>BLSH010508714.1:350514-364404 GCA_018402905.1 Glandirana rugosa
GGACGTTTTATCCCGACATTCGCCGGGTTGGGCGGACGTTTTATCCCGACATTCGTCGGGTTTGGAGGACGTTTTATTATTTTGCAGGTGGGTTGGCCTGCTTACAGCCCTATTTTGCAGGAGGTTTGGGCTGCTTACAGCCCTATTTTGCAGGCGGGTTGGGCCGCTTACAGCCCTATTTTGCAGGCGGGTTGGGCCGCTTACAGCCCTATTTTGCAGGCAGGTTGGGCCGCTTACAGCCCTATTTTGCAGGCAGGTTTGGCCTCCTACAGCCCTATTTTGCAGGCGGGTTGGGCCAATTACAGCCCTATTTTGCAGGAGGGTAGAGTCCTATTTTTTTCCTCTATTTTTTTTTATTGTAAAGTTTCATTAAACATTATATATATTTCTACTTGAATGCATATCAAATATATATGACATATAACAGTCTGATAGCATAACTATCAATGTCAAATAGAACATTCTACACTTTCGTAAGTCGAAGTCCAAAAATAAACATGGCTACTTGTAACAGAATGTAAATAACATCATAGTGGTTAGCTGTCTAGCATGGGACAAGGGGAGAAAACTAACCTGATGTTTGGATGAGTTAGTAATAAGACCTAGACTTACAGAATAATCAGTACATTTTACAGAGAAATAAGTCATGTTCATATTGAGAACATCCTAGGATAGCAGGGGTGGTCGGCCCCCAGATAAAACACAGGTCGAACATAAAGATGATAGATGCCTGCAACTTGGGTAAATGAGCTAAGGTGAGTAAGTCAAGGAACTGGAATTTTTTAGTTTGCCCAGTGAGTTGGTTACAGAGGCTACAACCCTATTTTGCAGGCGGGTTTGGCGGCTTACAGCCCTAATTTGCAGGCGGGTTTGGCCGCTTACAGCCCTATTTTGCTGTTGGGTGTGGCTGCCTAGAACCCTATTTTGCCGGCGGGTTTGGCTGCCTAGAGCCCTATTTTGCCGTCAGGTTTGGCCGCCTAGAGTCCTATTTTTCAGACGGGTTTGGCCGCCTAGAGTCCTATTTTGCCATCAGGTTTGGCCGCCTAAGGCCCTATTTTGCTGGAGGTGTGGGCTGCTTACAGCCCTATTTTGCAGGCAGGTTGGGCAGCTTACAGCCCTATTTTGCAGGCGGGTTTGGCCGTCTACCGCCCTATTTTGCAGGCGGGTTTGGCCGCCTACAGTAATATTTTGCAGGAGGGTTTGGCCGCCTACAGCCTTATTTTGCAGGTGGGTTTAGCTGCCTACAGCCCTATTTTGCAGGCGGTTTGGGCTACTTACAGCCCTATTTTGCAGGCGGGTTAGGCCGCTTACAGCCCTATTTTGCAGGCGGGTTGGGCCACTTACAGCCCTATTTTGCAGGTGGGTTGGCCTGCTTACAGCCCTATTTTGCAGGTGGGTTTGGCTGCCTACAGCCCTATTTTGCAGGAGGTTTGGGCTGCTTACAGCCCTATTTTGCAGGTGGGTTGGGCCGCTTACAGCCCTATTTTGCAGGCAGGTTTGGCCTCCTACAGCCCTATTTTGCAGGCAGGTTTGGGCTGCTTACAGCCCTATTTTGCAGGTGGGTTGGGCCAATTACAGCCCTATTTTGCAGGAGGGTTTTGCCGCCTAGAGCCCTATTTTTTTCCTCTATTTTTTTTTTTATTGTAAAGTTTCATTAAACATTATATATATTTCTACTTGAATGCATATCAAATATATATGACATATATAACAGTCTGATAGCATAACTATCAATGTCAAGTAGAACATTCTACACTTTCGTAAGTCGAAGTCCAAAAATAAACATGGCTACTTGTAACAGAATGTCAATAACATCATAGTGGTTGGTTACAGAGGCTACAGCCCTATTTTGCAGGCGGGTTTGGCGGCTTACAGCCCTATTTTGCAGGCGGGTTTGGCGGCTTACAGCCCTATTTTGCAGGTGGGTTTGGCCGCTTACAGCCCTATTTTGCTGGTGGGTGTGGCTGCCTAGAACCCTATTTTGCCGGCGGGTTTGGCTGCCTAGAGCCCTATTTTTACGCCGGGTTTAGCTGCCTGGAGCCCTATTTTGCCGTCAGGTTTGGCCGCCTAGAGTCCTATTTTTCAGACGGATTTGGCCGCCTAGAGTCCTATTTTGCCATCAGGTTTGGCCACCTAGGGCCCTATTTTGGTGGTGGGTTTGACCACCTAGAGCCCTATTTTGTACACCTAGGGGCTGATTTACTGTAACTGGAGAGATAGAGCGTGCAAAATCTGGTGCAGCTCTGCACAGAAACCAAACCACCTCCTGTTTTATTTTTTGTCAAGGCTTAACTGAACAAGCTGATGTTAGAAGCTGATGGGATACTATGCAGAGCTAGACCAGATTTTGCACTCTCCAGTTTTAGTAAATCCACTCCCTAGCATCCTATTTTACTAGGATACAGTTGGCTTCTGAAGAAAACCACCTAATGTCATTCTATTAATAGGAACCACATGACTATTGAACTCCAATAGGTATACCTGTGCTCAAATCCCAATAGCTTCTACATATATAATCTAGCAGGTGCTAAAGGATTGTGACCACACGTTAATGCTAAAAATTCTGGATGAATCCTCTGCACAGTGCAAAACGCTAGCAAATTTTGTAATATAAAAAAAGTTTTAGTTCACATACATTGCAATGCACGTTTAAGTTGACCGACTGCGTCAAAGTAATCTCTCTCTGGCCAATCCTATTCTGCCCTGCAAAATGCTACAGTGGATACATTTCCTATATGGGACAGATAAACACAAGTTGTAGGAGAGCTACATGTTTCAGTTCTGATCACTGACCTGCAATGCAATATACCTGTGCTAAGATCCCAATACATGTATATGGCACTCTATCCGCTGTAGCATTAGCATTTTGCAGAGCAGAATAAGACTGGCCAGAGAGGGATTGCTTTGACACAGTTTAATCATGCATTGCATGTACAGTGTGTGAACTATAAATCCCTGTCATTTTTTTTATTGCACATTTTTCTAGAAAGGGTGTATTGCAGTGTGCAGTGGGTTCATCCAGAATATTTAGTGCTGAACTCCAATAGGGTACATTCACCCAAAAATCTACTCACTTACTCTAAAAAAAAAAGGTTTGACTAAGTGCAATAAACCAAATGGAAGGTTTCTCCTTCAGTCCATTTTTTTCTGATGGCAAAATTTTAAAGTTTCTCTATTTAATTAATTTACCTGAAATCACTCCCCAATCATCCATGTTTGCTCATTTTATTCTCTTTATTTTACTCTTGATAGTCTACCTTTAAAACGTACATTTACATATGATTTAAGTTTTGTTGTTGCACCACTTAAAATAAACTTTTCACTATAAACAAAATGACATTTTTATCTAAGGATAGACGGCTGGGGCAGGAAGCCCTGTCTGTCTCCCGCTGGCTCACTGACCGATTGGCCATTTTTCACACTATGATAAACAAATGGACTTCAATCACTTTGAGATGTCTCCCCTGCCATGTTTATACAACGGCATCATTAAATGCCACATTTACATCCCTTTGTCTTGTTATGCTGAACCTAATGTTCTTTATATACCAAAATATTATGGGACAAAACTTTCCATTAGAACCTAAAGTAGATGTAAACCCAATCACTAAAATCTAATATAACCTTTAACATGGTATTTGAATTTCAAAAGGTATTTTCCTGTGTTGTTACCCTATCCCTTGGGCTTGGAGACTACAAGTGGGCCATTTTAGGCACACATTACACAGGCATGGTCTACTGTTGTCACCATCAGGAAACATGTCCTGAAGAGCTGGCGTATAGACAGGAAGTGGCTACAAGAGGATGCAGGAGATCAGCAGAACTGAGATGCAACAAAGAATGATAAAGATAAAAATTAAACAGTGGAAAGTGGTTATGATGCATGGTGCCTTAGCAAATAAAATATCATTTAGTTAGAGGAGCCTTTCTTAGCCAGGGTTATGTGGAACCCTAGGGATTCTTCAAAGGTTGTGAGAGGTTATTTAACCACTTTCTGCCTCTAAGATATGTAACCACTAACATCAATTATCTTTTTAGATATCTGTAAGGGAGAAATACTTCCCACTGACCACCAAAGTATAAATAATTCTCACTGGCCACCAATGTAATAAGGCCCTTCTCCCACTGACGCCCAATGTAATGAGGCCCTTCTCCCATTGACCACCAATGTAATGAGGCCCTTCTCCCATTGACCACCAATGTAATGAGGCCCTTTCTCCCGTTGACCACCAATGTAAAGAGGCCCTTCACCCACTGACCCCTAATGTAATGAGGCCCTTCTGCCATTGACCACCAATATAATGAGGCCCTTCTCCGATTTACCATCAATGTAACAAGGCCCTTCTCCCACTGACTCCCAATGTAATGAGGCCCTTCTCCCATTGACCACCAATGTAATGAGACCCTTCTCCTATTTACCATCAATGTAACAAAGCCCTTCTCCCACTGACCCCCAATGTAACAAGGCCCTTCTCCCATTGACCACCTACGTAACGAGGCCCTTCTCCCATTGACCACCTATGTAACGAGGGCCTTCTCCCATTGTCCACCTACGTAATGAGGCCCTTCTCCCATTGACTACAAACGTAACAAGGCTATTCTCCCGTTGACCACCTACGTAACGAGGCCCTTCTCCCATTGACCACCAAAGCAATGAGGCCTTTCTTCCACTGGCCATCAATATAGAGGGCTCCTTCTCCACCCATGACCAACATAAGAGGATCCTACTCTGCTGACCATCAGTGCAAGGGGGCACCTTAAAAAAGGAAAATGTCCATAAACTGTAGGATAGATTCAAAACGGCCACACGATAAAAACGGTCCTCCTGCTCTTACCGCGGTCCGCTGCCCCCGGTTCCCGCCTCCGTTGCTCGGCTCTCAGCGGCTCCGCTAGCAGCAGCGCCCATTCAACTCCAGCTAAGGGTAGAGCAGGAGGACCAAACAGCAGAACTCCACCGAGTGATTAGCGCGGACTGATTGAGGAACGGTGAATAAAGATCTAATTGGGGATCACGCCCGCAGAGGCTATCTGCCTGCGCTACTGACCTACCTAGAGATAGGTGGTCATTGCGCTCTAGCGGTCGATTATATGTTGGGAAGGAACTCCTTAGGAGACCGCTGAAGAGCGAGGGATTGATCCAATACTCAGAGCCCATATATGAGGTGTATCTGGTAAGCAGATCCAATTTATGAGCACGTAGTATGGTGGACATTTTTCTCATCTGAGGATCACTCTCTTCACTTGGTGGCTGGTGAACTGTTACCTGAATTTGCACCCTACCGTTTTTATCGTGTGGCCGTTTTGAATCTATCCTACAGTTTATGGACATTTTCCTTTTTTAAGCGCTATTACACTAATGTTATTGACTACCATATCGATTTTAGGCTCATCTTAATAGTCAATCCTATTGTGTTTTCATATTACTGGTTTTTAAAATGGCAGCTTTAAAGGGTGGTCGGTATTTATTTTAATTATTATACATCTGTTAACCAGAAGTACCCTGCTTTCCGTATGCGCTGACTGGGTGTGTTGACGGCCATTTTTTCACCTTCATTATACAAGGGGGCACCTTGCCCACTGACTGCCAATTTACATGTTCTCCCTGTGCCTGCATGGGTTTCCTCCTGGTACTCCGGTTTCCTCCCACACTCCAAACACATGCTGGGAGGTTAATTGGTTGCTGTTTAAATTGGCACTAGTATGTGTATGTATGAGGCTACTTTCACACTGAGGCGCTTTACAGGCACTATTTAGCTAAAACTAGCGTCTGTAAAGCGCCTCAAAAATCCAACCCAATGTGAAAGCCTGAGTGCTGTCACACTGGGGTGGTGCGCTTGCGGACGTTACAAAAAGTCCTGCAAGCAGCATCTTTGCGGCGGTGAGGTGAGCGGTGTATATACCGCTCTTCTACCGTCCCTGCCATTGAAATGAATGGCAAGCACTTCTGAAGCGGCTGCACACCGCCTCGGAAGCGCGGAGTGCCGGCACTTTTAACCCCTTGTGGGGGGTTAAAAGCGAAGCGCTCCTGACCGAATTGCGGGGCCATATCGTCGGTAAAACTCTGCTAAAACTAGTGGGGTTTTTATCGCAACCACGGCCCATGGCTACAGTGTGAAAGTATGTGAGCAGCATGTAAGCCTCTATGCATGTACTTATTTAGAAGATTACAGGGGTACCATCATCCCACAGAGCTCTAATAATTGGGTACTGGGATAGTCCATTGTTCTTCCTTTTGGGGGTTTTGCAGGGGTCACCCTAGTTACTCTTCCCTTTTATGTATGAATGTGAGTTTGAGACCTTAGACTCTAAGCTCCTTGAGGGAAGGGACTGATGAGAATGTGCAATATAAACATAAAGCGCTGCGTAAATTGTTGGTGCTATATAAGTACCTGTAATAAATAAATTAATATTGGGCTCCTAATGACTGACCACCAGTGAAAGGGGGGGGGCACATCTCCCAGTAACTGCCAATTTATTGGTCCCCTAGTGACTGACCACCAGTGTAAGAGGACACTCTTCAAGTGACCATCAATGTAAGAAGGCATTATTCGATGACCACCACATAAGGAAACAGTTTTTATCGTCTGCTTCTTTTCTGGCCATTTAATTTCATTATTATTGCTAAAATTGTTTTGTCGTATAGAACAGTCATAGGTGTAAAATACAGGAGGTATGCCAGCCAAATTTTTTATTCTTTAATATATTGTTATATCTACAATATATGCATTGTACTGTATCGTGAGAGGTTCCTCCATCTTAAAAAAAAAAGTTGAGAAAGGTTGAGTTAAGAGAGTGCTTCTACGTTAATTTGAATCATTCTGGCCAAATGTGGCCTATATACTGTAGTGTAGACAATTGTGTTCATACAGCTAAGAAGGGGAACAATCCCAACTCAATGTATGTAGGCAAAAACTCATCCATGTCATACCCCCGTTCCTTCCCCCCCAGTTATAAGGGCCAACAAAGAACTAATATACAAAAACTGATTGGTTAAACAAGTGCTTTTTCTACCTCTACCACACTAATTTATACTGGCTTTTCAAAACAACACATGGAATTGAGAAGAGGTCAGATGAAAGGTTAGCGTGGTATAACAATTCTAGTAATTATATATATATATATATATATATATATATATATATATATATATATATATATATATCTTTTATCAGTCTATATATCAGACATAAAAGAGAGACAACCAAGGCGAAAAGAGGGATGGAAGGATTTGGTTTCCAAACGAGAGTTCCTCCAAATGAGGGGCAATAGGGAGGTATTGACATGGCAATCACAGGATGGTTGGGCATGAAGCAAACCGGCCTAAATATCTTAAAACACCACAGACATCGGAAGATGGCTACGCTTGCAGTAGATATATTGTTGTACATACCAAAAGTTTCTGATCATGTAAATAAGTGCTGAAAGTATAACTAAAAACAAAACTTTTATTTTTTGATAGAGTGGTGAAAGTTGGAGCCACTGTCCCTTTTGATTGTTGTCCCAATTAGGGAGAGTCACCTTCCCTGATGGTCCTAGTTACCAGAGTCACAGGGAATGAAAGTGAGGGTGAATCCAACATCTTGAGTTGCCACCAGAACAGGGAGACAGACAAAATTTTCCAATATGGACAGTTGCTTCAATGACAACTGTCTAAGAGGGGATATCTCTCTTGTTGTAAATATATCCACTCACTTGTTGCCAGGTCTACAGAACAGGAAGTGAAAGAAACCCTAATAGGACACAGATGGCAAAAAAAATAAATAAATTAAAGTGATCTTAAAGTCTTGTTTTTTATATAATAAAAATAACAAATGTGTTATACATACCTGCCCTGTGCAGTGGTCTTGCACATAGCAGCCTGGATCCTACTCTTCTCACGTCCCCCCGTCGACGCCCCTGGCACCTCCCTCCAGCGTGCAAGCAGATACGCTCCCGAGCCACACACAGAGCCATGGCTAGGCCCCATCCCCTCCCTCTCCCTATTGGCTCGCTGGCTGTGGATAGAGAGGGGGGACTCAGGTCTAGAATGCATGACTGTAAAAAACCTTGAGCATTTACAACCACTTTCAGTAAAATAAAATAAAAAGTTTTGGCCTTGATATACTTGAAGTGATTAGAGAGTGGTGGTACCATCATATACATCCAGATATCATGCTAATCACCAGCACATCAAGAGTTCCCTTCCCTTAAGGCAATTTGTTAGTCACAAGACATAGTTGTGCAGGTTTCAGAGTTCAAATGTGCTCCTTCCTAAGGCTAAGTATAACGCTTGCCATAAATGGAGCAAATTTCCTGAGGAACGAGTAAAATTTCGACTCATAGGTAGCCCTGGTGGCACCATCCCACCCAACATCCTTGGAACTGAAAATTGAAGGAGCCAGGTTGAAAAGTGTTGGCCAAATAGCGACTGTATCTGTTCAGATGCAATCACTTTTTGGGTATTCAGCTGTCAGAATACAATATCCGGCAGGGGAGATTCATTCATCCACACTGTTTCGTGTGGATGGGGAATAGTTGGCCTTACTTCTTGGTAGGTGGTGGCTCTCTTCCATTAGTATATAGCATAGACATAAGATTTTCTCTCAATATCTTCTTTGTATGTGGGGACCTTTTCAGGTGCTCATACATACAAGCAAAGAGCTGGTTGTGTAGTCACAAGCTGACCTTCCTCTGGCACCTTTGTTAGCCAGAACTGCCATTCAGGTTGCCTACAAGCATTAGACCAGCCATGACTTATATTGGGTGAACCAGCGTATTTGTGTCTATGGAGTAGGAAAGGGGAGGTGCCAGTGATACTAACTTTGTAAAAAATAAAAAATATTAACTGGCCCAGAAAATCCATCCTGCCTAATCACTAATCAGGCTCAATCAGAAGGAACCAGGGAAGTTCCATTGATACGTGAATGTTCTTTAAGTTGACCATAAATAGCTTGATTAAGGCTGCTATATACAGCTCAAATAAAGTTTTGCCAATTGTTACTGAACTGATCAAGATTTGATCAGAGGGTGCCCTTGTTGGCACCACCCAAACAACTTTGGGCAAAGGAGCTGGCTGGAAAATTGTCAGGTGAACAGTGACTGTCCAGATGCAACCCGTGTTCTGGCACAATAATCGGTAGAGGAGATTAGTCCATACACGCTGTTTAGAGTACATGGAGGAATCTGTTAGATTTCTTCTGTTCAGCCCATAGGATGAACAAATTAAATCTATAAGGCTAGGTTCACACTAGTGCAAATTGGATGCGGGTTCTCCGCATCCAATTCGCAATTGCAGGAGATTGTGACCGGCTCTGTTTGGAGCCAGTTCACACATCTCCACAGCGACTACAGTGCAAATTTGCACAGGAGCCCTGTGCGTCTTTTGGTCTGTTTCAGGTCAAATTTTGGGCTGAAATCGGACCTGAAAAGGTGAATGAAGAAGCACCGGACTTTTGCTGGGAATCGCTGTGTACTGAGATGTGAACCCAGCCTAAGTGTATGGACAGCTTCAACTAAATGTTCTCTGCATAAATTTAGGGGCGAATTACCAAAATTGGAGCATGTAAAATCTGGTGCAGCTCTGCACAGAAACCAATCAGCTTCCAGGTTTTTACTGTCAAAACTTAATTGAACAAGCAGAAGTTAGAAGCTGATTGGTTACTATGCACAGCTGCACCAGATTCTAAGTGCTTACGTTTTAGTAAAGCTCCCACTAGTCTCATTTTTAGTTCCAACAAAAGAGAAAACTTGTTTTCTCTTTTTTTTTTTTTTTCATTCTTTGTCCTGCTGATCTACTGCAGCCGCAGTGGAAGTAGGGACTTGTAGTTCATCCATTAACAGAGAGGCAGAGCCCTGCATAGACACAACGATTTTAAAAGTGACAGCTGCTGCGGGGAAGGAATGAATTTGAAAGTGCGGGCTCATTTGTACCATGTTACAAGTAACAGAACCAAACCTTTGCTGCTGTTAACCTTGTGTTGCTAGAACCCGGTGCACTAGGCTGGGATATTCACTCCCAAAACACAAGCCCCGGATGATGAATACAAGCTGACTACTCGGTATGTTCCAAAATCCAAATCTTTATTTGCTACTTGATAAAATGAAAGTGGATGCAGAATTCACTGTAATTTTGTCATGTAGCAAATAAAGATTTGGGTTTCGTAACGTACCGAGTAGCCGGCTTGTACTCATTACAATGTTACATGTTAGACCCTAGATACGAATGTAACATGGTGCAAAATATGGAGTTAGCCTTTAATTTTACTGTCTCTATTGGCTCCATGTGTTATGTCAAAACAATTATCATGAATATTTAGAGTTCAATACCCTTTGTTGGCTAAATTATTAAAGATGCAAGCTCTCAGGATATAAGTTGGCTAATAAAGGGTATCAAACTCGAAACTCCATTAACAGTCCATGTAAAAAAAAATCAAAATTTGCAGAATGCATATTGTCTTTTTTATCAAAAGCTTAATTTAGCACAGGTCAATGTAGTTTGGAAACTTTGTACCACACTACAGAACATGTTTCAAACTTTGTTTCAGCTTACCTTTTGCCAGTATTGAAGCCAACTATCCTCAGCACATTAGCATCAGGTTAAGAAAATTAGCATAGGTATTCAACCACCATTTAGCTCAGTGGGTGGCACCTCAGTTTGGCAGAAGAAAGCATTCAAACCAAACTGAGCAAAGGACCAAATTGTGTCCACCTGACACTTTTACAGCCTGACTGATGCCTCTTCACATCCAAATGTTTTCTTGTTTATGGAGAGCCTGCTATCTTGGCTTATCAGCAGAGCTTCACTGGTCTGTATCAGAAGGAGCTTGACATATAACCACCAAATGTTTGTGGAGGCCACAAAAGGAGCAAATGTACATAACATAAATATTATGACAATACACGAAGAAAGGGTGTATATGTAAGTATTCTGGTGGGTGTATTTCTCTTTGGAAAGTGGTGTCCCTCCAGTAGACCAGCCTTTCTCATACAGAGTTCCTCCAGAGGTGGCCAGGGGTTCCATGATCAATATCTTGCCCTTTCTTATGATTCCAGTTTAGTTTTGGTTGTGGCCCTAGGTGTGCGCAGCCTATTGCATTAGGGTGTGCACCCTAAAGCTCAAACACACATGAATGCCACCTGCTGTCACAGGGAAGAGGCTCTGGTGGTGGGAGACAATTGATTGGGAGCGTATTACATCACACCCTAAATACGGGTGTAACGTAGGGTTGCCACATCATGCCTTTAATCCAGGACACATATGAATTACACAGGTGCTGAGGCTAAGTTATTGCAGATAAAGAACCAAGTGAGTTTAATTACCACATTAATCAGCCACAGAACCTGTGTAATTAATATGTATCATGGATTAAAGGGATGATGTGGCAACTTTAGTGTAACGTGTTTGTAAAGTTGAACCTAGCCTTAAATATAATGGGGGCATTTACACTGGCCACTGGCTCCCCCAACAACCCACCTGTTGCCACCCCTAGATAATGCTAATGCACCTGTAGTGAATAGGGTGTGCCCAGGCACGCATGTGCGCATGCCTATGGTTGTGGCACTTTCCACCACCACATATATTTTTGTAAACAACTCTCCAATGAGTAGCCACTGAAACCAATGATCTTTTTAGAGTTTTCTCCTTCCTGAATGTACTAGGAATCTATCCCAGACTCTAATAACTGTCCTATAAAGTTCATTGAAAAAAATGTGAGGTTCAGCACCATTAGAACTGGGCCATTAATTTTGCCCATTGCGCAACTCTTAGCAATGAGGTATACATTTTTATCTCTAACCTGTATTGTTCAAACACACTGATGTTATTATTATTATACAGGATTTATATAGCGCCAACAGTTTGGGCAGCGCTTTACAACATGGGGGGAGACAGTACAGTTACAATACAATACAGGAGGAATCAGAGGGCCCTGCTCGTTAGAGCTTACAATTTAGAAGGGAGGGTCCTCTTTTAATATTGTATGCTTACATGCAGTATGACTTCTGTTATTCTCTATGTATGTGTTCAATGCGTTTTTGTTCCTTACGTGACGCTTTAGGTTCTCATTCACTAAATACATTTTTTTTTTCGTTAAAAAAAAAGGTTGTAAAGGGCTGCCTTGGAATATAACTCCTCTAAAATAACAGTAAAGGCCCGTACACACGGTACAATTATCAGCCGAAAACTGACGTACGACAATCTGTACGTCTGTACAATAATCCGACTGTTAGTACGCTCCATTCGACAGCCGATTTTGAATTAACGTCCAACAGAAGTTGTATGAGAAGACTAGAAAACTTTTGTCTGCTGGCAAGGCGTCGTACAATTTTCGGCTCGTCTGTACAGAAGTTGGACAAACAAAAGTTGTAAGTACAAACACGCATGCTTGGAATCCAGGAAGTGTTCGGTCGTGTAAAACTGCATCCGTAATTCACAATTCACATTCACCTGAACTTTCTCTTTATACGCTCCTAACACGTCAGTAAGTTCGGCTTTGTCAACGATAATTTGACTACCGTGAGTACGCTAGACAATATGACGGACAACCGATTTTGAGAAAAGTTGAATGTGCGGTCGTACAACAATCGCATCGTGTGTACGAGGCTTTAGGGTCCTTTCACACGGGCTTTTCGCCCGACAGACTTCGCTTTGCTTGGAGGGGGACGGCTCCGTTGATCCCCGCTGAGCTGGTGGATGACAGGTTTGTCTCCGCTCACTATGCAGAGATGGACCTGTCAGAACCCCTCTCTCCTCTATATGCAGATCGGATGAAAACGGTCCGCTTGTCCTTTGGATAAAATCCTTTAGAGCTCATTTTTTCCACTCATATGTAAGTGCATTACTTTTAATAAATCAGTTTTTAAAAGGATTTTATGCTATGTGAGGCTTGTTCTTACATGTACTACAACCACTTTGGAGTACCTATCTTGGGTGAGGACATACCCTTCCGGTCCAGCACACTACCCACTTGGCAACCCTTGAAAGGTGTCCAGCTCCTTAGTGTCCCCAGTTGGATCACCTAACAGAGGAAGTGTCCCCTGCCCTGGATTTCCACATTATATTCAGGTTTGAATATACCGTTTTTCTGCCAAGCGCATTAGTATGGTGGTGGGCATCACAGAAATGTAGATCTGACAAGTTTTCACTCTGTCACAGGATTTGAACATGTCAAGATATCTGTCAGCACGTCTATCTCATAATTCATTTAGCACAGTTTTTTGCCTTTTTGCACTTTTTGCTTCTTATGAACTTCTACGCCTCTTGGACTATTATGAACTGGACTATTCATGTTTTTTGTTAACCACTGAGCGATGATGTTATTTATGATGTATTGATTTACACGTATTTTATTATCTGCACCTACCGTATATTCTTTAGTATAGGCATATTTTGTTTCCCTGTTCAGCAGGTTAAGATAATTTTTTGTCCAGCAGAGGTACCAAGTGGTAAAGCGGGGAGGGTGTCGGGGGGGGGGGGGGGCTGAGCAGGTGAATACTTTGATTTAAAAACTTTATTTTAACTTAAAGTTAATTTAAAATGTGCTTTTTAATTTAAAATGTGGTTTCTCTGCGGCTGTGTTTTTAGAAAAGGTGCAAGGAACTTTTCCCTGCATTTCCTGCACGGACAGCAGCCCATTCCCATGCAAACGCAGGCCACATCACATGCATAGGTGTGAACTACCCTTAACCTTAGTTCACGCTATAAGTCACACAGGAACTGCATCACATTTCTGTGTAATTCACATGTGATTCAGTGCAGTGTGATTTGAGCCCATTCATTTTAAATGGACTTAGACTGCACTGCATTACACCAAAGTACTGCACGCACCAATTTTAGGAACGCATTGAAACCGGATCACATGGTCATTTTGAATCATCGGATCTGAGGCAGGCAAATGCACTGCATGTCAGGAA
>BLSH010508714.1:376254-387880 GCA_018402905.1 Glandirana rugosa
TGTCTCTGATTTTGAGTCTCAGTCAGCCAGCCAGTTTTAGTCTCAGTCAGCCATTCAGTTTTAGTCTCTGTCAGCCAGTCAGTTTTAGTCTCAGTCAGCCAGCCAGTTTTAGCCTCAGTCAGCCAGTCAGTTTTAGCCTCAGTCAGCCATTCAGTTTTAGCCTCTGTCAGCCAGTCAGTTTTAGTCTCAGTCAGCCATTCAGTTTTAGTCTCTGTCAGCCAGTCAGTTTTAGCCTCAGTCAGCCAGTCAGTTTTAGTCTCTGTCAGCCAGTCAGTTTTAGCATCAGTCAGCCATTCAGTTTTAGTCTCTGTCAGCCAGTCAGTTTTAGCATCAGTCAGCCATTCAGTTTTAGTCTCTGTCAGCCAGTCAGTTTTAGCCTCAGTCAGCCAGTCAGTTTTAGTCTGTCATCCAGTCTGTTTTAGTCTCTGTCAGCCAGTCAGTTTTAGCCTCAGTCAGCCATTCAGTTTTAGTCTCTGTCAGCCAGTCAGTTTTAGCCTCAGTCAGCCATTCAGTTTTAGTCTCTGTCAGCCAGTCAGTTTTAGCATCAGTCAGCCATTCAGTTTTAGTCTCTGTCAGCCAGTCAGTTTTAGTCTCAGTCAGCCAGTCAGTTTTAGCCTCAGTCAGCCAGTCAGTTTTAGTCTCTGTCATCCAGTCAGTTTTAGTCTCTGTCATCCAGTCAGTTTTAGCCTCAGTCAGCCATTCAGTTTTAGTCTCTGTCAGCCAGTCAATTTTAGCCTCAGTCAGCCAGTCAGTTTTAGTCTGTCATCCAGTCTGTTTTAGTCTCTGTCAGCCAGTCAATTTTAGTCTGTCATCCAGTCTGTTTTAGTCTCTGTCAGCCAGTCAGTTTTAGCCTCAGTCAGCCATTCAGTTTTAGTCTCTGTCAGCCAGTCAATTTTAGTCTGTCATCCAGTCTGTTTTAGTCTCTGTCAGCCAGTCAGTTTTAGCCTCAGTCAGCCATTCAGTTTTAGTCTCTGTCAGCCATTCAGTTTTAGTCTCTGTCATCCAGTCAGTTTTAGTCTCTGTCAGCCAGCCAGTTTTAGTCTCTGTCATCCAGCCAGTTTTAGTCTCTGTCATCCAGCCAGTTTTAGTCTCTGTCATCCAGCCAGTTTTAGCCTCAGTCAGCCATTCAGTTTTAGTCTCTGTCAGCCATTCAGTTTTAGTCTCTGTCAGCCAGTCAGTTTTAGTCTCTGTCATCCAGCCAGTTTTAGCCTCAGTCAGCCATTCAGTTTTAGTCTCTGTCAGCCAGTCAATTTTAGTCTCTGTCAGCCAGCCAGTTTTAGCCTCAGTCAGCCATTCAGTTTTAGTCTCTGTCAGCCATTCAGTTTTAGTCTCTGTCATCCAGTCAGTTTTAGTCTCTGTCAGCCAGCCAGTTTTAGTCTCTGTCATCCAGCCAGTTTTAGTCTCTGTCATCCAGCCAGTTTTAGTCTCAGTCAGCCATTCAGTTTTAGTCTCTGTCAGCCAGTCAGTTTGTCTCAGTCAGCCAGCCAGCCAGTTTTAGCCTCAGTCAGCCAGTCAGTTTTAGTCTCGGTCAGCCATTCAGTTTTAGTCTCTGTCAGCCAGTCAGTTTTAGTCTCAGTCAGCCAGTCAGTTTTAGTCTCTGTCAGCCAGTCCGTTTTAGTCTCTGTCAGCCAATCAGTTTTAGTCTCAGTCAGCCATTCAGTTTTAGTCTCTGCCATCCAGTCAGTTTTAGTCCCAGTCAGTTTTAGTCTCAGTCAGTTTTAGTCTCAGTCAGTCAGTCAGTTTTAGTCTCATATACAAATCATAATAGGGTTGGTGGGACTTTACATGTACCTTGTAGGGTTTAGTAAATATCGAAATAACTAGGATATAAAGAATTAACAAGTCTTTATTTCGCACATATGTGCAGCTCCGTTAAAAACCCAAAATTAATGTGCAAACAACAATACATTTCAAAATCACAGTTACCCTTTCACTTCAGTTTTAGTCAGTCAGTCAGTCAGTTTTAGTCTCAGGCTGTCAGTCAGCTCTAGTCTCAGTCAGTCAGTTCTAGTCTCAGTCAGTCAGCTCTAGTCTCAGTCAGTCAGTTTTTTTGTGAGTCAGTGTTAATGTCAGTCAGTTTCAGTCTCAGTTTTAGTCTCCGTCAGCCAGTCAGTTTTAGTCTCAGTCAGCCAGTCAGTTTTAGTCTCAGTCAGCCAGTCCGTTTTAGTCTCTGACAGTTATAGTCTCTATCAGTTTTAGTCTCTGTCAGTTTTAGTGTCAGTCAGTCAGTTTTAGTGTCAGAGTCAGTTTTAGTCTCCGTCAGCCAGTCAGTTTTTTTGTCTGCTTTTTGGAATGGACCAAAGCCCTATTTTCCCCTTTCAAAAAAATGGATCGAAACACAAAATGGATGTAAACGAACGAATGTAAAAAAAACTGATGAATTTCTGATAAGAAACTGATGAGCAGCTGATGAAAAACTGATATAAACTTCATCCATTCAGGCACTTCATCAGTTCAGGCACTTCATCCAACGTGCCTGAACTGATGAAATGAACACATGTGTGAAAGGGGCTTTGTAGACTCAGTAAGGCTACTTTCACATTGAGGCATTTTTCAAGCGCTTTTGAAGCGTTTTTGAAGCACTAACATTAAATAAATAGCACATCCCCCTACATTACATCCTATTTACTTCCTGATATTTTGACCTTTCCACAACCTCTGGGCGTTTTGCTGTCGCTTTTAACGCGCTTTTAAAGCGCTTTACATTCATTTCAATGTATATGGGCATTTTTAATGCGCTATTTTTAGCGCTCAGAATAAGCACAAAAAATCATGCTTGCAGGACTTTTTTAAACGTGGTGCCAGCGCGACGCCCCAGTGTGAATAGGTATATTGGAATTAATGGGCAGCGCTTTAGAAGTGGTTTGGAAGCGCTATTTTTAGCACAAAAACGCTAGGAAAGCGCCTCAGTGTGAAAGGGGCCTTAGTCAGCTTTAGTCTCAGTCAGTCAATTTTAGGCCTCATTCACACAGGCGTAATGGCAAAACACAGAGACCGACGTCAGGCAAAATTCGGTGTCAAAAACGTGATTTTGTCGGCGTTTTGCATTGGCGTCAATGTGTGTTAGTGAGCGTTGGCATCAATAGGCGTTTTGTTCAAAAAAACATTCCTCTGCTATTTTTTAACCTGAAAATGCCGGTGCTAACAACGCCGGTTAACGTCGCTACGGCGTTAATGCGCGTTTGCCGTCTCAGCATCAAAAACGCCATAACGCTACAGCCTCGGAACGCGCAGGTCCTGCGTTCGATTTACAGCTTAAGAACGCCAACGCCATCTACAGCTCAAAAGCGTCAGCATTTGTATGGGGCCATTGAATAACATGGAGAGCTGCAAAAAACACTAAAAAAAGTAGGGGGTAAAAAACGTCTGTATGTGTGTGTGCGTGTGAGATGCCTTAGGCTGCTTTCACACTGAGGCGTTTGAAAAACGCATGCAAAACATCAAGCGTTATTACCGAGTTTTTGTCACGTTTTTCAAGCGCTTTTCAAGCGCTAGCATTAAATAAATAGCACATTCCCCTACATTACATCCTGTTTACGTTTTGCTGGCGCTTTTAACGCGCTTTTAATGCGCTTTACATTAATTTCAATGTAGAGTGCCTTGAAAAAGTATTCATACCCCTTGAAATTTTCCACATTTTGTCATGTTACAACCAAAAATGTAAATGTATTTTATTGTGATTTTATGTGATAGACCAACACAAAGTGGCACATAATTGTGAAGTGGATGGAAAATGATAAATGGTTTTCAACATTTTTTACAAATAAATATCTGAAAAGTGTGGGGTGCATTTGTATTCAGCCCCCTTTACTCTGACACGCCTAACTAAAATCTAGTGGAACCAATTGCCTTCAGAAGTCACCTAATTAGTAAATAGAGTCCACCTGTGTGTAATTTAATCTCAGTATGAATACAGCTGTTCTATGAAGCCCTTAGAGGTTTGTTAGAGAACCTTTGTGAACAAACAGCATCATGAAGGCCAAGGAAAACACCAGACAAGTCAGGGATAACGTTGTGGAGAAGTTTAAAGCAGGGTTTGGTTATAAAAAAATATTCCAAGCTTTGAACATCTCATGGAGCACTGTTCAACCCATCATCTGAAAATGGAAAGAGTATGGCACAACTGCAAACCATCCAAGACATGGCCGTCCACCTAAACTGACAGGCCAGGCAAGGAGAGCATTAATCAGAGAAGCAGCCAAGAGACCCATGATAACTCTGGAGGAGCTGCAGAGACCCACAGCTCAGGTGGGAGAATCTGTCCACAGGACAACTATTAGTTGTGCACTCCACAAATCTGACCTTTACGGAAGAGTGGCAAGAAGAAAGTAATTGTTGACAGAAAGCCATAAGAAGTCCCGTTTGCAGTTTGTGAGAAGCCATGTGGGGGACGCAGCAAACATGTGGAAGAAGATGCTCTGGTCAGATGAGACGAATTAAACTTTTTGTCCTAAAAGCAAAATACTATGTGTGGCAGAAAACTAACACTGCACATCACCCTGAACACACCATCCACACTGTGAAACATGGTGGTGGCAGCATCATGTTGTGGGGATGCTTTTCTTCAGCAGGGACAAGGAAGTTGGTCAGAGTTGATGGGAAGATGGATGGAGCCAAATGCAGGGCAATCTTAGAAGAAAACCTGTTAGAGTCTGCAAAAGACTTGAGACTGGGTCAGAGGTTCCCCATCCAGCAGGACAACAACCTTAAACATATAGCCAGAGCTACAATGGAATGGTTTAGATCAAAGCATATTCATGTGTTAGAATGGTCCAGTCAAAGTCCAGACCTAAATCCAAATGAGAATCTGTGGCAAGACTTGAAAATTGCTGTCCACAGACATTCTCCATCCAATCTGACAGAACTTGAGCTATTTTGCGAAGAAGAATGGGCAAAAATTTCACTCTCTAGATGTGCAAAGCTGGTAGAGACATCCCCAAAAAGACTTGCAGCTGTAATTGCAGGGAAAGGTGGTTCTACAAAGTATTGACTCAGGGGGGCTGAATACAAATGCACGCCACACTTTTCACATATTTGTAAAAAAAAAAAAAAAAACATTTATCATTTTCCTTCCACTTCACAATTATGTGTCACTTTGTGTTGGTCTATCACATAAAATCCCAATAAAATACATTTACATTTTTGATTGTAACATGACAAAATGTGGAAAATTTCAAGGGGTATGAATACTTTTTCAAGGCACTGTATATGGGCGTTTTTAATGCGCTATTTTTAGCGCTCAGAATAAGCACAAAAAATCATGCTTGCAGGACCTTTTTAAACGTGGCACAAGCGTGACGCCCCAGTGTGAATAGGTACATTGGAATTAATGGGCAGCGTTTTAGAAGCGTTTTGGAAGCACTATTTTTAGCACAAAAACGCTAGGAAAGCGCCTCAGTGTGAAAGTAGCCTTAGTCTCAGTCAGTCAGTTTTAGTTTCAGTCAGTCAGTCAGTTTAAGTTTCAGTCAGTCAGTCAGTTTTAGTTTCATTCAGTCAGTCAGTTTTAGTTTCAGTCAGTCAGTTTTAGTCTCAGTCACTTTTAGTTTCAGTCAGTCAGTCAGTTTTAGTCTCAGTCACTGTTAGTTTCAGTCAGTCAGTCAGTTTTAGTTTCATTCAGTCAGTCAGTTTTAGTTTCAGTCAGTCAGTTTTAGTCTCCGTCACTGTTAGTTTCAGTCAGTCAGTCAGTTTTAGTTTCAGTCAGTCAGTCAGTCAGTCAGTTTTAGTTTCAGTCAGTCAGTCAGTTTTAGTCTCAGTCACTTTTAGTTTCAGTCAGTCAGTCAGTCAGTTTTAGTCTCAGTCACTTTTAGTTTCAGTCAGTCAGTCAGTCAGTTTTAGTCTCAGTCAGTCAGTGACTCAGATTTAGTGCCAGTCATTTAGTCTCAGTCAGTAAGTTTAAGGGCCAATTCACACTGTGTGTGGTGACAAGTATCCTACCGCATGGTTGCTTCGTTTCATTCAGTCAGTGCGTGAGTGGTGAAGTTGTGGTGACCTCACCGGTTCTTTTTGCCCCACATACACAGGGGCCACTGCTCCTCCCTCCTCCTTCTGACCTAATCCATCTCCACTAAAATAAAGATTCTAACTTTTGTTCGACTTTAGGACAGGAAGTGAGGCGAAAGCTCTCTAAGGTCCAGTTGCCATCTCTGCAGGTCTCTGTGCCGCGTTTTGCGCAGCCACGGCAACCCATTCATTTTCCGTGTGTGGAAAACCACACCGCATTTTTGAGTGCATGGAGGTGCCATTAAGGTGGCACCCCTGTGCATTTTCTGTGCAGCACAGCGTCTTGTGTACGGCTGCATGCAGGTGCGGGAATGCCTGTGACAGGGGCATTTTATGAAATCAGTGGGTCTGTGCACAAGCTGGGCCCCAATGCTTGCTAAACAAAAAAAAATTCTGCATGCTTGGTACACTGTAGCAAAGAGTTGGCATGGTTTTCATTGTGGCTGGGGTGTTGCTAGGACTGAAGAAGACCTGGGGCGTTTGTGAACCTGAAATGAAGCAGTGATGAGGTGCGCGTATTGCTCCATGGCAAACAGTAGGTGTGCCCAAATTACATTAACAGTGGGAGAGGCTTAAAGGGGCGTGGTTAACCAATACAAAAGCCTTCTTGTTCCCATAAAATATGCTTAGATTGCTCACAAAAGTGAGTACACACCTCACATTTTTGTAAATATTTTATTCTATCTTTTCATGTGACAACACTGAAGAAATTACACTTTGCTACAATGTAAAGTAGTGAGTGTACAGCTTGTATAACAGTGTAAATTTGCTGTCCCCTCAAAATAACTCAACACACAGCCATTAATGTCTAAACCACTGGCAACAAAAGTGAGTACACCCCTAAGTGAAAATGTCCAAATTGGGCCCAACGCGTCAATATTTTTTGGCCACCGTTATTTTCCAGTACTGCCTTAACCCTCTTGGGCATGGAGATCACCAGAGTTTCACAGGTTGCCACTGAAGTCCTCTTCCACTCCTCCATGACGACATCACGGAGCTGGTGAATGTTAAAGACCTTGCGCTCCTCCACCTTCCATTTGAGGATGCCCCACAGATGCTCAATAGGGCTTAGGTCTGGAGACATGCTTGGCCAGTCCATCACCTTTACCCCCAGCTTCTTCAGCAAGGCAGCGGTCGTCTTGGAGGTGTGTTTGGGGTCGTTATCATGTTGGAATACTGCCCTGTGGCCCAGTCTCCGAAGGGAGGGAATCATGCTCTGCTTCAGTATGTCACAGTACGTATTGGCATTCATGGTTCCCTCAATGAAGTGTAACTCCCCAGTACCGGCAGCACTCATGCAGCCCCAGACCATGACACTCCCACCACCATGCTTGGCTGTAGGCAAGACACACTTGTCTTTGTTCTCCTCACCTGGTTACCACCACACACGCTTGATACCAACTGAACCAAGTAAGTTTATCTTGGTCTCATCAGACCTCAGGACATGGATACAGTGTGCGGCGTATGGTCTGAGCACTGACAGGCTGACTCCCCACCCCTTCAACCTCTACAGCAATGCTGGCAGCACTTATATGTCTATTTCCCAAAGAAACGTCTGGATATGATGCTGAGCATGTGCACTCAACTTCTTTGGTCGACAATGGGGAGTTCTGTTCTGAGTGAAACCTGTCCTATTAAACCACTGTATGGTCTTGGCCACCATGCTGCAGCTCAGTTTCAGGGTCTTGACAATCTTCTTATAGCCTAGGCCATCTTTATGTAGAGCAACAATTATTTTTTTCAGATCCTCAGAGAGTTCTTTGTCATGAGGTGCCATGTTGAACTTCCAGTGACCAGTATCAGAGAGTGAGAGCGATAACACCAAATTCAACACACCTGCTCCCCATTCACACCTGAGACCTTGTAGCACGAACGAGTCATATGACACCAATTTGGACATTTTCACTTAGGGGTGTACTCACTTTTGTTGCCAGCGGTTTAGAGATTAATGGCTGTGTGTTGAGTTATTTTGAGGGGACAGCAAATTTACACTGTTATACAAGCTGTACACTCACTACTTTACATTGTAGCAAAGTGTCATTTCTTCAGTGTTGTCACATAAAAAGATATAATAAAATATTTACAAAAATGTGAAGGGTGTACTCACTTTTGTGAGATACTGTATATTTTTAGCAGAGACCCTAGAGAATAAAATAGCGGTTGTTGCAATATTTTATGTCACACTGCATTTGCGCAGCGGTCTTTAAAGTAATCGATGGCAAAAAAAAGACCTACTGGTCCCTCAAGTCTGCCCCATTTTTTTATTTAGGTTTTTTAAAGCAGAACTTTAAAGGGAAGTTCCGCTTTAAGACCTGCTTCCCCCTCCTCTCCCACTTTTGGATTTTTTTTGAGGGGAAGGGGAGCGGGTACCTGGTTTTGGCAGGTACCCGTTCCCATTTCTGCTCAGACAGCCTAAGGACGATCGGAGTGGAAGTTGCTTCCAGCAACCTTCTAGGACTTGTCACAGGTCCCAGAATGCTGCGGAACCATTCACAAAGCGCAACGTGGCTCGCGCACGCTCAGTGGGAAGCCGGCTGTAAAGCCGCAAAGCTTCAGAGCGAGCTTCCCTTAGTAAATATGCTGCCGCTGGGCTCCCAAAGAAGGGTGAAGAACTGGCTCGGTTGAGGACAACTCTGGATCCTTGGGCAGGTAAGTGGCCATTTTTGAGGTTTTTTTTTCTTTAAAGCTAGCAGCTACAGTATTTATAGTGGCTGACTAATTTTTTTGTCAAGATTGAAGATCCTGTTTAAGTTTTTTTTTTGTCTAGATTTAATCTCAAGCATGTTTGAATCCATTTACTGTTGACTGACTCACTACCTCTGCTGGAAGTCTATTCCAAGTATCAACTACTATTTCGGTAAAATAATACTTTCCAAGATTAGTTTTGAACTTTTCTCCTGCTAGTTTGAAGTCATGTTCCTATGTTCTTGATCTTGGCTTCATTTTTTCTAGTACCTCTAGCTGACCTAAATCTCTCCTAGAGTGCTCCATAAACCCGTATGCCTAGCTCAGCTGAGCATTCAAGTTATGTCGATGGAGAGAGAAAAAGGATGAAAATGTCGGAGACTATAATGATAAGGGCATATTTTCTTACTGTGATATATCAGCCATCCTGATTGCAGGTGGCCATCAATGTCTGTGGGCACCCACTGATGATCCAAAAAATGGCTGGATGTCTAGTTGGATGATACTAGCTCAATGAGGAGCTTTCATCCCATGGAGGTTTTATTCAAAGGTTTAAGGTTTGCTCACCCTATACAAATATCAGGTATCATAATATTATTTATGGGTTCTTTAAACCATATCTAGGGGTTCCTTCAACCATATTGGCCAAAAAGTTGACTCATCCTGGCCAGCAATACACACACTAGCAAATACACGTTACAATTCAACTAAAGAACTTTGGAGGTTAATCAGACCTATGTCCTCAGACAGCTGTTGGGATTTACTCTCCAAGTTGATATTTACATTTCATTAACAGCAAGCTTGGCTTAATCACCTCTGTCTTCTAGTGTACTGGTAATTGTGTTTCCTGTGCAAGTTTAAAATGTATATTTGACTTGCACTCTGTATGTGTCTAGCACTGCAGTATATTAGGTGGACTCCAGCTGAGCCCTGTGTTAATTGCAACTTCATTTGTCCAGGCACACTGACCATTTGTCCTAGAGACCAGAAATTGGTGACTGTGGTGTCAGTGCCATTTGCATATCACTGAGCATGTAACTTGAGTTGAGAGAGGACCAGGCTCATTAGACCACACTACTTGAGCTGAGCTCCCATCTGCAGGACAGAACTTAGACACATAGTAAGCTGCTGCATGAGCTTCAAGCAAAAAAATGTTCTGCCTTGTTCCAGTCAGACTGGTGCTCTTGTCGAGCCTCTTTTCATCTTTATGTTTTGGTGAAACCATCTACCTCCACACCAATGAAGAAGAACCCACTGGAACCGTGATTGCAGTATTAGCCCATCATTCATTATTTAATTCAACAGAGAAGCCTGCTACCAATTTTCGACTGATGAAGCAATCCAATAGCTCCTTCATCCATGTTAGAGAGAGCGACGGCCAGCTGAGTATTGGGAAAAGGATAGACCGAGAAAAAATTTGCCGGGGCTCTCCAAACTGTGTTCTGTCTCTGGACATGGTCAGTTTTTCCAAAGATCAATTCCAACTCATCAATGTGAAAGTGGAGGTGAAGGATATCAATGACCATAGCCCACACTTTCCAAGTTCTGAGATGCTTGTGGATGTGTCTGAAGCAGCTCCATTGGGTACCAGAATCCCTCTACAGATGGCTGTAGATGAAGATATAGGCCTGAACTCTGTCCAGGACTATCTAATCTCTGGAAACAGCCACTTTGGTATTGACGTACAGACAAGGGCGGATGGACTGAAGTATGCTGAACTGATTCTTATGAAAGAACTTGATAGAGAAAATGAGTCCTTATATACCTTGGAGTTGGTGGCTAGTGACGGTGGTAGCCCTCCACTCTCTGGAAGTACAACAGTTAACATCCGTGTCCTGGACTTCAATGATAACACCCCAGTCTTTGAGAAGAGTTCCCTCACTGTGGACTTGTTGGAAAATACTCCTGTAGGATCATTTCTTTTAGACCTCAATGCGGTTGACTATGATGAAGGTGCAAATGGAGAAATCATATATGGGTTCAGTGCACAGGTGTCTCAAGAGGTACGTCAGCTCTTCAAAATTGATCCTAAGTCAGGCACTATAACTTTAGAAGGTGAAGTAGATTTTGAGACTAAATTCTTTTATGAGTTTGATGTTCAGGCGCAAGATATGGGTCCAAACCCACTAACTGCGACCTGCAAAGTCACAGTGCATATTGTAGATGTCAATGATAATGCCCCAGCAATTACTATCACCCCCTTGACTTCTACTAGCATGGGAGTAGCCTATATCACTGAAGCAGCCGCAAAAGATAGCTTTATTGCACTGATCAGTGTAGAAGACAGAGACTCTGGGATAAATGGACAAATTCATTGTACACTTTTTGGTCACAAACACTTCAGGCTACAGCAAGCCAGTGAGGACAGTTTCATGATAGTCACCACCTCACTTCTTGACCGAGAAAAGATTTCTGAGTACAACCTTACCCTCGTGGCTGAAGACCTTGGACTCCCTTCATTGAAGATGACCAAACCGTATAAAATTAGGGTGAGTGATGAAAATGACAATGCCCCTTCATTTAGTAAATCGCTGTACGAAGTATCGGTCTTGGAAAATAATGTCCCTGGGGCCTATATCACCACCCTTGTGGCTAAAGACCCTGACCTGGGGCACAACGGCAAAGTGTCTTACAGACTATTAGATGGAAAGATAATGGGTCAGTCTTTATCTACATTTGTTGTCATTGACATTGATTCCGGAATCCTCCGTGCCGTTAGATCCTTGGACTATGAAAAGCTTAAAGAAATTAACCTTGAAATTGAGGCCAGTGACCACGGTGTTCCCAAACTTTCAACCCATACTCAGTTAAAAATAAAAATACTTGACAGAAACGACAACCCCCCAGTGATAATATCTCCTTTGCTAGACAATGGATCTGCAGACATTTTGTTGTCAGTCAAGTCCCCCCAAAATTACTTAGTGCTTAAAGTGAAAGCTGT
>BLSH010508714.1:389871-416100 GCA_018402905.1 Glandirana rugosa
TTTTTTTTTTTCAAAACGGATCTCTACGTAAAATTTGTGTTTTTACCAGGTAAACCACAAGGATGGACATACACCAATCTTATTGTCAAAAAACATTTAAGAGGTAAGATTTTTTTATAGGTTGTTATAGATGGTTACGTCCCACCTTTACCTATCCGTTATGAGTGTAACCTTCGACTTACATCCAGGGATGTAACTAGAAATGACCTACAGTCTGACGTCGAGAGTCTCAGACACAACTGACTGTCAACTGTTCCGAGTCTCCTCCATCTTCTCCTTAGGAATCATCATCGACAACATAACTCATCGACCAGATGACGAAGGGAGGACGTGTAGAATGGAGAATTTACAAAAAACTGTTATTCTAACCACATACAGGTAGGAACACCAAATGGACCATTTTTGTGTTTAAAATGCATCTCTAGGCAAAACTTTTTTTTTTTTTTTAAGTTTTGAATAGAAATAGTGGAGGGGTTAGATCCTCTGTCAATATTTTATTGCTGTGTCCTTGTGGGGAGATTCACCATCTCCATTAATACTAGTGACTATTGTCACCGCAAAATAAAGTGAGCAGAACTCAAATTTTAGAGTGGTCCCCAGAACAAGAGTTGAAGGGAAAATATCTAATGGGGACACCTGTTCAGGGGACACTTGTTTAAAATGGGGATTGATTTAGATTGGCTGCGTTTGGTGGTGGTAATGCTTGCTAAATGCAAAATGTGGTTTAATTTTTGCTGCACCTGCGAAGCACAGCACCGTGCCATGTGTACAGCCCTGAGCAGCTGCGTGCCCAGGTTCAGGTGAGCTGTTGGGGGGGGCTAAAACCACAGTTCAAGTGCCTGGTTTTACTGCCCCATAGGTGGTGAGCAAAGCCTTGGAGTTGTGCTAAATACTAGTTTCTCCACTAGAGGAGCCCAAGATCCACTAGAGGGAGCTCTGTAAGTCCCTAATTAGATAGCATAGAGCACATGGGGGGGTGCATTGTTTTCAGTGAGTCAGCAATCCCTTAAAGCGGAGTTCCACCCAAAAGTGGAACTTCCGCTTTTAAGGAAGGTGACCCCCTGACATGCCACAATTGTCATGTAATTTTTAGGAGGGGGGGGGGGGACCAGGGACCCAGTTTTCATAGGGTCCCAGGTCTACTTCCTCTCCTAGAGCCGCGGCTCCGTAAGGAAGTTCACCCCCCCCCCTCAGCGATCTTCTGGGACACGTCACAGGTCCCAGAAGATACGCCGGCCATTCACAAGGCACAGCGCAACTCGCTCATGCGCAGTGCGCGGCCGGCTTTGAAACCAAAGCCAGGTGCCCACACTTGTGATGCCGGCGCCGCAGAGGGGAGAAGAGCGAGCGCTCGGGTGACCGCATTGCTGGAGCCTGGGACAGGTTGTTAAAAGTCAGCAGCTACACTTTTTCTATCTGCTGACTTTTAACTGGGTGGAACTCCGTTTTAAGCCTTCCATAGACTGTTTGAATCTGGGCCTGTTTAGAAGGGACCGGCTGAGATTTGAATCATGTATGGGCAGTGGGCAGGCTGAATGTAACAAAGTTGATCGATATAACTTGGGTACAACCAGCGTGTTGGATCAACACTGACTGTGTTGATGGGGTAATCTAGTGTTTTGTTTTGTTTTCCTGCAACCAAAATCGCTCCATCTATGTCCGGCTTCAGACTTGCATTGTGAACAGGAACCGTAAAGTACAATCACTGGGAAACACTGAAGCATAGAAAACTGAGCCTGGATGTGTAGTAGTGAGTAAATATGACTGCACTGTGTACATATATAAACTATACATACAAAGGGTCAAAGCCTTTAAAATGCTAATACACATATGTACACAATATAACTGGGTACTAACATTTATAGCTAAAGTTGATCCAGGGAAAATCCGATTACTTCTCAGGGGATCAGGAAGCAATTTTTTTCCCCCGCTATAGTAAATTGGATCATGCTTTGTTGGGGTTTTTTGCCTTCCTCTGGATCAACTGTGGGTGAAGGATTGGGTATATGGGATTGTATGGTTATATATATATGGTATATATTTTTTTATTGGTTGAACTAGATGGACTTGCGTCTTTTTTCAACCTGAATAGCTGTTTCCACTACACATTCATTTAATTTCCACCAAGATGTTCTCGTTCACATGAAAATGAAAAAAAGAAAAGACTTTACATGCCCTTTAAGTAAATTGCAAACCAGGGACAATGGCATCATCACACAGATGTCATTGCATTGTTATACCCAAAGAACATCCAAACTAAATCATTGGTTGTAGTAGCACTGTGATAAGGGGCAGAGGACCGAAACCAACTTTTCACTCCATATTGTATTTTTATTTCTTTTCAGAGCTCAGTTGGTGCCCCTCTACCTGACTTGCAGCAAGAAAAGACAACCAGGTAACAATTATTTACTATATCAAACAACTCAACTAAATATTCTACATCTATTGTACATTCTCTACATTATATATAAATACTGCTATATATACTCTATATTACCAAAAGTATTGGAACGCCTGCCTTTACACGCACAAAAACTTTAATGGCATCCCAGTCTTAGTCGATAGGGTTCAGTATAGAGTTGGCCCACCCTTTGCAGCTATAACAGCTTCAACTCTTCTGGGAAGGCTGTCCACAAGGTTTAGGAGTGTCTATGGGAATGTTTGACCATTCTTCCAGAAGTGCATTTGTGAGGTCAGGCACTGATGTTGGACGAAAAGGCCTGGCTCACAGTCTCCACTTTAATTCATCCCAAAGGTGTTCTATGGGGTTGAGGTCAGGACTCTGTGCAGGCAGTCAAGTTCCTCCACCTCAAACTCGCTCAAGGTCCATACAGACATGGATGAGCGAGTTTAGGGTGGAGGAACTTGACTGGCCTGCACTGGCCTCCTCACCTCAAGAACCCCATAGAACAAGAAGCCTATAGAACACATTTGGGATGAATTCAAGTGCAGAGTACGAGCCAGGCCTTCTCGTTCACATCAGTGCCTGATGACAGCTTCCATCTTAACTGGTCTTGATTTCAGGTTTGCGGATTCCAGTTCTGTGACTGGCCGCCAGTGCCGCAATGACATCACGTGACGCAGGACCGTTCCTTCAGAGCGCATGCAGCAGTCACGTCGCTGGCTGCATGTACAGTAAATATCTCCTAAACGGCGCACGTTTATGAGATATTTACACTACCTATAGGTAAGCTTTAGGTAAAATTCAAAGATGGATGTTTACTTCCTCTAACACTGGCGGGGTGCTTACAATTATCAGTTTTTATTTTTTCTCGTACAACCTTTATCCCAACATATTGCTGTAACTTAGTGGTTCTCAACTCCGGTCCTCGGGACCCACTAACAGGCCAGGTTTGCAGGATAACTGAAATACATCACAGGTGATATAATTTGCTGCTCAGTGATAGCAGTATTCTAGTCTGCATCTCCCCAAGGTAATACTTAAAATCTGGCCTGTTGGTGGGTCCCGTGGACTGGAGTTGAGAACCACTGCTGTAACTGAAGTGTGAGCTGATGTTTGGCTTCAATTTGTTAATGTAATTATATCAGCTAGTCCCTGACTGGCAATGCTGCTGCCAGTTGTACCCCCTGTGTCCCTTCATCCAGAGTGGAGATACACTAATACAGGAGGTCTGTTACGGGACAGGTCACCAGGCGAAAACAGAGGGAACAGCCTAAAAAAAGAACTAATGCTGCCACCACATCTAATAATTGGTAAGCTGCAATATAATACACTGCATAGATGTTGGTAGATTTAAAGCAGTATTAAACACAAAACCAAAAAATGTAAGGGCATGGCTGATTGGATAGATCATCATTTTGGTAGAGCTAAGGCTGACTGTGCAGAGAGTTGTATGGTCAGATTGCATTGTGTATGGTGACCCTTAAAGAATTATTATTACAAGTGCGATGTGCCCAAAAAGATAACTTGCATAAATATAGAAGTAAAACAATATCACAAAACCTTTTTATAGACTTATGTAAGTTATTGTTTTGGAGACTGCACTTAAAGCTGAATTCCAGGAAAGGCTTTTATAGCTTAGTCCAGATTGGACTGATGTAGGTATACATATTCCATAGCTGTGGGATCCCTTCCGAAACAGGAAATCACTGTAGTAGTCATTGCAGCTACAGTGGAAGCTTGGATTACGAGCGTAATCTGTTCCAGGAGAATGCTTATAATCTAATCCAAATCATGCGTTTATCAAAGCAAGTTTCCCCATAGGAAACAATGGAAACTCAGATAATTTGTTTCACAGTGACTGCTTGTCTATGCGGTACCGTATGTGGCCAGAGGTGCGGAGGCGCTGGTGTATGCAATACCGTATGTGGCCAGAGGTGCAGCGGTGCTGGTAAGGCTCGGAGACGCTCAGGAACTGTTGACGCTTTCGGCATTTCCGACTATTTCCAAGTACTTCCAACGGCTTCTGAGCGTCTCAAAGCCTCACCAGCACCCCTGTGGCCTCTGGCCACATGCGGTATTGCATGCACAGAGGCTTAATTGTTCTCGTTTTGACAGCGCTTGCAAACCGAGTCAGGATTTTTTAAAAAAATGCTCGTATTGCAAAGCGCTCGTTAACCGCGTTACTCGCAATCCTAGGTTTTACTGTACAGTGATCGCCAATGTCATCCAGGTCCTGGGTTGAGCGGCTGCCATGCTGCATAGTGATCACATGGGGTCACTCGCTTGGCACAGGTGCCATTCACAGATCGCTTTGTATTTTTCTCAGTGAATGCAAGGTGTTTTCTGCATAACCCCTTAAATTTTTTAAAATATATATTTTCTTTTCAGCGACCTGACGCCAGAGCTGCCCAGTGCCAAGGACAGTGGGAAAGGTGACAGTGACTTCAATGACAGTGCCTCTGACACCAGCAGGGAAGGTGTGAAGAAAGGAAGTGTGCTGCCCATCCAGCAACAGACCGGTAGGATTCCTTTTACTTTTCTTCCTTTTTATCTTTTAAGCCCAACTGAAATTTCAGTTTAACCACTTCAGCCCTGGAAGATTTACCCCCCTTCATGACCAGGCAACGCTGCACACAAATAGAGCTTTCTTTTGGTGGTATTTGACAATTTTGAAAAAAAAAAACCCCAATATTTTTTACTTTCTGCTATAAAACACATCCAATAAAAAAATTTAAAAAATCTAATTTCTTGATCAATCTAGGCCAATATGTATTCTGCTACATGTTTTTGGTAAAAAAAAATCCCAATAAGTGTATATTGATTGGGTTGCACAAAAGTTATAGCGTCTACAAACTATAGGATATTTTTATGGAATTTTTATTTCTTTCTCTTTTTTTTTTACTGGTAATGATCAGCAACTTATAGCGAGACTGCAACATTGCGGCAGACAATTCAGGCACCAAGTGACACTTTTTTGGGGACCAGTAACACTAATACACTAATATAGTGATCAGTGCTAAAAATATGAACTGTCACTGTAGTAATGATACTGGCTGGGAAAGGGTTAACACCAGGGGCGATCAAAGGATTAAATGTGTGCCTAAAATGTGCTTGGTTACTATGGGGGAGGTCTTGTGCTATAGGAAGGTAGAGATCCGTGTTCCTGCTTTGCAGAAACACAGGATCACTAACTTTCCTACTGACAGAATGACGGTCTGCCTTGTTTACATAGGCAGACTGCTGTTCTGCTTCTTTCCCAAACGATCGATGGGTCCTGGTGGACATCGAGTCCGCTGGACCCGCTGATTGGCTCCCGCCGTGTCCAACAGGAGCGAGTCACTGGCGGCGCATGCCCCAGACCCGGAAGTGTCAGATCATGTGCTAGGTACGTGAACTGGCACAGAGCGGCCGTCCTGCAGCAGTATATGTGAGTGGGGCAATTGCTAAGCGGTTAAACAAGCTAAATACATTCCAGGGGTGCAAAGTTTACAGTTTGTTTTAGCTTTAGAAAGCAGCCACAGTTTGAGTAGAAAGGCCTGTCCTCTGTCAGCATGTTGTACAGAGGAGGTCTCCTAACTTTCTAAAAAAAAAAAAAGGGCCAATTTACTGTTCTTCAGACTTTGGGGGGGGGGGGGGGGCGAGTAAGGCTGGTTTACACATATCCGTCTGCAGTTTGCAGTCTGGAGTCCGGTGCGGTTTTGTTCACCAGTTCAGGTGAAATTTTCCTTTTTTTTATTTAACTTGAATTTGCACCTAAACTGGACCTAAAATCACACAGGACCCTTTACCAAAACGAACCGCGGGTGCCCAGGACATGTGCATTGGCTCTATTGAAGGCCGCTTCGATTCCTCATTGGTGTCAGTGGGTGGAATTCTGCCTTGTCGTTGGTGTCAGTGGGTGGAATTCTGCCTTGACGTTGGTGTCCGTGGGTGGAATTCTGCCTCGTCTTTGTCAGTGGGTGGAATTCTGCCTCAACTTTGGTGTCAGTGGGTGGAATTCTGCCTCGTCTTTGGTGTCAGTGGGTGGAATTCTGCCTCGTCTTTGGTGTCAGTGGGTGGAATTCTGCCTCAACTTTGGTGTCAGTGGGTGGAATTCTGCCTTGTCGTTGGTGTCAGTGGGTGGAATTCTGCCTTGTAGTTGGTGTCAGTGGGTGGAATTCTGCCTCGTCGTTGGTGTCAGTGGGTGGAATTCTGCCTCGTCTTTGGTGTCCCTGGGTAGAACACACCCAGGGAACACAGTTAACCCCTAGATCTCCCCCTGCAGGTTAACCCCTTCACTGCTGACATTTATACAGTAATCAGTGGACATTTAAATTTCTGATCGCTGAATAAATGTCATTGGTCCCAAAAAAGTGTCAAAAATGTCCGACATGGCCGCTGCAATATCGCAGTACCGCTAAAAATCACAGATCACTGCCATTACTAGTAAAAAATAAAAAAAATAAAAAAACCCCCAGAAATTAATTCTCACCATCCGTAAACATGGCCATTTTTGCGCAAACCAATCAATAAACGACGATTGCGATTTTTTTTTTTATCACAAATATGAGAGAGAATATAAATCGGCCAAAACCGGTGAAAAAATATGTTTTTTTATATTTTTTTTTCGGACTTGAATTTTAGCAAAAAGTAAGAAATTTGGGTTTTTTGCAAAATGGTCGCTCTTTGTTTATAACGGTGATCAGAAATGACGCAGACGTGATCAAATACCACCAAAAGAAAACTCTATTTGTGGGAAAAAAAGGACGCAAATTTTGTTTGGGTACAACGTCGCACGAATTACAGCGCCGAATTGCAAAAAGGGCTCTGGTCCTAAACTGGGAAATTCTTCCGGAGGTGAAGTGGATAATGAGCTAGCATGCGGTGCATACTAGCTCATTATGCCTATGCCATACAGGTTTTTTTTTTGGGGTATAATAGCACTTTAAGAATGGGGTTTTCCACGATTTGGCTATTGTTTGTTTTACGGCTGTATTAATTTGTAATAATACTTTAAATTGGCGGTGGGAGAGATTAGGCGGTTTTGAGTTCAATCATGCTATTGTGGTTATTAATGCAGGTTTCAAATATTGTTGAAATCATTAGAAAGATTTCTTTCCAAAAGGTTTTTGCAACTGGGCAATCCCACCATATATGAAAGTGCGTTCCTCGATCACCACAACCACGAAAACACAATGGGGAGTAATTAGGGGCGTACTTTGCAATTCTAAGGAGGACCAAATACCAGTATGTGAGCACCTTATAGTTTGTCTCCAGAGCAGAAATATTTTGTGAAGATGACTTAGTTGCAGTCCAAATACTATTCCAGACAGCTGCGTCCAATGGGGACCCTAGGTCTCTCTCCCATTTTGCTACATATGATACCTATTTTCAATGCCGCTGCAAAATAACCCAGGGGATATTGTTGAATATAGCATATTCTATCATATTCAATCTCTGTTTTCCTAGGTGCCCCAGACAATGAAAAGTCAGCAGTGTGCCATGGTGCCGAATCACGATGTATCCCGAGAAATAACAGCTCTCTGTACAGCGGGCACTACACCATCCGATACCAGAAGGAGTATGCCGTGTCCTACTCAATGCCTCCCCCATACTACAACACCTATCACCCCCGGGCACAGAGCGCTCCCCATTATGGCAGGACTGATGCCTACTACCATGTCAGCCATCAGCCACTCACCACTGACTACCAGCGAGAATTATCCTACCGAAGTGCCACCCTATCCCCATCCCGGGTCTGCAGGGGACCTCCGCAAATACACTACAGCCAGGAGGTGCCATTACAAGCCCGTCCTACTGAAATATCTTCCAATTTGTAAATCTGGATTTATGTTGTGGCAATAAGAAACTGCTACAAGTCATTTTTGTTGCCCAGAAACACTTAACCTGAACCCTAAAATTAATGCTGAACTCCAGGTTGGTGACCTCCCTATTACCTACAACCCAGGTTGGGCACCTCCCCACCTCCAGCCTGTGATTGGACAACAAAGGAGCAGCAGAAAACTCAAGAGGTCATTTCTCCTTTGACAGAATTTTCCTTATCAGCACATGTGCATGTGGCAGAGCCTGACTGGCTCAGAGTACAACCCCTCCCTCTTACAAGCCACACATATCATACCAGAATTAGGTACTTGTACTAGCTGGATTTAAACATGTATCCTATGAATTCTTTCCCCTTAATAACAGGTCACCATGTTGGTTTTGGCGGGCCATGTGTGTAGCTTGTGTGTTTTTTTAATTGTTGTAGACTGTAAATATGACATTCACCTGTATATTGAGAATTTAGTTTTTCAATAAATATTTATTATACAAAAGTGAACAGAGTGAATTACTGTATGTTAATGTAATATATATATATATATATATTTATGCAGTAATCTACTATACAAGGGGAGGTGAGATTTATGCAGACATAAAAACTGACCAGTAAGGCTGGCCATACATTAAATAACTTTCTTGTACAATTTTTCTTTAGATTTACCAAAACCATATAATATGAGGTCAAACCTAAACCATTTCAATTTGCATGCAATCAGGTCCTTGCACTACATATTTGAAGGTAAATCTTAAGGAAATTAAAGAAAATTGTATAATGTATGGGCAGCTTAACACAGATTTACTGATCTAAACACAGTACTAAGTTGTAAACAATGGGTTGCATCAGAAAGAATCAGATCAGAAAGAAGCCCCAACGCCGACAAAATATCATGTTTTATGGCACCCAGATGCAAGAGCATTCGCATCTGAGCTTAGCGTCTTTGGGTGTTTTTTCATGTGTTTTTAATGTGATTTTGGCGTGTTTGTTTTTTATGAGCCAATAGAAAAAACTATTATCTGTTGCATCATTTGTTGCTAGGTATTTCAGCTTTTTTATTAGCTTTTATTTCTTCTTTTATTATTATTCATTTATTATAATGTTTTTTCGTTAGTGTAAGGGGTTCAAGTTTCGTTTAGGTAAGGGTTAGGATTAGGCTACACTTCTGGGTTCCCTTACCCGCAATGGGCGCTGCAGCACCCCGACCAGACGATCCGAAGATCGGCGGCGGTGCAGACATCGCTGGACTCCAGGACAGGTAAGTGTCCTAAAGATAAAGTCAGCAACTACAGTATGTGTAGCTGCTTATCTTTAATTTTTAAAGGGGTGGCGGACCTCCGCTTTAAGTGGTTACATTATTTTATTTTTTTTGGTATTGTATAGTTTCTCTTTTTGTTTATATAGTTCACCCTACTTCTAATATATATATTTCCTTGTCTCTCTCTCCTCTCTTCTCTTCCCTCTTTTCTCTTCTTTTTTTTTTAATCTGCACAGTGCTTATTGTAAATAGGGGCCCCCTTATCTGGAACATATGAAAACTTTTTTAAGGTTAGGTTAGGTGAACTAACCCTTTAACAAGTGTAAGAGCCGCAACCTAGCAAGTCCGAATACAAGACTCAAATTATTTTTAAAAGTGACTTGGTGTGCTTCTTTTAGGTCAGTGATTCTCAAACTGTGTGTGGCGTGGGATTTGCAGGTGTGCCGTGGGAGTTTTGAAAAATATTTAGGCCTCATACACACAGGCTTTTGCACAAAAATAAGCAAAACGCCGGGCCTGATGTCAGGGAAAAAAATGACGTTTTGCTTGGCGTTTTGCATTGACGTCAATGCACGTTTTTTCACGCTAGCTTTTTGCGGCGTTTTCTGCCTCTATTCAAAATCAATGGTTCCCTATGGAAGCTCATTGATTTGAATAGAAGCCGCACCAGAAGTCGGATCACGGTGATCCGACTTGCGGCGCGACTTTTGTGCTAGGTGTCTTAAAGGGGAACCCCACAAAAAATTTGCGTGGGGTTCCCCCCCCCCAAGAGCATACCAGGCTCTTCGATCTGGCATGGATTTTAAGAGGAGCCCCCACGCCGAAAAAAAACGGCGTAGGGTCCCCCCCAAAATCCATACCAGACCCTTATCCGAGCACGCAGCCTGCCAGGCCAGGAAAGGGGGAGGGGACGAGCAAGCGCCCCCTCCTGGACCGTACCAGGCCGCATGCCCTCAACATGGGGAGTATGGGTGCTTTGTTTGGGGCAGGGGCAGCGTCCCCCACCCCAAAGCACCTTGTCCCCATGTTGATGGGCACAAGAGCCTCTTCCCGACAACCCTGGCCGTTGGTTGTCGGGGTCTGCGGGTGGGGGCTTATCGGAATCTGGAAGCCCCCTTTAACAAGGGGGCCCCCAGATGCCGGGCCCCCCACCCTATGTAAATGAGTATGGGGTACATCGTACCTCTACCCATTTACCTGGGGGAAAAAAGTGTACAAAAAAAAAAAAACACTACACAGCTTTTTAAAATATTTTATTAAATCCGCTCCGGCATCTTCTCCCCGCTCTTCTTTCTTCGGCTCTTTTGCGGGGTCCCCATACTCATTTACATAGGGTGGGGGGCCCGGCATCTGGGGGCCCCTTTGTTAAAGGGGGCTTCCAGATTCCGATAAGCCCCCGCCCGCAGACCCCGACAACCAACGGCCAGGGTTGTCGTGAAGAGGCTCTTGTCCCCATCAACATGGGGACAAGGTGCTTTGGGTGGGGGGCGCAGAGCCCCCCCCTGCCCCAAAGCACCCATACTCCCCATGTTGAGGGCATGCGGCCTGGTACGGTCCGGGGGGGGCGCTTGCTCGTCTCCACCCACTTTCCTGGCCTGCCAGGCTGCGTGCTCGGATAAGGGTCTGGTATGGATTTTGGGGGGGACCCTACGCCGGTTTTTTTCGGCGTGGGGGCTCCTCTTAAAATCCATGCCAGATTGAAGAGCCTGGTATGCTCTTGGGGGGGGGGGGGGGGGAACCCCACGCAAATTTTTTGCGGGGGTTTACCCCTTGCTGAGGAAGTCCTACCGAGGGGAAGAGCCGACTATCCCACATCACGCTCCAGCTGCTTGCTTTTGATGCGGTTTGTAGCTCGCACGGCTTTACAGTGCTTTTTATTGTAAGCACATTCATTATTCTTTTAGTGATCATTAAAGTAATTTATACGGGGAGCACTAGATTGCACCTTTTATTTTACATAATCAAAACTGGGATAAATTGGGGAGATTGGAGGTCGGAGTGCCATAACATTAAGGAGAAGGAGACCGGAAGGGAGATTTAACCCAGAGATCCCCAGTAACCCCAGGGAGGGTAAAAAGCGCTACTTTACCTACATTGAGGTGAGAGGCCCATTCAGCTGGTGGAGGATTTAACTTCTTCTATCCAAAAGGTATTTTTTCATTAATGGATTGATAATTTTTGGTTACATTTCACTGTTTTATGGACTATTATTTATTGCACGAATTATTGCACTGATATGTGAAGTTATGTGAAGTTATTTTTGGTTTTTGCTTTTTTCACACTATTGCAAGTGGTCACAACATTTAGTGGCATGGATTTTTGATTTAGATTATTGTGATATTCGTTTGTACAAAACACACTAACTATTTACACTGAGTTGAAAGCGCTGCACCATTTTTTATCACTATTGTTCCCCTTTAAGACACCTAGCACACAAGTCGCGCTGCAAGTCGGATCACCGTGATCCAACTTCTGGTGCGGCTTCTATTCAAATCAATGGGCTCCCATAGGGAACCATTGATTTTGAATAGAGGCAGAAAACGCCGCAAAAAGCTAGCGTGAAAAAACGTGCATTGACGTCAATGCAAAACGCCAAGCAAAACGTAATTTTTTTCCCTGTCAGGCCCGGCGATTTGCTTATTTTTGTGCAAACGCCCGTGTGTATGAGGCCTTATAATTGCTAGCGTTTTGAAACCTTGAACATATCAAAAATGTAAATTGTAAATCAAAGTAGCAAAAGTAACATATATAAAAGCGCAATCTCTGTCTGTTATTCATTGGTTCCTTTCGTAAAGTGAGGCTTGTGCGAGATCTCGGGAGAACTCGATCTCTATAATTATATTATAATAATTAAGACCGTTCCATTCCAACTTTGATGCTTATAAATAAAGTTTGTTCATTGTTTGGCAATGGAGAAATACTTAAAGCGTAACTCCACTTTTGTTGAGAAAAAAACATTCCCCTCTGGGTGATATATGTACATTGCAAGGATTATAACAAACTTTATTGCAGATTCCTACCTTTTGTTATTCTGAAGAAATCCCTGTTTGTTCCTCTGTGCCTCTCTGCTAAGTGGGTCTAATGGGAGGGGTTTCATAATTATCAACCAGCTGTGGCAGCAGCAGAGCACTAATGAGGAAAGCTGTTGGGCTGCCTCCCTTTAGACGTGTTCCTATTGAAAAGTATCTCACCAAAAACGAAATTTTTGTTGCAGGGGATGCCTGAAATCTGACTTGTATCTTAGGCAGACTTCTGGGAAAATTGGTGAGCCAATCACACAAGCAGGAAATTATGTTTCTGGGGAGTGGTCAGTACACATTCTGTGTACAGAACAACTCCAGGTAGCCATATTACAATGCATTTATAGAAATTTATAGTGGCTGCAGACTGAAAAGGAAAGGTAATTTTTAATAACATTCAATCACAATTTGTCACAATTGTATACGCTATATTATTTTTTCTTTGTTTACTATTTTTTTTTCCCCCATGAAAGTGGAGTTACCCTAACCACTTGCCGACCAGCCGCTGTCGTTATACGACGGCAGGTCGGCTCTCCTGCGCGCATCGCTGTAGCTGTACGGCGGCTCGCGCAGGTGCGGGCGGAGTTGCATGAGCCTGCCCGCGGGTCGGGCAAGCTCGGTGTTCTATCTATACACAAATGTTTTGCCTTTCATTTCAATTTTAAACTGAATGGGTTGCTTTACAAGGTAAGGGTTCACATATACTTTAATAACATTAAACTACAATATGGTTTGGGTAGCAATTTTATATACTATATTATTATCTGCTCTATTTTTTTTCAATAAAGTGGAGTCACCCCTCTAAGTGGCACCCCAAACTTTTTTCAATATATTCCCATTGCACACGGACCTGGGCGAGACCTGAAGTAAGAGTATGCTGTTGTAACTGCCAGCAGGTTAACTAGTATCAGTATAGACAAGAACATCTATAGACCCAAAATCACAAGTCCGAACGATTATTAAGGCAATCGCATCACAATGAGCTCTAGTGCACCAGCGCTCATTACTTTAATTAATGTTTGGACTTTTGATTATGGATCCACGGTGAGCTAGCAACATATGTTTTCACCTAACGGTTTTCTAACCTTTCCCATATTAATATTTGATTCAGGTAACCTTGATTTCTGATACTTATTTGCCAATGGGTTTCCGGTTCTCCAGTAAGGCACCATTTCCAAGGTGTGGAAATTTGCCTCTCATGTTAAATCGTTTAAAATAATAACAGTTTTCAGAGTAAATGGAGACAGTATAGTTACAATACAAGAGGGATCAGAAGGCTCTATTCACGAGATCTTACAATCTAAAAGTTAAGGGCAAGTGATAAAAAAAAGGTAATAACTGTAGGGGGGAGGGGCGTTGAAGGGGGGAAATGAGTTGATAAAGCAAACAGGAGTACAGATTTTAGATAGAGGCAGTATAGGCTTCCCTGAAGAGATGAGTTTTCAGGAACAAGTGCATACACAAAGTCTGATTGGCTGCCCCCCGAGCCATCAGAACCAATGACTCTCTGTCATTTGCTGCGGGGGGCGGGACTGTGGCAGACGTGCTGCCTGTGTGATTATTCACACAGGCGCAGCACTCTGTGGGGTTTCAGCCCCGAGATGCTCAGCATGCTGACCGCAAGCCGAACTCTGCATACACCTGGCCTGCCTGCCTGCTATGAGATGGGGTAAGTGCTTGGGGGGGCCGCAGCCACACAGTATGCCCTATCTGATGGTCTGGGACCCTGTATACTGCTATCTGGGTCTCTGTATACCCCTATCTGGTGACTGTATACTCCGATCTGGTGACTCTGTATACTGCTATCTGGTGATGCTGGGCTGTATACTCCTGACACAAGGGGTGGAAACTATAAGGGATGGGGCTTATATTTGGGCTGGGCCAAAAGGAAGGGCGGGGTCTGGTGCCCCCCCATCCTAAAATTTCACCAGCAGCCACTGCATGGAGCATAGAAGATAGTTTGAGTGACCTTTTGAGCTGAGGTTGTGGCTGTAGCTCAAGGCAAGGTTGTGGATGGCTTTTAAATGTTGTTAGTATTTAAATCATATACATTGGGCAATCAGAAGCCAATGGAGGGATTGGCAGAGCGGTTGGTAAGCAGATGAGTCAGGCAGCAGAATTCATGATAGACTGAATATTCTGTGTAGAGGTCGGCCAATGAGGATGAGTCGCAATAGTCAAGATAAGAGAAAACAAGGGAAGGAATTAGTAGCTTGGTGGTGTCTATGGTTAAGAAGGGGCATATTTTGGAGATGTTGCGGTGGCTGAGCCAGCAAGATTGGAAACTGATTGGAAGTTGGGACAAAAGGAGAGTTCAGAGTAAAGGCTGGGCAACGAAGATAGAAATAGTTGCAATAGTTGAGGTGAGAGACAACCAGGGGAGTGAACTGGTAGTTTGGTGGAGCCATTGGTTAAAAAGAGGTGGAATGTTAGAGTTGAAGGCAGCAAGATCTGATCTTATACAGGTGTTTTTTTATTCCACCTAGGTGGCTGTTGAATATTTCACCTCTCATTTCCTGTCTAGTGCAACCATTGTCAGTAAGAAGTGAGGAGAAATCTTTCTACTGGTGCCGTGGGCAGAGGAAACCCTCCCTCACTAAACTAAAAAAAAAACTTCTGTCTTGACAAAAATTTTTAAATGATAATTGTATCAAAGTATAGTTAAAGTAGAACTATAGGCAAAACTTTTTTTTCCCATTTTGGATAGAGAAAGGGAGGGTTATAACCCCTGTCAGATTTGTTTTTTGCAATCTGTGTCCCATTGAAGAGATTTCCCTTCACTTCCTGTCCCATAGCCAAACAGGAAGTGGGAGAAAATCCCTGCAAATCAATCTATTATTTTCAGGGGACAAGCCAAAATTTGGGATTTTCTTTTACTTTCAATGATAATGGTAAACAGGACAAATAGGAAGGGTTGTATCTCCTTAATGGGGGCACAGACAGCAATAAAAACTGACAGATGCTCTAATCCCTCTCCACTCAAGGCAAAACTTTTTTTTAGTTTTGGATAAAGTTATACTTTAAAGACCGTGTGATGCTTCAAAAGCTGGAGCATTCACTTGCAAACTTACCTTTAAAAAAGGGCCTTTACCCAGAAGCCCTTAAGCTAAGAAGATAACACAGTACATGAAAATCTATTACAGGTTAATCCAATTTACGTTATTCTCTGGGATACTTGCACTAAAAATGATACAAAAATACAATTTTTCTTTCTAAAAAATCATTTATTTGCAAAAACCATTGGCATAAAAAGGACAATAAATATAGTTATACCTATTTACAGCATTTGCATAAGTTAGAAAAAAAGCTATACAAGACACTCGGCTGACAGACAGACATACAAACAGTGTGAGCAAACCCACTGAAGACAGTGAATAGGTGACTACCAGATCCAAGGTTGGGCACTGGAAGAAGGCTTCAGAAAGAACTGCATCTAAAGCAACGATTCAGATTCTCTCTTTCTTTAAAATTAATGGGAGTATTTAGCTGCCAAATTGGTAACAGACCTTTGTTTTTTCCGACACTTTCATGTAAGATGCCTACGGGCAGCTTTTTTTAGAATCAAGGACTAAAACATGTGGCCCAGTAAAAGCAAACGTTGTTAAATGTTTGTCATGTACAGCTCCTAAATGTCCTCCACACCGCACCAAGGCCAGTTACCCCATTTCTCACACACAACACAAGCATATTATGTACAAAGATCTTCTTCTCCCATAATAGGGGCAACTTGTGCTGCTGAATAATCGATTACCTTCTACAGATCCCAGAATGGCCTACCCGGCCATGCCTGACCACAGGAAGAACCAGAATGTGTAATAAACTAAGGCACTTGTACAGTTCCACTGAGGTAGGCAGTGCACTGCTGGGCTAAGAGCAAAGGATTCTGGGTAAAGCAGAGGAAGTTGGCATTACTCTTGTATTACTGATTCAGAAGCTAAGAACTCCTTCAAAGGGGGTTCAAGTCCAGTTTTCCCAAACTGCAGATCTTCTGAACACATGGAAGCATTGACTATTTTCCCTAAAAGCAGAACATGGGCCTGGAATTCCCAATGACACGTCCTACAGTCTCCACCAAGGTGGTCGATTCAGAAAAGTTATTAAAGGTCTGTTACTTTGTTCTCCACCAGTGCTGAGATCTGCTGCAGGCGGTAGGCCAGCTGCATTTTTTGCCCATTGGGATCCTCCTCCAGAGCTGTGCTGATCTGTGGGGAAGAAAAGACACAATATGTTAAGGAGGAACTTCAGTCCCATTTAGTTTTGGTCAACCCACCCCATCTTTGCTAGTCTGGTGAGGGTACAGATATATGCCAATGGGCTCTGTCTAAACTTGGGTCCTGGGCAAAGCCCAGGGGCACCTCTGCTCTGGGCATGTTTAGAGATTTTCCGTGTATGCACAGACACACAATGTCGGGTCTTCTATACCAGTGCCATCTTTGCGCATGTGCGGGAAAAGCCACAGCCCTGTTGCACATCTGAGCACGTGCAGAATCCAGGGGGGGCCGGGGGGCAAATGTCATTCTCGCCTAGGCTGCACAAAAATGCTATAAAAAGGCACATGAATTTTCCATACACTCTGGAGTCAAGAAGCAGTCTTTGCAACTTTTATTTTTTTTATTAGGGGGATTTGAACTTGGACGAGGAAGTGTTACTATGGGATGTCCACATCAGTAGAACTCTTCAGGGACTCAACCTATATATACATCCGGTATATACACACTACTCTTTTACCTCCAGCACACTTGCTTGGAGAAATACTACTCCCAGGACCAGCTAGCACTTTGTGCATGTTCTGACAAAAGCGTATTTAGAGCATAGAAAATGCCCTTTGCAAACAGGGACTGCAGGCCCCTTTGGTGTAGCAAAAATGAGGTCTTTGGTGCTAGCTGTACTTGTCTGTGGCTATTGTTCCCAGTACCACCTCTTCAGGCACTGCCAGCCCGCCTGGCTGCAGCTACCCCTTTCACTAGTCCTCCTGGCTACTTCTCCACAGTCCTCCTAGACTGACTCTGCATCCATCCCAGACTGCTTGCACCCAGTCCCTTCAGGCATGCCTCTCAGTCCTCTGACTGCAACACTCACCAGCCCACGTGGCGGTCTTCCTCCTGGAGATTTGCTCAGCAGTGTTCTCCTGCTGTCCTCTCCTTGCTCCCATGCCTCGTGGTCAGGATCCCCCTGTATGTCATGAAGAGGGGTCCCTTCAGCCCCAAGGCCAGGCCTGAGCTCACCCCCCAGACTAGGGAGTTACTCTCAAAGGCCCTGACATCCTAACACTCCATCTCCATCTTCCAACAGATTGCCCCAAGCTGGCCTGCCCCCTGCCAACCCTTCTGTTGGGGATTGGTCAGGGCCCTCAGAATACTCTAGGCAGCTTCATATTACTTCCCCCACCCATTCTTCCAAAAGGTTCCAGTACATTCTGCCTGAAAATGTACCTACTCTAACACAAAAACTCTAGCAACACTATGGGGTGCTACAATTATACAGAAAAATATTTGTTGATCAGCCATAAATCCTGTAAGGTTCAAATTGCTGGTTTGAGCCAACACGTTTCAGTCCTACGCTCCTAGACTACAGAACTCCACTTATCCTGGTTCCTCTCCACAGTCATAAATTGATTTCTTTCCCGACAAAACATCCCTAGCACCTGGGTTGTCCATATAATGATAAACTCCTAACCAAAATCCATGACAGTCGGCACTAGGGTTGCCACCTCATCCCTTTAAAACCAAACACATATTAATTACACAGGTTCTGTGGCTGATTGAGGTGGTAATTAAACTCACTCCACACCTTATCTGCATTAAAATTAGCATCAGAACTGTGTAATTAATGTGTTCGGTTTTAAAGGAATGAGGTGGCAACTCTAGTTGGCACACCCTATTGTTAGAACAAACTAAAAGCCCCCTCTAAACAAAAAAACAAAAAAAAAACAATCTTGCCCTCATCCTACATATGGTTTAAATGACCACTGGAAAAATAAAGATTAACATTAATTTGTTCAACATGGCCTACTTTACTGTCAAACTCATATTATGTTGAAGTTTGCACGTTCTCCCTGTTTATGTGCGGGTTTCTCAGGGTACTGCAAAGACATGCTGGTAGGGTAATTGGCTTCAGTCTAAACTGTTCCTAGTATATGCATACACTGTATGTAAGATTGTACCTTAGATTGTAAACTCCTTAAAGTAGAACTGAAGGCATTTGTTTTTCATTTTGGAGTAGGGGAGGGTTGTAGCCCCTGTCAAGTTTGTTGCCATCTATGTCCCACTGGGGAGATTTCCATTCACTTCCTGCCCCATAGCCACAACAGAAAGTGAGGCAAGCCCCATGGCAGGTGCCACTGGATAGGGGGGAGGGAGACTGGTGAACATACGGATTACATTACTTCTGGGTTTCAGCTGTCAGTTTCCCAGGCCACTTTGGCTGTGGAAAAAGCGCAATCTGCACTCCATTAGCTTCAGTGGAGGGCAGGTGAAACATCAGGGGCCTAATAGACCCCTGATGTCTCAATTACCTGTCATAACAAAATTGTGTCAAAGATGGCACGTTTGGGCCTCTATGTAATATAAAGTTGAAGTGGAAAAACAAAAAAAAAGTGAAAAAAAAAAAAAAAATGTTCTGAGCCTGCCATGCCAACACGCGCACACACACACAAGTTCAGAGTGCCTATGTATGAAAAAAATAGTTTGCACTACACGTTACATATCACCACACAAGCCGGAATGAGAGCAATCATTTTAGAGCCACTATTCATGGTCATCTCTAAATTGATGACCTACAGGGGTGTTTAAAGATCTGGTTATGGAAAATGTAGGGTGTGGCAGTTTTCCGCCATTTCATGGGCACACGCTATTTAAAGACTTGGCTTGTTGAGTATCTATTTTTTCAGTGCAACCTCTTCTTGTATATTTTACCCCCCCCCCCCCCCACCAAAAAAAAATAGGTAATATATTGTGTTTGTGTACTCTAAATCTAACGTTCATCTAACTGTTGCACTAATATTGTGTCACAGAATATATCATGTTTGGGGGCTTTAACTAATCTGAAGGCCTAAAGTGCTTTTTTTAAAAACACAGCATGTGCAAAAACAGTTTTGGCAACAAAAGGGTTAATGACTAGAGAAACCAGCACTACATATAAATCACTGACCTGATCATAGTACTTGTTGATATAATTGTAGAGTTCTTGCAGGGCAACCAGGGAGCTGAGATCTTCAGAATGAATCTGGAAGGAGAAAGGAGTGAGTTGGACTGGCAATAAACAGCAAACACATATAACAAATTATGAGAAAAACTCAAAACATTGCAGATAAAACACAGAAAAATTAAGTATCTGAAGTACATATGAACACCTGGCTCATAATTTTGACAAATCTAGGAGAGTCCATTCCCTAGCATAGCCCTCTCCTTCCTTGCACATCATAGAACTCTGCTGGCAGTGTCTAATCTAGTTGTTTTCTGTGCTGGCCCAGCTCTCACATAACATATTTGCAGCTGGTGGGGTGGGAGCAAAAGGTGTCTGTTGGGGCTGTTGACTCACATCCAAGATGGCAGCACCCAGCAGAAGTCTGTGGGGTTTTGGAGGTCTGCATAAGGGAAGTTTTTCAGGTAGATTACATGAATAAAATAAGATAAATGACCTCAAGGTCTCATGCACACGGGGCGTTTTTTGACTCTTTTACAGCAGCTATTTTTAGACTTTTTTTCTACAATCAATAAACCCTCCATCATGTTATCCTAGGTGTTCATGCACACATAGGCTGTTATCAGCTGTTTTTAGCAGTGATGTTTTTGAGCTGTAAAAAAACCCAAGACCAGAGGGTTCTGAGAGACGTTTTTCAGCTATAAAAATGTTCAAATGCTCAAAAACGTGCAAAAACGCAGCTAAACGTTGATCCCTAATGTTTTTGGACGTTTTAGATCAATCGAGGAAAAGAAAAAAAACAAAACGATGGCCCTTTAAAAATGCGAAAAAACATGCAAAAATGCCGGTAATATAAGGCTGGTAAAAGCTGAAAAAATCCCTGATAAGCTACTGAGTTTTTTTTGGACGTTTTTTTTAAAGTCCTGTGTGCATAAAGCCTAAAGCTCGACTCTGGGCTTGACCCTTGCCTCCCCCAATTCCTCTCCACCTCCACAGTTTGGACAGTATGTTATATTTTATTCTTACCTTTTCTTGATGTATTTGGGCTGGTCACAATCTCTCTGGGGGGGCTGATACTGTGTCACTTTATGCATCATTGCACTGTTATTGAGGGGCGACATGGTGACAGGGGATGGAATGGGCCCATGATGTGCCCCCCGCCTACTGTGGACAGGTCCGTGACTCCCTCAATAGCGGACAGTTATTTGTCACCCCCCTCTAAGGACAGGAGGTCCCTGACACCCGTTCAGGGGACAGGTCCTTGATGCCCCTTCTGGGCGATGGATTCATAACACCTAGCACTCATTGTTCTGGGTCATCACTGGGCATAATTTAACCTAAATGACTGAGGACTAACTGAGGACCTCCTGTGCCAAAAAGCGGCAGGGAGCAGCATCAGAGAAGAGGTGAGTATTGTAGCCAGAGATGCTTTTTAGTTTTAACACCACCTGGGGAAATATTTAATTTTTAAAAATGTCGCCTGGGGTTGGGCTTTAATATTTGCCAGCCAAGAATGCATATCCACATGGAATTTGAGAAATACGTTTTTACTTTTTACATAACTTGGACTGATCACATGATTGTAGCTTTTCATTGAAAATCTCTACCATTGGTGATTAGGATTGTGCTACTCACCCCTGACAGTTCAGTAAGAGAGGAATTCATTTCTTGGTAACTGGCAGGAGTTGCTTGCCGAATGTCAGCATAGTACCTAATAGAAAGACAATACAAACCAAACAATGACAGGCTTTCTCATGTTGATGAATTACCCCACATTCATACAATACATACAGAAGAGCAGTATCTTACAAAAGGGAAGAGACTATAGAAAATAAATAAAATGTATTCAAATAATGTGCTACCTGCATAAGAATTGACCTCCATCCTTCCTCAGTTGTACCGGCTCTTCTCCTGTACTGCAATTGCTTATTCTGATTTTACTGCATACTGATCGCTTCTCACAATGTGCATTAGAAGCTGCAGTAAATCTGATAGGGCCCACTTTATTTTCTGGCTGGAGGATGCCCAGACATCACATAGCCCTTTCCCCTCTAGCCTGGCTTTTCCTTTTAGATGAGTTATCTCTCACTTTTTCCTCACCATTGTCCACAGAACCGGACAAAACCCTCCCTATGCAGCAATGGACAGCTATAAAAAGCCAGGCAGAGGCCCTGACCCTTACCCATATTATCCAATATGAAAAAGAATGTTTTAGGTTGAGTTCCACTTAACGGACACTGTTCTAATTGCTCTAATATGCCATAATAAAGATAATTCGCCATTCAGAACTCCACATCTTCTTCTAAAATACTGTTTAAATTGTGAAAAATATGCAGATCTCCTTCTCAAATTTCTAAGTTCAGGTGTTTGCAGTGAAGAGTAGTTTTTAATGTACACCATACAAAGACATTTTAGACAATTTTGCAATTCCAAGCTTTTGGCAAAATTTGAGGAAGGCTATTTTCTGTTCCGGAATGACTGTGTCCTGTGTACAAAGCCAGCTCCCTGAAGACAATTTGACCAACTTGGTGTGGAAGAGCGCAGGTATCCTGCACAATGACCTGCCCTCAAGCCTCCTGGGCATCTTTGGGATAAATTGGAATGCAGGCCAGGTCTTCTAATCCAAACACCCGTACCTGATCTCACAAATGCTTGGCACAAATTCCCACAGACGCTCCAAAATCTTATTGAAAGTCTTCCAAGAATGGTGGAGCCTGCTATAGCAGCAAAGGTCAAGGTAACTCCATATCTATGTCCATGGCTTTGGAATGGAATGTTGAATAAGCTCATACAAGGGTTTTGGACATCTATTCTATTTTTGAAGTGGAAACCTATGTATTCAGATTTTTTTTCATCAATAGAGCCTGTCTACATAAAAATAATATACAATGTGGTGGATAGACACTTACTTCTCAACCATTTGCTTGTACCGTGGGATTTCACGGGCATAAAGCAGTTTATTGACCGGAGAGTCCTAGATTGGAAGAAATACAAATTAGTGAAAATTCTTAAAAGTCCTTCAAACTTCTTCCCTTTAAGTTTCCATACTCACTCTGCCCACTTTGTGCTCAGAGATGGTACAGGAGTCAATGAAGGTCTGAGCGATGACTGCAAGGATGGAGTCTACATTTTCAGACACCTCGATATCGAAGACCATTTGAGGATTTTTCAGTATGAGGACCCAGAACCTTTGCATTAGACTGCAGCCAAACAGATATAAACAGATTTAGGTAAACACCATGGGGATAACAAACTGTAAAAGGATCAGAGGAGCCAACAAAACACACACCTGTGTGTCTTCCAGATGTGGACTGTCTCAGCATCCTCAATCTCATGCTTCTCTGCCATGTCATCTAGGAAATCAAAGATATATTTGATGGCAATCGGTACAGGCCGGTTCACCCCCAACATGGCCTGGAATGTGTCATCCACAAATTTTTGGAGTGTCCCCTATAAGAAGAAAAATATTTAGGTTCATCTTCAGCTTGTCATAAAGACATATAAGCCATTTTCACTTTTTTCAAGGAGCCGACATAAACAGCAGGGTGGTTGGACATGCAGGTTAGAAAACTGTCCACCACTTGTGAAGGGAGAGCCTTCATAAAAAGTAAAGTTACAGCAACAGAAAGGGGATGAAGAGATTAAAAGTGGCAATGACCGTCACTATTGGTGCCACTTATCGCAACCATGAACAAATAAGAGTGGGGTAGCTTTGCTGTTGCTGGTGTGACCGCCTCCTCAAAACCTAGCCTCCCAAAAAAGCCAGATCGGGCACCTGTTATCTCATGACTATAGTAAAAGTTGCAATGACCGTTGCTATTGGTGTCACTTATCTCAACCATTAACAAAAGGTACTAGGGTAAGTTTTCTAACCTGACAGACTCGCGTTCCCCCGAAAGTAGCTGGTATGGCAAGCGCCTTAAGACCTAGCCTCAAAAAAGGCCAGATTGGGCACCAAGTCATCTCATGACTCTATTAAGTGTGGCAATGGCCGTCGCTATTGGTGCTACTTATCCCAACCATGAACAAAAGAGACTGGAGTAGTTTTTCCAACCTGACAGACTGAGTACCTGGTTTGGCCAGCTCCTCAACACCTAGCACCTCAAGACTTAGCGTCAAAAAGGCCACCTTGAGCAACTGTCATCTCATGACTATAGTAAGGAAATCAATTTGTGGATTCCCTTGGGTGGATTGAATATCTCCAATGAATATATGGGTTCAACGAGATCAATGGACTGCTCTCCCATGGCTTGGCTTCTGTGGGTAACATATCCAAGAGTGTAAAAAGAGAAGCACCAGAATAATGAATGAACGAGAGATGGTTTGTTTGTAACATCGATTTAAAATTAGCATGTTTTTAGGAGGCAAGGGTTCCCTTAATCAGGGCTCAAGCAACACAGGAACTAGGGAGGACTGGATGTATAAGAGCAGGAATTGCTGGGGATTTATTCTAAAATCACCATTAGCACAATTAGAAGAAAAAAAGCACAAAAAAACGCAGTAATTCCCAACTTATATCTGTCCAGATCTCCATAGTTTCAGTATTGCTCAAAATGATGGCTTTTAAACTGATGCTACAAAACATTTGTGGACCATTAAATATTCTGGTGCTTGCCCTTTTTGCACCCTTGAATCTCATTGACTATTATGGGCAGTGTACCATTCCACTCACCTTCATAGAAAGTAAACGTGTCAGGTAGATCTCAGGAATGGCTTTGGCACGCTCTCTCTCTCGCAAACTGCTGCGCCTCCTGCACGGTTCTGGCTCTTCCATGGACTTCACCAGGTGCCACATTCTAATGCCACCTTCCTCTCCATCTTCCAACATTGGGGTTTCTGTTACAGACACAGATGGTACAGTCACCAGAGTTTAGAGAAGAGGACAAATCAAGAAGTACAACATGAGTAAATGAGTTGTGTTCTACTCTTTGCAGTACCCAAGACAAGTGCTCAACATTTTAAAACTGAAGTCTGGACTACAAAATTGTGTCTAATTAAAAGAGCCATGTATGTTCTTACTTGAATATTGGTGCCATTTCTGTATTTCTTCTAGATATGTGCATGAAACAAATCCTGCACTTTTCCTCCTTGAGCAGGAGCTTCCTGTAATAAACAAGGGTTTCTGCTGCTCTCTCTACTTGTGCAGGGTGATTGGACTTGTATCCACCCCCTCCTGTAGTGACTGACTGGTCTCGTCTCTCCAGCAGTTTTCTACAGGCAACCCATTGTGCTACATTTCTCAACCATTTAACCACAGAAAAACACTTAAAAAATTTAAGGTCTTGGGGAAACCCCTGCAAAACATTATGTCTACAATACATGGTATTTGAGTAATTGATATGAGGGTCATTTTAAGAATACATTGCTCTGAATTCAATAATACATTTAATATATGACAAAATTATTATCAGTGATAATCATAAAAATAAAAGGAATAATGGCAAGGAAAGAAACATAGATAGATTCCCTTACAATAGTGGTCAGTGGAGGCATGCCTCCTTAAACTGGTGGTCAATGAGAAGAATGCCACCCTTACAGTCAACTAAAAAGAGGTGGATTGCCATCAACTCTACCAAGCAATGTAGGTCTCAGAACTATGTAGCATCAGATGGAAGGTCACTATGCTACTGCATAAGAAACCCCTAGCAACATCAGGAGGAACCCAAGGGTTCCACAAAACTCTGGTTGAGAATGGCTGCTGTAGTGAGAGGACCTGTTCCGTCCGACTCACCACTCTGTTCTCTGCATAAGCTATGTTCAGCACAGTCACCACAGTTTTTTTAGGGTGGCATCTAGGTTTGCAAATGCATTTAGTGTACAAAAAAGTGGATTTATCTCCTTCGTGGCTGTTGGAGAACATATTTCAATGAAAAATTTTCTGCCCAGGGTTCACTAAGCCATCAATTTAATAAAAGCTGATGACTCATCTTAATGCTTTCTGCTGGAGTGGTCAACTGTGGTGGCTGTACTAAGCCACTGCTATTTAGGCCTTATTACGGAGAAATCATCAGGAAGGCGAGTCTTGCCTAAAGGAAGTTTTGACATCACATTATGAAGATAAGGGCATAAAAAAACAAGGGAAGGGGAACAGCATGGGGGTCACACACTTACTTTCTCCACTCAGAAAACTGTTGTTTGGCGTTTCACATTGGTTATTGTGTAATCGTGGTATCAAAGCCACAGTTGCAAGATCAGGAACCTGTTTAGAGAGGAACATAGGTGTAAGACTGAGACACAACCATCACTGATAAGGAAAAACACACACACAAGACCCACATCTTACCTTATAATGATGCAGAGTATTTAATCTCTTCCACTGGTCCTGAACTTGTGATGTCAAGTCCTCATCGGATAGAGTCAAATGGCCGGCTTGACCAGCACGCCACTCTGTGGAAAAAGCACAGGTCAACACATTTTCTTAGTAAATATGGAGGCTTCCATTACTGAGCTCTTTCTGAAAATGATAATTGCAGCCTAGTTGCCTTAATAGTTCCTTTTACTGGAACTAAGGGGCCAATCCCAACCCCCGCAAAACAAGCCCACACCATAATCCCCCTCCACCAAATGATTTGGACCAGTGCACATAGCA
>BLSH010508714.1:418943-438753 GCA_018402905.1 Glandirana rugosa
CTCAATCGGGTGGGAAACGTCGATCTTGTCGAAGTTGACAAGACCCTTCCGACAGGTGTTCCAAAACCTCACAGATACCCTTACAAACTGGTAAGAAGGTTTTCACGTAAACACTTCACTTCGTGACTACAACCGTACCGTGCGTCAGAGGTGAGTTTAAGTAGGGTTTCCACAAGATACCCCAACTTCAGTCCTGAGACACGTCCGGTTCAAGGAGGTGGGGTCTGAGTGAGTAGGTACAGAAATACCTGGAACGATACACGTGACCAGGTTTAGTAAACCACCTCCCCCTAATACCACACCCGAACAAAACGCCCCCAACCCGCAACACATTTTCTTAGTAAATATGGAGGCTTCCATTACTGAGCTCTTTCTGAAAATGATAATTGCAGCCTAGTTGCCTTAATAGTTCCTTTTACTGGAACTAAGGGGCCAAGCCCAACCCCCGCAAAACAAGCCCACACCATAATCCCCCTCCACCAAATGATTTGGACCAGTGCACATAGCAAGGTCCATAAAGACATGGATGAGTGAGTCTGGGGTGGAGGAACTTGGCCTGCACAGAGTCCTGACTTCAACCCCATAGAACACCTTTGGGATGAATTTGAGTGGAGACTGCGTGCCATGCCAACATCAGTGCTTCACTTCACAAATGCACTTTTGGAAGAATGGTCAAACATTCCCATAGACACTCCAAAACCTTGTGGACAGCCTTCCCAGAACAGTTGAAGCTGTTCTAGCTGCAAAGGGTGGGCTAACTCAATATTGAACCTTATGGACTAAGAGTGGGATGCCATTAAATTTCATCTGCGTGTAAGGCAGGCGTCCCAATACATTTGACAATATAGTGTATGTATTTAATTGTATGCTTGGAACTCAGCTTTAAAGGTATCTTAATTGTCCTTACCTAGATCAAGCGTATGTGCTGCAGGCCGATGGGAGAAAGGGGTTCCTTTATACACGTGATTGAGGATCTTCCCTTTCACTTGAGTGATGGTGTCAGTGTCCAGCACTCTGACTGGTACCCTCTGCACTTCTGCCCCATTCTTCACTATAACAGTGAGGGTCATCGATCGATACTCAATGTCCTCCCGAAGGAGACGTCCATCGTTCAGAGTGCGCTTTGCCTTCCCAGTTACAGCATCCACTGGGCCCTTATCCACCTGGTATTTTATGGCACTGTACAGCATGTATAGGGGCTCTGCTGCCGCCTCCTGCATGTACATAAACATATAACAAATATGTCAGATCTACAGGGAGGAAGCTCTGATTAACATCCTCTGTATTGACCAAAGACCTATAACTGTTGGAAAGAAAGTAGGCACGTTAAATGGATGTGGCAAGTTAAGGTAAGCAAGTGAAATGGATGTGGCCTGTTACTAGACACTGACTAAAAGAAAGAAGTATCAGATCTATAGGGAACATCATCTGTATTTAGCAAACTTTTAGAACTGTTGGTAGGTAGGCAAGTTAAATGGATGTGGCCAGTTAAAGTAGATGAGGCAAATGAATGAGGCCAGTTAAGGTAGGTGAGGCAAATCAATGTGGCCAGCTAAGGTAGGCAAGTTAAATGGATGTGGCCACAAAAGATAGGCAAGTTAAATGACTGTGGCCATTTAGGCTGGGAAATCATACTTGCCTACGTTGCATCTGTCCCCCCGCCGCTTCTAAGACTGAGAACTGAGAGATCAAACACCGCTGATAGCTCAGTTCTCAGAGCTCCATGAGCAGAGAGCTGGTGACTGTCAGTCATCAGCTCTCTTCTCTGACCCCCCATGCTCACTGGAGCGTCTTGCTGGGGAGGGGGCAGATGTGGCTGGCTCAGGCTCTCAGTAGCTCACTGAGAGGCTGAGGCAGGGGCCAGTCCAGGCATCTGGGTGGATCCTGACTGGCTCTGTGATGCCGGCCGATAGCAGACTTCAGCCCGCTGTCTGCTGAAAACAGGTCACAGGAGTGCAGAACAGACTGAACTCCTGTGTTCCACAGGAGAAGTACAACCAAACAAGCTTTGGTTGCAGTTCTCCAAATGGATTTGGCCAGTTATAGAAGGTAAGATAAACAGATAAATATATAAGAAAAATAAAAATGCAAACATAAAAGTCCAAAAAAAAAAAAATATATATATATGGTGATTTCTGTGTATAACCTCCACCGTTCACCTCTATGTGAAATGGCCACTCACCCCCAGTAAAGACCCGCCAGGGTCACTATAAGCCTTGTGTGTATGGGTCTTTGGAAAGAAATGCTACTGAACAAGATGTGGAAAGTGAGAAGTTTACCATTGCTGGAAGCTCTGCTAGCTGGATCATCCATCCCCAAAACAAGTCTTTCATTGCAAGTATTCACTGAAACCAAAGGAGATCCTTACCAGCTGGATAATCATTATTTGGATCTGAGCTTGTCTGTCTGGGTGTACCTTTCCAAAGACCCATAAACACAAGGCTTCTAGTGACCCTGGCGGGCCTTTACTGGAGGTGAGCGGCCATTTCACATTGTTCGTTTCAATCAAGAAGAAACAAACAGATTGCAGAGGAACGTGTTTATTGAACACAATATGCACTTTATATATATGTTTACACATTTCATGCAATAATATTGATGCACATATTTTGCAACACATTTTTTATGTATGAATAAGTGCACCGTTGCTTTTGCTTTTAATCGTTTTTGTATTGGGAGTTGACCCACTTAATGGTTGCTGCTATTCTCAGAGTGGTTCATTAACCCATTGTTTTATATCTACTATCAGTGAGTACAACTATCTATCATAACAGCGCTTAGGTGTGCTATACACAAGTTAAACAGACGTGGCCAGGTAAGGTAGGCAAGTTAAACAGACGTGGCCAGTTAAGGTAGGCAAGTTAAATTCACGTGGCCAGTAATAGAAGCTAAATGGATTTGACCAGTTATGGAATGTAAGTTAAATGGATGTGGCCGGTTAAGGCAGATGAAGCATATGCTGTTGCTAGTTAAGGTAGTGAAGTTAAATGGATGTGGCCTGTTAAGCTAGGCAAGTTAAATGGTTGTGACCAGTTAAGTCTGGTTAAGGTAGGCAAGTTAAATGGATGTGACCAGTTAAGTCTGGTTAAGGTAGGCAAGTTAAATGGATGTGACCAGTTAAGTTTGGTTAAGGTAGGCGAGTTAAATGGATGTGGACTGTTACCAGACACTGACCCAAAAAAAGAAGGAGTGTCAGCTCTACAGGTAAGGGAGTTCTGAAGAACATCTCCTGTATTGAACAAAGACCTAGAACCGTTGGAAAGTAGGCAAGTTAAATGGCTGTGGCCACAAAAGAAAGGTGAGTTAAACAACTGTGGCCAGTTACAATAGGCGAGTTAAATGAATGTGGCCAGTTAAGTTAGACAAGTTAAATCGATGTGGCCAGTTAAGGTAGGTAAGTTAAATCAATGTGGCCAGTTAAGGTAGGTAAGTTAAATCAATGTGGCCAGTTAAGGTAGGTAAGTTAAATCGATGTGGCCAGTTAAGGTAGGCAAGTTAAATCGATGTGGCCAGTTAAGGTAGGCAAGTTAAATCGATGTGGCCAGTTACTAGACACTAACCCGAAGAAAGGAGTGCAGACAAATGGACATCCAGTTGGTCAGCAGCTTCTCCACTATAGTTTCTGTCCTGCAAAAACAAAAATGAGGTGGTATTGTCATTCCTACAACATTCTACACCCATGGAACATTACAGGAAATGTCTGAAGCTCCGCCTTGGAATCACTAGTACGATATTCCAATACAATATACACACATGGCTTAATTTTCAGAACAAAGCCACAGACAATGTGCAGCATCCCATAATGGCCATCACTTAGCAACTCTGGCGGTATTGTATATAATAAAAGAAAACTTTTTTTTTACAGTTCTTAAACATTTTACTATTGGGTTTTTTGTTTCATATATATTAAAGATCAATGTTTATAGGGCGGGATTGCCAGTTTTGGAAACAGATCATTTTATACATAATAATTGTTTTATTACATTTCACTCACTGTGGTTTGAATACACAAATCAAGGCCTGCTTTAAAATATTATTATGGTATCAGTAGCATTAAGTAGATTATTATTCCTATGTTAGTTTGTGTATAAATGTCTCCACTCCATCTATAATGTATAGTGTATCTATAGCAAAACCTTTTTTTAACTGTTGGGTCGAGTAGGAAGAGCTGAAACACTTGTCATTTGTTTATTTATTTCTGTCATGCTCAGCAGAATTACTTTCACTTCCTCTCCAGTAGAAACAACAGGAAGTGAGAGAAAATCTCGCGAAAGTGAGGGGAATTCCCATGCAATTCTCAGCATAATATTTCTTTCAAGTGTGATATTTCCTGAGAACAACATTTTAGATTTTCCAAAAATTGGTCACCAGGACAAATAGAAAGAATTAATCTCCTAAGCAGGGACACAGATCACAATAAAAAATCAAATATACTGAGCAAAGTAAGAGCCACCCCAGGGGTAGTAGGTTGCAGAGTCAGCGTCAGCCTTATGGGCAGCACAATGGACTAGGAGTCACATTACCCATTATGCTGACGCCGGCATTTCAAGCTGCACAATTTGCTGGCACAGTTTCTACATAAGAAATCTATAATTTCAATTTGAACACCGGCATTGCTGAAATCATACCTGACTCAAGCTCCTGGGAAAGTGTGCCAGCTCCCAGACAGTGGCGGCTGGTGAAGTTTTAGGATGGGGGATGCCAGGCCCTGCCCTTCCCTTTAGATCCCTCCCACTTCTAATATGACCCACCCCTTAAAGAATCCACCCACTCCGTCCCTTGTATTCCACATATTGTATCAGGAGTACACAGGACACAGTATATAGCTCAGCATCACAGGACACAATATACAGCTCAGCGTCACAGGACACAGTATACAGCTCAGTGTCACAGGACACAGTATACAGCTCAGCGTCACAGGACACAGCTCAGCGTCACAGTATACAACCCCAGTATTACAGGACACAGTATACAGCTCAGCATCACAGGACACAGTATACAGCTCAGCATCACAGGACACAGTATACAGCTCAGCATCACAGGACACAGTATACAGCTCTGCATCACAGGACACAGTATACAGCTCAGCATCACAGGTGGGGTATATAGCAGCCAGTATCAAAGGACATAGTATAGAGCCCCAGCATCACAGGTGAGGCATATAGCAGCCAGTATCACAGGTGGGGGTAAATTGCAGCCAATAACACAGGTAGGGGTACATTGCAGCCAATAACACAGGTGGGGGTACATTGCAGCCAATAACACAGGTGGGGGTAAATTGCAGCCAGTATCACAGGTGGGGTACTTTGCAGTCATTATGACAGGTGGGGTAAATTGCAGCCAATATTACAGGTGGGGGTACTTTGCAGCCAATATCACAGGTGGGGGTACTTTGCAGCCAAAATCACAGGTGGGTATCACAGGTGGGATAAATTGCAGCCAATATCAGAGGTGGGGTACTTTGCAGCCAATATCACAGGTGGGTATCACAGGTGGGGTACATTGCAGCCAATATCACAGGTGGGGTACTTTGTAGCCAATATCAAAGGTGGGGTACTTTGCAGCCAATATCACAGGTGGGGTAAATTGCAGCCAATATCACAGGTGGGGGTGCTTTGCAGCCAATATCACAGATGGGGGTACATTTCAGCCAATATCACAGGTGGGGTACTTTGTAGCCAATATCACAAATGGGGTGCTTTGCAGCCAATATCACAGGTGGGGTACTTTGCAGCCAGTAACACAGGTGGGGTACATTGCAGAGACCCCTCCCGAAGTATGGACAAGTCCCACACTTACCTTATCTAATAGGCAGGCAGGAGTGTGCAGAGATCGGCTTGCGGAGAGAGGGCCGGAGCCTGTCCCCATCAGTCCGTCTGTTAGGGATCCAGACGAGCATTGCGATCGCGCACGCTTGTGTGCACGGATTCAAACGAAGGTTCCCACGACCGCTCGGAGGCGCGCACATGTACGCATGCGCAGGGATGTTGTCAGGGCACCAATAGCAGGAGGACACTAGGACCCAGAATCCGTCAGAGCAGGAGGGCTCTAGGACCCAGCATCTCTGCCAGCACATCACATGGGCCTTTATAAGGAAGTCAGACTTTGGCTGAAGTGCTGTCTGATCTGCAGCTTGTCAGTACCTGTACCTGCTTGCCCGTTATCTGCTACCTGATCAGTTACCTGATTGACCCGGCTTGTTGGACCACTCTGCCTTCTCCTCTCCTGACCCGGCTTGTTTTGGACCCTGCTTACTTCTGCCTGCCTGATACCCGTTGCCGAACCCAGCTTGCCTCTGACCATTCTTCATCTACCGATTCTGCTACTCCATTCATCTATGATTGACCCGACTTGTCTGACCATCCTCCTGCCTGTTTCAACATTCAGCTGTCTGCTGCCCTGTGCTCTTCTGTGATCGCTGTCTGCTACTGCTGTTCCTGTTTTCCAGCTGTCTGCTGTCCAGTGTTACCAGCTCCACTCCAGCATCTAGTCTCCTGCTGTTTGCCGGAGGCACTCCTATCTTGCCGTACTCACGAGACCACTGTCCTCATTCCAGTGGGCTCTGAGTCAGAGCTGTATGAGAGGTCTCCTCCTACAAGAGACAGGCTCCACTCTCTCAGATACGTTTTTCATTACACCGTCGCTCATCGTGCTTCATGCGGTCACTGGTCAGGGTCTACGTGGGAGCGGGAGTCATGTCCGCCGCCAGTGACCCACCCCTGCCCACCGCATACATGCCATCCAATCACACTGAGCCACAGGCTCAGGGCAGCCAATCAGACTATGAATGTGCGCCTGTTCAGCGCACATCCATAGTCTTTAATGGCTGACCAATAGGCTCACTACTTGGCTGTCAGGTGACAGCCAAGGAACCAAAAAAAAAAAAAAAGTCAATGTACCGGTGCCACCTTTAAGGAGCCGGGCTGACTTTTTTTTTTTCTTCTTAGCCAGCAAGGAGGCGGTCCCTGCTCCCAGAACATGTTGGGTTATTTTGTCCAGTGAACTATCTCTCTGGACTCTAATACCATTGTTGTGGTACCACCTAATGTGTTCTGTATTTTTGAATCTTCCTTGAGATTTTTTTTGTATGCACGATTGGATGATGGAAGTCAGCAGAGCTTGACCTGATTCGCCAAGTTCAAGGAAAAATCCCTTGCAAAGTGAAAAGCCTATTTGCCTTTAGTAAATCAACCCCAATAGTTCTGCTTCACTACTCCATTTCAGTCTATAGGTTAGCTTACCCACTGCAATACACACACACACACACACACACACACGATGGTTGATATACACTATATTGTCAAAAGTATTGGGACACCTGCCTTTACATGAACTTTAATCGCATCCCAGTCTTAGTCCATAGGGTTCAATACTGAGTTGGCCCACTCTTTGCACTGATGCTGGATAAGAAGACCTGGCTCACAGTCTCCGCTCTAATTCATCCCAAAGGTATCCTATGGGGTTAAGGTCAGGACTAAGGATGGGCTCGGGCGTGTTCCCTGCACTGCGCTAATAAGAGGCAATGAGACATTCCCCGATCGCTGCTGCCGCGCATCGGGAAAATGTCTCACTGCCTGTGATTGGCGCAGTGCAGGGTTCACTTCCCGGCAGGCTCGGGCATGTGCACTTGCGAACATGGCCGAGCACATCCTAAGTCAGGACTGTGTGCAGGCCTGTCAAGTTCCTCCACCCCATACTCACTCATCCATGTCTTTATATAGCACAGACTGCAAGCCAGGCCTTCTCGTCCAACATCAGTGTCTGACCTCACAAATGTACTTCTGGAAGAATGGTCGAACATTCCCATAGACATACTCCTAAACCTTGTGGACATGTAAAGGCAGGTGTCCCAATACTTTTGAAAATATAATGCATATCTCAATAGTAGTTGGATAGTGAGCATCGAATCAACAGATATTGAGAGCACCCACAAATCTCTACCTTTATTATTAAACAGCAGCACAATAATTAAATGCATAAACGTCGCATTAAAAAAAGTTACTTTATGATAAAAAGTGCAACCACAAATCAAAAAAATCTGCTCATTGAAAATACACAATACTATACAACACAAGTTATTGACTTTTTTTGTTTGCGATGGTCCTTCATTGTCAGCACTTTACCTGCGAAGAAGCAATTTAGGGTTCTTGGCCACACATTGGTCTACCAATTCAGACAGGAGAGTCTTCATGACATCAGTCAGATACTCCAGCTTGCCATGTAGCGCCACAGTAAGTAACGAAGCGGCATGACAGCGATCACGCTGTGAAAGCGTGGACTGGGCATCCAATGTCTCAATGAGCTACAAGAGGAAGACAAGAGGACAAAGGTTTTCAATAACCCCTGGGATTGTTTGATTTATAAATGGTTGTTACAATAGGAAGCACAATTTATTTCAGCAGAGTGCCAGCAAGAGGGGCCACCTTCTACGGCTCAAATCGTATAATTTATCCTGGAGAGCCAAGGAATCATTTCATTAGCCAGGCTGGTCACTACTGACAGGTGTCATTTCAGCAGTCTCAGCTCTCAAATGGCTAAATTATTTGTCTGGGTTTCATTCATCACAACAGATCCTGAAATTTTTACACATACCGGAACTTATTTTGCCCACTAATTTATGTCAAATAGGCCAAAATTACCCTCAAATTCAAACTGTATGTATATATATATATATATATATATATATATATATATATATATATGATTCTTTCTTTATATGGGAATACATCCCCCGGCATTCCCCAGCAAAAATCCCCCAGCAGTGGACTCTCCAGCAGAAGCTTACAGCTCAGGATGGGACTTCTTTGCTGGGGGATGCCTGGAGATTTGAAGGCACAGTAATGCAGATTCAGGATCCTTTCATGTATGGATTTTCATCAAGATTTTCCTCTTTGTAGCCATTACACATATTCTTTATATTTTTACTGGTGAACTCTGAGTGCCTCCTCTACTAGCGATCCCTAAATACCTGGAAATAAGGTATATGTAATGCTACCAATAGCAGAGATTTATGCAATTTGTCCCTGAGGAAGCAGACTTTTTTCCTGCGAAACATGATGGAGATGAAGAATCTTATGTGAGATCCCTTTTGTGACCACCTGGGATCACCAAAAATATACTGCCATAATTAGTAAGTGTACAATATTTTGGGACATTACTATGATGTTTGATATATTTTAATTTCTTCACTTTTAACCGCTTGTGAACCGCCCCACGCACATATACTGTGGCAGGGCGGCTGCGCCAGATCACATACCTAATATGTTATCTGACACTTCCAGGTCTGGGGCGCGCGTGCCCACTCGCGCTTGGACACAGTGGGAGCAAATCAACGGATCTGGTGGACAAGATGCCCACCGGGATCCGCCGTTCGTTCAGGAGACAGGCAGAACGGCGGTATGTAAGTAAACAAGGCAGATTGCCGTTCTGTGAGAGGGGAATGTACTGATCTTGTGTTTCTGTAGGAATACGGATCTTTACCTTCCACCAGTACAAGCACCTCCCCCACAGTTAGCAAGCACTCCCTAGAAACACATTTAACCCTTTGATTGCCCCTGATGTTAACCCCTTCCCAGCCAGTGTCATTGAATATTTTTAGCACTGATCACTGTATTAGTGTCACTGGTCCCCAAAAATTGTCACTTAGTGTTCGATTTGTCCGCTGCAATGTCGCAGTCCCGCTATAAGTCGCTGATGGCTGCCATTACTAGTAAAAAAAAAAAAAGAGAAAAAATAAAGAAAAAAATCCCATAGTTTGTAGACGCTATAACTTTTGTGCAAACCAATCAATATATGCTTATTGGGATTATTGTTACCAAAAATATGTAGCAGAATACATATTGGCCTAAGTTGATGAAGAAATTACATTTTTTTACAATTTTTTTATTGGATATTACAGCAAAAAGTAAAAAAGTGTTTGGTTTTTTCCACTGTTGTCGGTATTTTTTTTTATAGCGCAAAAAAACCCCAAAAAAATGCAAAGGTGATCAAATACCACCAAAAGAAATCTCTATTTGTGGGAAAAAGACATTTTATTTGGGTACATCGTCGCACGACCGCCCAATTGTCAGTTAAAGTAACGCAGTGCCGTATTGCAAAAAATGGCCTGGTCATGAAGGGGGTAAAACCTTCGGGAGGCAAAGTGGTTAATGTTGTGTACAATAAAAGAGATTTTTTATCTTTATATTCTGGTGTGGTACCCAAAAGGTCCTAGTAGTTATGTCCACCTACTGATCTATTGATGTTCTCTGATTACAGTGCACCCAGGCAGACCTCATCTGATGTGTGCAATGGCTACACCTGCCAAATACGCACATAAAAAAAAAATATATATATAAAATCACATGGGTTATGATGGCAGGATACCAGTGATATTATATTTTACGCTTTATGCCTATTTGAGGTTCTGGAAGGACCTTATATGCCAACACACTATGAAACTGAGTCAAGTTTATCTCTGTTATATTGTTAATGAGGGAGATATATGCTGGAGTTTTTTCTTCTTTTTGAACTGTTCATAAGCCTTATCTCAGCTTCTTCATGTTAACAAACATAGTACTGTGTGCTTGCATTGTACTTTGTGGAATTATTCGCACCATATCTCTACTTTTTTTTCTATAACCTTTAATAAAAAAAGTTAATGATAAAGGGTTATGATGGCAGGATTGCCAAAGAGATATAGACTGTTGACTTCTTGTACCTTGGTGAGGAATAGCTTGTTATTGAGAAGGTTGGAAAGCTGGTTCAGGCCTTGTTCCACAGTGGCTCTCCTGTTCTCTGGAACATCCAAATTCTTCCGTAATGGAGACACGGTATCTCCAGGGAAAAATATCTTTTCAATATAGGTGCTGTAGTCTCTGTAGGGAATGCCGGAGCCTTCAATATCACTAGTGAGGTCCATCATTTCCGTCATAAGATCTAAAAATGGGCAAAAATGAAATGATCAGGTTAAGAACCAGAACTGAGGCCACTGAAAGACTCAAAGAATGGGAAAATACCAGTGAACTCTTTGCGGCACTGATCTCCCACGCTGGTCTCCAGGTTCTCCAGCTGGACAAGAACCTTCTTATAATCCCTCATTGCCATCTTACTCTGCCTCCTGGAAAATAGAAACATTAAACATATGCCTCGTGTAGGTCAAAAAGGGGCAATCAGGTGCCAATTACACATTATTTAACAATGATTTGTTCATTTTTCATGTGTCTATATAAATAGCGATCTTTACAGAAAGTTTTATAGGAATGAATGAGCAGCCAATCAGTGCCAACCAGTGCCTTACATAGGTCCCCCTGACCTGAAAACAGGTTGCTGGTACCCAGAGGGAGCCAAATTCAACTAAGAGGTAAGCATTAGAGAGTGCCAAGTTTTAATTTTAGGTTAGGAGTGAAGTTATTTCACTGGTTTGGACCACTAACTAGTGGTTAGCACTTTCACTTGGCAGCAAAAAGGGTCGCAAGCTCGAATCCAAACTATGACCACTACCTGCCTGGAGTTTGCATGTTCTCCCTGTGCCTGTGTGGGTTCCCTCCGGGTATTCTAGTTTCCTCCCACACGTCAAAGACATGCTGGTAGGTTAATTGACTCCTGTCTAAATTGGCCCTAATATATGTATGAATGTGAGTTAGGGGTCCTAGATTGTACACTTCTAGAGGGCAGGGATTGATGTACATGTACAATATACAGTATCTCACAAAAGTGAGTACACCCCTCACATTTTTGTGAATATTTTATGATATATTTTCATATGAAAACACTGAAGAAATGACACTTTGCTACAATGAGTGTATAGCTTTTATAACAGTGTAAATTTGCTGCCCCCTCAAAATAACTCAACACACAGCCATTAATGTCTAAACCACTGGCACCAAAAGTCAGTACACCCCTAAGTGAAAATGTGCAAATTGGGCCCAATTAGCCATTTTCCCTCCCTGGTGTCATGTGACTCGTTAGTGTTACAAGGCCTCAGGTGTGAATGGGGAGCAGGTGTATTAAATTTGGTGCTATTGCTCTCACTCTCTCATACTGGTCACTGGAAGCTCAACATGGCACCTCAAGGTAAAGAACTCTCTGAGGATCTGAAAAAAGAATTGTTGCTCTACATAAAGGTGGCCTAGGCTATAAGAAGATTGCCAAGACCCTGAAACTGAGCTGCAGCACGGTGGCCAAGACCATACAATGATTTAACAGGACAGGTTCCACTCAGAACAGGCCTTGCCATGGTCGACCAAAGAAGTTGAGTGCATGTTGCTCAGCGTCATATCCAGAGGTTGTCTTTGGGAAATAGACGTATGAGTGCTGCCAGCATTGCTGCAGAGGTTGAAGGGGTGGGGGGTCAGCTGTCAGTACTCAGACCATACGCCGCACACTGCATCAAATTGGTCTGCATGGTTGTCCTCCCAGAAGGAAGCCTCTTCTAAAGCTGATGCACAAGAACGCCCACAAACAGTTTGCTGAAGACAAGCAGACTAAGGACAAGGATTACTGGAAGATAAACTTATTTGGTTCAGATGGAGTCAAGCGTGTGCGACAGCAACCAGATGAGGAGTACAAAGACAAGTGTTTCTTGCCTACAGTCAAGCATGGAGGTGGGAGTGTCATGGTCTGGGGCTGCATGAGTGCTGCCAGCACTGGGGAGCTACAGTTCATTGAGGGAACCATGCCAACATGTACTGTAACATACTGAAGCAGAGCATGATCCCCTCCCTTCGGAGACTGGGCCACAGGGCAGTATTCCAACATGATAATGACCCCAAACACACCTTCAAGACGACCACTGCCTTGCTAAAGAAGCTGAGGGTAAAGGTGATGGACTAGCCAAGCATGTCTTCAGACCTAAAACCTATTGAGCATCTGTGGGGCATCCTCATACAGAAGGTGGAGGAGCGCAAGGTCTCTAACATCCACCAGCTCTGTGATGTCGTCATGGAGGAGTGGAAGAGGATTCCAGTGGCAATCTGTGACGCTCTGGTGAACTCCATGCCCAAGAGGGTTAAGGCCGTGCTGGAAAATAATGATGGCCACACAAAATATTGACACTTTGGGCCCAATTTGAAAATTTTCACTTAGGGGTGTGCTCCCTTTTGTTGCCAGAGGTTTAGACATTAATGGCTGTGTGTTGAGTTATTTTGAGGGAACAGCAAATTTACACTGTTATACAAGCTGTATACTCACTAATTTACATTGTAGCAAAGAGTAATTTCTTCAATGAAAAGATATACTAAAATATTTACAAAAATGTCAGGGGTGTACTCACTTTTGTGAGATACTGTATATGTAAAGCACTGTGTAAATTGATGGCACTATAGAGGTACCTGAGATAAATAAAAAACAAAATAACTGCTGCCATCGTAATGTGGAACTGAACTCAAAAAGTGAAGATGTGCTAATTTATAGGGAAGTGTTAGTTGTGCCTAAGCAGTATTCTGAAAAATACACATTAGTGGCCATAAGGCCTTTTGTTCCCAATTAAGGTATTCATGGAAATAACACACTAACGCTAATTTGGGAACCACATATATTAGAGAAACCACAGTGATTGTATCCACCCAGGGCTTTTTTTCTCAGAAAATAGGTGCAGGTACACCGTCCTCCTCTGTCCCCTACCTACTTCCGACTCTCCAAGCATCGTCCCCCCAACCCACCTCCTAGTACTGCCCCTTTTAGAGAATACAGAACCAAGTATCACTTTGTGGTGCCAAGTAATTTATATGGAATTAGTTAAAGATAATAGGAAAGGAGTAAAATAGATCCCCAAGCAACAACAGACCCTTATCAGCAACAATAGATCCTCCAGCAACATTAGGCCCTCCAGCAACAATAGATTCCCCCACAGTAACAATAGAACCACTCCAGCAACAATAAATGCCCTCAGCAACAATAAACCCAAAGAAACAAAATAACCCCCCCAGTAACAATAGGTCTACTTCAGAAACAATAGACCCCCGCCAGCAGCAATAGATTTTCCAGCAGCCAGCATAAAAAGACACTCTAGCACCTCTTGCCATTACATATACTCAGTGCTAGAGGTGCGGGAACTGCGATCCCCCGCTTTCCCGCTGAAAAAAAAGCCCTGCTATCCACATAATTAATGTTTTATGCGTAGACCCCTAAAATGAAAAGTCTGCCAATTTAACACATACCTGTACATGAAAATGATTATTAAGACAACAGGAACAAGCAAAGCTGCACCAACTCCCAGTCCAATCTTGGCCTCTCTTGGAAAACTAGATTGACCTTCTACATCGTATTTCACTTGCCCAAGGTTGAAGCGAAGATTCCCCATGTGAATCTGTGGGACGACAAGAACATGTCAAGATTTAACATAGAGGACCAGCATTGCTTCAGTCAATCACATAACTATACTCTCTGTTAGAGCTCGATCATCCACAAGGCAACCTAGGAAGGAGCCTAAGCACCAAATGATGTTCAACTACAAACTTCATTCTTCTGCTGTAAATCAGAGGTATAGCACAATTGGTCAAAGCTGTGTAAATACAATACTTGTTTTCACTTTTTCATTCATTGCAGCTGATCTTCTACAGTCTCTTACAGCCACTTCATATCTACATGTACACAAGCAATGGTTGCATGGCATGCATCTCAGGGCAGGTTTCCTGGCGATGACAACAGTGGACCATGTCTGCATAAAGCCTCTGTATACAAGAACTTGGGGCCATACAATACGGCCATATTTCCTCTGCTGGAAGTCACAGGTGCTGCATACAGTGACCCATATCAATGGCGGTACCGGGTATACCCACATGCGTACAGACATACGACTCTGGGCGCAGGCTGTCTGCATCTATATGCAAACGTGTTTGAACCAGTATCACTGTATACCTGTGTGCAGCCATTGATTTCTGTGGGCGGCTGTAATTCCGGGCAGGGAAATCTTAACAGATTTTACATTGTGCAACCCCAAGTACCTGGGTGCATGAGGACTTATGTGTGTTCAAACAGCCACTAATAGTCTCCATCATAACCCTGTGTGACCAAGTGGTGACAACGCAGAAGCACAATTGGGAGAGAGCGTTCTCACCCTATAAAAGGAAGCATCTAAACAAGGAACTTCATGACAGGATCAGCAGGTATTATTTTCATGAAAGCTGCAGATTTAAAAATGTATCATTTTAAAAATTACATTTATATGTTGAGGATTTTATGAGATGTTGGTGATTGGGCAGACATCCAGCTCTGTTATCTGTGCGTTGGACAATAAGCAAGACCTTATGACAATGACAACACAAATACTGGGGACCCATGACTGATTCCTAAAGTCTAACTCTAAAAATAATGTCCATGTATAGCCTATTGATTTTAAATCTTAATTTGCTTCCTTTTGTTTCTTTTTATATCTGTTCAATAAGTGCCAGACGTTAGAGCTGTCCCGTGCCCTGTACGCATTTCCTGGGTTATCTCAAGGAGTTTCATTAGCCCTCCTGACTCTTATCTTGGGACTATAAAATAACTAGTGTCTATGTTGTGGGGAACAGGATAGGGATTGGGATTGAGTAGTTTAGCAAAAGTCAACAGGGCAGGGCTGATCCCACTACAAAAATTCTGTGTGTTGTCAGCCAACAACAGGACTACCTGCTAGTTCTGCCAGGGCTTTCCTGTGCCCTGTGCACACTTCCTGGGTTATTTTAAAGAGTTGAATTAGCCCTCTTAGCTCCTGACTATAGAATGATAACTGTCTATGCTGTGGAGAACAGGATAGGTAGAGAGTTTGAGCAGTCTGCCAATGGGCAGGGCTGAAACCACTCAGTCCACAAACATGGTGGAGTTGTCAGCCCCAAATACATGCATATATAAACATAAAACACATATGCAGAGTGTGCTTGCACAAGAAAACAATTGCATCACACATCTGAGGTATCACTGTGAATACCGGAGTGAGAGTAATATTTCCAGGGCCGTTATTTACAACTAACTCTAGACGATGACAGGCTGGGGGCTTTTAAAGTGTCGCCTAGCGGCAATTTTGGTTTATGAAGTTTGTCAGCGTTTCACAGGCGCTTGCAACTTTAAGGCTTGACATATTGGGTATCTACTTACTCAACACAACCTCATCTTTTATATAAAATAATGCAATTAAAGAACGGTGAATCAATTCCGTTTGGGTGCTCTAAACTTAACTTTAGTATATTAAAATAACATCACATGTATGACAGGAACACCAACAAACGGTAACGCGTTTCATGCTAAATACAGTGCTTCCCCAAACCTCCAGGAGGTTTGAGTAACCGCTATATTTAGCGCAAAATGCGTTACATTTTAGTGTTTCTGCCATACATGTGATTTCATTTTAATACTTCAATAAAGATATTGAGGAGTGCAGCAATATTCTGGACTTTTGTTTTGTCACTTGATCTCACAGACGAACTGTGCAGCACCCTTGAGTCGATTGCTCACCTGGAGCGGCATTATCTTGATCTTAAAGTGAAAGTAAACCCTCCCATGGTTTTCAGCCAAGGAAGCGGTCATCTAGGCCTCTGTTTTTGATCTGCAGTTGCATTGGCGCTGCACATGATCAGTTATGACACCAGCCATTGAATGGTTTGGCAGCTAGGTTGAGAGCACAACCAATGTGATAGTTACATTCCTGATAAATGCCGGGAATGTAAACGGTTTTATAAAACTGTTAAATTGATGGGTTTATTTCCAGTTTTCCACTATAACTTTAGCATACTTTGTCTCGAAAATATGGGTTGTGCTAATTTTGTGTGACATAATAAATTACAAGTACCATCATTTTATTCTCCAGGTTCTCTGTTTTTGGAAAATATAGGTTTGGGGGTTTAAACTGGTCTAGAGGCCTAAAATGTACATTTTAAAACGTGCATTAAAAAAAAAAAAAGTAGAAACCGCTCTGGCAGTGAAAGGGTTACGTTTACTAACCACAAATTGAGGCAAAGGGGTGCTTGCATCCAGTGGCTGAGGCACAGTAAGTGGAGGCTCACAATACAAGTGGTTGTGGGTGAGAGTTTTCACTGTGCAGACACCATTCCCAATCATTGCTCGAACTTCTTCCTTATAAATCCCAGAGTCCAAACCTTCTCCCTGAAGAAAATTAAATAGACATCTGATGTTGGAGGAATATTCTGGAGAAGGAAGACATTTGCTAGCAGCACATTAGCAGAGGAAATAATGATGTTCTGCTTGGATTACCTCAATATCCAGCACATTCCCAGGCTTCAGACTGTAGGGCTTACTGAGGCTGTCTCGATTGAGAGGTTTGAGAGTCGGGTTCTTCAGGTAGGTGAAGTTCTCCCCAAGACTGCTGAATGGAATACGAACATTGTCCAGGACAAACAGCACATCAACGATTATGACGTCTTCAGGAATAGCAGGGGAAAGACATTGCATGGCTGTGGAGGAGTTGTGATGGCACTGTTCACTAATCTGTAAGAAGATATACAGTATGGGGTCAATAGAGACAGTCAGGGAGTTCTAGGAACTCAATCCCACAATCCAACAGCATATTGACCCTTTCATAAAGAGAAAAATGTGCAGTATTGTAGTTCCCCAACATCTATTCTTTAGTGGTCTGAATTCTGGTTGCAATGGGTTATAGGAATTTGCTACTTGTATAGTTTACTGAAAAAACTAGCCACAGACATAAGATTTCAGTCAGAAGATCCCAACACCAACTGATCTCCACCACGTCCATTATATTCACCATATGCATAAAAAAAGATGCCTCACCTTCAGAAGTCTAAGGCCCTGAGGACTTTAGTCTGAAAGCTTTAAACCCTGCAGCATTCCAAACCATCCGGTTGCCAATGACAGGAGTTCATTTAGGCTGCAGGTGCCACTGGAGGCAGCAGCCCCTGAGCCCTATCCTTGATTTCCCCACTACGTTGAGTTCTGCAAGTGCCCCTTAAGTTATGTAACAAACAGAAACCAATGGAAGACTTAGGGCAGCCATGCACAGTCAAGACCACTCAGAAAAGGATGGGTATTGAGAGGCCAAGCTATGGCTGTACAGGTTCTTGCCCCACTAGGATATACTCAATTTATTCTGCAAAAGATAAAACAAGTGTCAAGTGACCAAAGACCAAAGTGATTTTCCAACATGTGATAGTAAGCACTTCCGGCACTGAAAGTACTAATTGGCGCTTATGAGCTGCCCATATTCTGACTAGCTGTTGTAAGATGATTTGCAAATACCCTGTGTGTCTCAAGCCTAAGACCTTACTAGTTGGATAAAAGTAAAATGATAGCCCACGATGGGCCTGGTAGTACCAGGACAGGTTCGTCCAGTGCCCAGGGCAAGGATGAGGAACTGCACCCCCCCCCCCTCGCCCACTGCTAATGCAGGACATAGAATGGGTGTACCTGAGCCCATTCTATGCCCTCTTTGCTTCAGCTACGCATGGTTGACATAGAGTGTGCACTACTGCACATGCATGGTCAACCGCTTGCTTTCTAGCAGTTAGAAGGTAGTTGCACATGTACATTGTGTTTTTTGTGTCAGCTGTCACAGCAGATATGGAGCGTGCAGTAAGGGGGCACCCCTCTCAATCGCTGTGCCCTGGGAGGCTCCCCCTCTTGCCCACCCCTTGTCCCAGCCCTGGTGCTCAGCTCAGGGGCAAGGTCAAATGTCACATGGGGAAGGTGAAAAGCTCTGCCATACTCAGAAGCCCCGCTTTGTCAGAGCGGCAAGGGAAAGTGGGTAGCAAGGGAGCATGGATAGGTGAGTATACCTTGCTGGGAGGATGGTGTATGGGTAGATACAAATTAGATAAAGATTATCCTATATGTCCTATATGCCCGCATTCTAAATAATACATGTACAACAAAATAATTTTTGCAGCAATTAACTTTTTTGGGGCATATAAGAGGATGGCAAAACCACATCACTCCATAAAATCAAAGTTTATTATACATATTGTTAATAATTTTTTATATATATATATATATATATATATATATATATATATATATATATATATATATATATATATATCTCGCCACATACGCTGTTTTCAGAATAGGGTTCACAGATCTTTTTTCATTTCAACATCCACATGACAGCTAAACGCATTTGTACTATTTAATATCTCCCCCAGGAGCGCGTGTGAATAGTATTCATATGAAAAAAGAACCCAATATCATAAAATCACAGGGTTTTTAATGGATTGCTGGAATCAGGATTCTCCATTCCAGAAAGAGGGCATCCAGGGGACAGCAAGATGAAAGTTGAGTTTATCTAATCTCAAAGGGATTATTCTATATGATTTCAAGGTGGATCCAGTTACTCAAAACAATGCAATCTCAAATGTTTCAACAAGACATAACGTAGAGTCCAGATAGTCCAAATCTGTAATCTTACGAAACTTCACAGCACCAATACGAGATGCCACAGATAAAAAAAAAAAATATTTATATTCTCAGGATAAATCAAATCATCCAAGCAAAACTATATCAGCAAATTCAGATGTTTAACCAGAACGCAATGTAATCCAAGAAATTAACAATCAAAAGTATACAACAAACAGGTCCCTCCGGTATCTCCAAACTGTGATTTTATGATATTGGGTTCTGTTATATGGATACTATTCACGTGTGCTCCTGATGAAGATGTTAAATATTCAAAACACGTTGAGCTGTTATGTGGATGTTGCAATGAAAAAAGGGATTTTTTGTATAACTTACCGTAAAATCCTTTTCTCTGAGTTCACTGACAGACACAGCCTTCTTATGACACATGGGGTTATGCTCATCCTACTAGGAGTAGACTAGGCAAAAACAAACAAAAGCGTAGGTTGGCCCCTCCCAGGGGGCCGTCCTCACCTCAGCATATAATCCC
>BLSH010508718.1:34348-49263 GCA_018402905.1 Glandirana rugosa
CCACTTTTAGGCAATCCCTGAAAACTCATCCCTTCAAGGAGGCCTATCTTGCCTCCAACTAACAACGGAATCTTCTACTCCCCTCATCAGTTCATCCCCCACTGTCCCTACTTTTTGTTTCACCAGCCCCCCCCCCCTCTTAGATTGTAAGCTCACAGGATCAGGGCCCTCTAACCCTCTTGTTTTAAATTGTACTGTTGCTGTAATGTCTCTTTATATTGTAAAGCGCTGCGCAAACTGTTGGCGCTATATAAATCCTGTATAATAATAATGTAATGATGCCTTCTCGTTGTAATGCTCCCTATGAATTTCATGTTGTAACTATGCAATATTTGAAATTTGTCTAATGCAATGTTGTAAAACCTTAAAAAAGTTGTTTACAAAAAAAAAAAATCATAAAATTCAACTCAAAGTAAATGGACCTTGAAACGTGTGCAAAATTGTGAACAGTAATTGCGGGTATAGCGACTGGTGCTCTTACATTAGCAGTTGATCAATCTTAGATGTTCAAAGCAAATTAACAGTCCTTGATAAATACACAAATAGTCCTTATTTATAAATCACGTGACAGGTTTCTTCAGTCGTGTTTGTCATAAACTCATGCTTGTACTTGTGCTTCTTATAGCGGAACAGCGCCACACCTACTACCCCAATCATTCCTCACTCTGTATTCTACTTAGGTAGTTGTATTAGTAGGGGCAGCAGTTCTCATAATAGACAACACATCGCTATTCGCTCGGGACCACCCCAAATTTTTAGTTTCAGTATTGATTATATTGTTATTAGTCCACCATGCAAAGTCTATAACACAATGTTCTCCAGGAGAAAATTTGGGGTCTCCTAAAAATGACGATTGTGGGCAGGGGGTGGCAGAAATCAAACCATATTTCTCGTTACATAGTCTCCATTACATATCGATAGTTTTATCGATATGAGTAAAAAAAATATTTAATAGCTAAAATATAAAAGTTGCATTTTCTGGAGATTGCAGCTCATCATTCCCTTTGAGTAAGGACCCTCTACTGTTTGCATTATAACTCTTGTTTAATGGGCAGTATTTTTGCTATCATTCATTGGAATGTAGAATTTAGAAGCAGAAACATCTTACTGATTGTAATGTTATCTTTCACACAGCAATAAATCAGTGTGGCAATGAGTGATTTTTTTAAAACTAGGGTATAGAAATGATCCCTGACGTGAAATTCATGTTCTGGAATCTTTCAATCATATACTCTTTGCAGTATGTTAACTTTGACACATTGATGTATTTGAGAATACAAGTTGAAAAGCATCATAAATATATTTTTTTAAGATAGATAAGTACTTTATTGTCATTACCACAAGTCACAATGAAATTGCGTCATAGAAAAAAAACTCACACTTTTTAAATATATAAACAATTAATATAAAACAGTTCCATGTTATTTTCTTACCTGCTGCTGTAATGCTCAGTGGTAAGAGAAGGAATAAAATAAAGGATGGGAGAGGAACCTTCATCTCTCTTCTTTAAAACTTATGTGAGAAATAAAAAACAGCTATAAAATGATAGCACCAGGAAATGCACTTGTGTTTTTATGCAAAAAGGGATACTCTTCTTCTCATTTTAATGTGTAGGAGGAACTGGATACTGGGTAGGTTTCTATTGTTATACACAGGTCGCACAGGGTCACTTGAAAGACCCCGTCTGCCCTAAAGTTTATCTTAAGCTATGAAACATGTAATATATTGCAGTTTACCTGTCCTGTGACAGCTGCATTAGCTCTCATTTTTTTACACCTGTTTAGAAAACACAAAAAATACTTGTTCATCTTACCAGAAATGCTGTGTTCTTGTCACTTTCTTTGAGTTTAACTCAGTGGTTCTCAACCTCAGTCCTCAAGTACCTACAACGGGCCATGTTTTTAGAACTTCTCTTAGATAGAATATCTGGTATCAATACCATGTCATTGATATTGATTTAAAGCAGCTGTGCAAAGTAAAGGAAAACCAGAAAACATGGCCTGTTGGAAGTAGCTGAGGACTGAGGTTGGCTTAGCTGAAAGCATAAAATAATGTTCTCTCACTTATGTAAAACACTAATTCCCCCAACTCCAATATTATGGAGAGGAAGAGGACAAGACATGTTTGAAGCTGTTGAAGATGTTGAAGAGTCCCTACCCCGCTTATTCTTGGATAGGACAACCACCCACTTGTTGAGAAACTCTCCGCCATCTTGTGTCATACTCCTGGCCTAAAGGACCCATTTATTACATTCCCAGCCAAAGGAATTCATATTTGAGGATAAAGGAATGCCCAAACACAGACGCATTTCAGCACTTTACAGTAACTTACTGTGACATATCACATAAACATCCTGGCAAAATCTTCGGCACAGAATGCCACATGTAAGGTTAGTTATTTTGTTGCAGTCATTTTAGAGTTGAGCAGAAGTGTACAGTACATCTTTTTAAGCCATCTTCCCTTCACACCTGCATTCCTCTTCTAGGGGGCACCACAGAGTTAGGACCACTTTCTTATGTATACAGCATTAAAAGAGAAGTATGGGTTTGGGGATTTTTTCCCCATTATACTTACCTGGATGGATGCAGCATCAGTCCGATGCTGCATCTGTCCCTCGGCGTCTGTACACTGAGAACCGAGGCATCAAACATGGCCGATGGCTCGGTTCTCACAGATCCCCGAGCGGAGAGCTGATGGCCATCAATCCATCGCTTGAGCGCTGAGCTGTGGAGGGCTGGGGAACGACCGTCTCAGTCTCTCAGCGGCTCACTGAGGGGCCGAGAAGGCTGTCGGCCCAGGCACCTGAAGGATCCAGACTCTTGAAGTTGGGATGGCGCGGTGGCTGGCCCGACTCCTGTGACTTTAGTCCACTCTTTGCTGAAAATGGGTCACAGGAGTGCAAAACTAATTGCACTCCTGTGACCCATAGGAGAAGTACAAGGAGGTCAAACAAACTCAGGCCTTACTTCTCCTTTAAGCTTCCATCACAAAGTAGCAGGACTTACAGCTGAGGGTCAGGGGGATCAAGGTGCTTTCTTTAGTATACCAATCTGTTCCCAATGTCCCTTCTATAGCTTTGCCCAGTCGGGCACACTCCCAGATGGCACACCCATTCCCAGGCTTCCACCGTTATTCACATCAGAGGACTCTGTCATAGCTCCCAACTGTCCCTGATTTTGATGGACTGTCCCTGATTTGGAACAAAGTCCTTCTGTCCCTCTTTCCACCTCATTTGTCCCTCATTTTTGTTTGATCTATACAGTTGTATATAAAATGCACTTTTTGCTGCATTTGTGAATTTCAGAAGCCAGTATAAAGGAAAAGTGGTGGTAAAAAAAAAAGCGCTTGTGGGTTTAACACATTTTTTTTTTTTTAATTATCCTTTAAGGTGGTGTGTGGCAGGGGCGTGTCCTGTGCCTATATACCTTTGCTAATAGGTGTCCTTCTCAAAAAGTTGGGAGGTATGGACTCTGTTCAAGCCTCCAAGGCTTTATGCACCCCACTACAGGACCTGCAGAAGAAGGTCAAATGAGACAGAGTGATTACAACTATTCCAACCCATGTTCTGTGCCACCTCTTCTGAGAATGCAGCCCTGCAAAGGGCCCTTTAGGTCAGCTCTGCAGGAAACTGCATGTAGCGGTACCCCCGTAGGGGCTGCTGGATGTTGTGGCCCACCTGTCACCCTGCCCAGCCCGGCATTCACTTTCTCAGTCCCTAAGAGGCAGTAAACAAACCACGTGTTTGTTTGTTTTTTGTATTTTTATTGAGGGATTAAACTTAGATGAGGTATGGGATTTATGGAATGCCCAGTAGATTAGCGACAATGCAATAGGGACAAAACTATGTACACTCCTTGTATACACTACTCCAGCACAAACTTGCTTGCAGACTATTAGTCTCTTCCTCCTGCGCGATACTTTCTCTCAGGCACATGCCTAAGCAAAATGCCCATTACAGGCAGGGACCACGGGCCCCTATGGTGTAGCAAAAGAAAGTCCTGGTGCTAGCTGCCCTATTAGTGGACTACTGATCCCAGTCAGCCCTTCTGGCCACAGATGCCTGACTCCACTGCCCATAACACCACAGTTCTCTCCACTGGCCCTGCACGCATCCCACACTGCATCCTCCCAGTCCTCTCAGGCGTACCTCCCCAGTCCTCTCCACTGTGCATGTCACACTCTCTAGCCTTCCTGGCTGCAACCAATGGCTCCTTCCTGGAGACTTGCCCGGCAGTACTCTCCGCTGTCCTCTTGCTCCTCTCTGTGCCTCCTGTTCAGGACACCTCTTTATGCTGTAAGAGGGTCCTGTCCACTTCCGAGCCCTGGGCCCAAGGTCCTTTTCTAAAAGGGAGCTAACACCTAATTACAATTTAATTTAATTAAAATTACATTTCTCCTTCTTACTATTATGGCAACAGAGACTTTTAGTGGCAGGCAAACTAACGGCACCTGCCAACACATGGCCTCTATAGATGTAATACAGTGAGTGAGCATAAGTACCTCATGGGCATGAAGGGGTTAATTTACTAAAGGCAAATAGACTGTGGACTTTGCAAAGTGCAGTTGCTCTAGAGCTTAGAAAATGAGGTAATCTTCACTTTGCAAAGAATACCCAATCACATGCAGAAAAAAACACAAGCATTTTTGCTTGCACGTGATTGGATGATGGAAGTCAGCAGAGCTTCTGCTTATTTACTAAGCTCTGGAGCAACTGCACAGTCTATTTGCCATTAGTAAATCAACCCCAAAGTGTGCTATTTAATTTTTGTTTTAGATATCATTTAACTGTAGTATCCACCAGTGCTAGAAGTTTAAATTGTTTTTTTTCCTAGTACAGGTAAATTTATGCAGGCTTGGTTGGCAGCCAAGCCTATCTGTTTTTGTCCAGGGTTGGGCAGAAATCCAGAGAGAGCTGGATGGCTCACAGATAATGCAACTGAGATCTCCCCCATATTTCTCGAATGTTCTGGTACCTTCTAGAAGAATGGGAGGGGAGGAGAGGTCAAAGTTGCCTGGAGTATTCTGAGGGCCCTGACAAATCCCCAGGGAGGGGAGCCACCTTGGACATGGTTTTGTGTGCGGATGGGGCCTTCTTAAAACCAAGGAGGTGTTCTGGCAAGGAGGCACTGGGAGCAAAGAGGACAACGGGAGAACCAGGCAAGTCTCCAGGAGAACAAGGAACAGCCAAGAGGGCTGGTGAGTGACACACAGTCAGGATGACTGGGAGGCATGCCTGAGAGGACTGGGGAGAAGAGAAGCAGTCTGTGATAGGTGCAGAGTCAGTCAGGAGGACTGTGGTGGCAAGGACAGTGGAGAAAGGCAGCTGCAGCCAGGAGGACTGGCAGGGCGTGAAGAGGTGGTACTGGGAGCAGTAGCCACATGTGAGACAGCTAGCACTAAGAACTATTAATATTTTGCTACACCATAGGGGCCCGCAGGCATTTGCTTTGGGCCTGACAGAGCCACGGTCAGGTCCCTACATCAGTGCTAGCATCCCATATGTACCCCATCCAAGTGTAATTCCCCTACTAAAAAAGAACAAAAAAAAAAAAAAGTACATGGACTGCTTCTTGACTTGGTGAGTCTGGAGATTTGTGTGCCTGGCTATGCGGGGTGGGAGACAGATCACATCGAACAGCGGCCCCTACGGGGTAACGCCACTTAACACTAATCATTTTCTTTGTTATATCAAAACCATAAAATTAAAGAGACCCTATCTTCACCTCAGAGCTTTAAAAGTGATATTAAACACTCTTTTTTTAGCCTATAGCAGCAAAGGCACACACTCACCTATTTTGCATATTCCCTTTCCTGAAAATGCCCTTTTCTGCTGTGCTGGTTTGTCCTATGGCCACTGTCCCCTCCTCCCTGCTTGTGGTTGTCTACTTTAGCTGGCTGGGTGCTAAGGAGACACCTGTGTATGTTCTCCCATCAGGATTCTTAGCCGAGCTGTGTGCATCCATAGACAAGCCATAACCCTACTCTCTTTTCCACCTCCTCCCAGCAGTTTGGCTGAGGGCAGCAGAAGCCTATCGCTATGTTGCCCAGTGTCGCCACAAGGCCAAGGAAGTAGAAACGGCGCTGATCGACCCCTAAGGCGGCAGTGGTGACAAGGATGGCAGGTAAGTGTTTGGGGATGAGGGGAGTGTAACACATGTACTGGGGTGTGTTTTACCTTAAAGTGGAATTCCAGTTTAACCCTAACCATGCTTAAAACTGTCGGTCAATGTTGATAATCATTTCCGATGTCCCTGTGTGTTGTGTGCACTAAGATTCAAGTCCAAGAGTAGAGTTGAGCGAACACCTGGATGTTCGGGTTCGGCGGGTTTGGCCGAACTTCGCGGAAACGTTCGGGTTCGGTACCAAACGTTACCCGAACTTGACCCCAGACCCCCAACGCCATTGAAGTCAATGGGGACCCGAACTTTTCGGCACAAAAATGGCTGTAAAAAAGTCATGGAAAGTGCTAGAGGGCTGCAAAAGGAAGAAAAATGGGAGATGTTATTAGATCTGCAATCTATCCCTCAAAGCAGTAATAATCTCTACCTAGTCCAGTATCAGATCGTTCTGTAATCAGATCGTTCTGTAATGCAGGATGAGAGATCATTCTGTAATCAGATCGTTCTGTAATGCAGGATGAGATGTTATTAGATCTGCAATCTGTCCCTCAAAGCAGTAGTAGTAATCTCTACCTAGTTATTATCACTGCAATCTGTTCCTCACAGCAGTAGTAGTAATCTCTACCTAGTTATTAGATCTGTAATCTGTCCCTCACAGTGCCGGCAGCATCCTCTCCCTACACTAACCTGAGAGCATGTGACATGCAGCACTGTGACTCCAGCCTCATATAGAGGCTGGATCACATGATGCACTGGCCAGTCACAGCCATGCCATTAGTAGGCATGGCTCTGATGGCTTCTAGGGAAAACCAGTGAAACACTTGTTGATTGGCTGCCCTGCAGCTATTCAACATGCGTGATAAAATACCAGAACCCAGAACCCGAACCCAGACTTTTTCCTCAAACGTTCGGGTTCGGGACACGGACACCTGAAAGTTCGGTACGTACCCAAACTTTACAGTTCTGGTTCGCTCAACTCTATCCAAGAGTCTTTTAAAACTTTCAACTCTCCCCGCTGACACCACCAATTGTGGAAGAGAGTTCCACATCCTTATTGCCCTGACAGTGAAAACCCCACTATGCAGTGTAAAGTGGATGTAAACCTGATTAATGAAATTTGACATACAGGGGGTCATTTACTATATCATGATTCTGCCTTTGCGCAAACTTTAATGCACAGAATCGCAAATTTGCGATAAGTAGCGCGAAAATGGAATTCACTAAAGCCCTGAGGGAGAAAATACTCCCAGAATCAAATTCACTATAACGCCCAAACAACAGTGACTGACTAAAAAACTAGTTGTGGTAGAAGCAAGGGAATTGCACATGGAAATAATGTTTAGGGCATGATATAATCACCAAAATTGTTTTTAAAAATGTAGTGTCTTGTTTAATGATGATCTGCTTTTAAATTGTTTAAAAAAGTGATGTATAACCTGAAATATCATTGAAAGTCTGAAAAGAGCCAAATTCCCCCTTTTTTTCTGACTATTCAACAACTGAGCATGCTCAGACAAGAAAATTCCCTCATTTTAACTCCCATGCCTTTTTTAGAGGGCGGTATAGTAAATTTGCAAATTCGCACTTGCCTATAATGTCTTCTTGAAAAGGCAAATTCGCGTTGGCTAATATGCCTTCTTGAGAGGCCTAATGCAAGTTTCAGCCATTGATTCTAATGGTACAATTGTAACTTCCCTAAATAAATCCTTTTCATGTTGAGATGAAATGTATCTTTCTCTCAAACAAATTGTCCCAGCAACAATGTTGCTATTTCATCATCTAATTTGTTTTTAAGAATGTTACAATGTGCAATCTTCTCATGTTTTTCTCTGTCTTTTGCTTGTTGCTGTCCATCTCATAAAAATCTTTTGCCAAACTCACACAGATATCTTCACAATGCACAAACAATACCATTGCTTTTACAATAACATCACTGTTCTATAACTTCAAGCACCACCAAATAGCACAGAATAAACTCCAGACTAATGTAATTCCACCACCTATATGTGCAAATATATGCAGTATATGTCTATTTATGTGTAGGAGGGCTGCAAACTCGGCAGACTGGTGGCTAACAGCTTAACACTTCTATCTAGGAACATAGAGGTTCTGGGTTCGTGTCCTGAGAACATCACATCATGTAGAGAGGTTTTCTGTTCTCATAACGCATGTTCTTACCAAAATTATGTCTAAATGTACTATTTACGTGTAGGACGGTTCCACCACTATTGCAAATTGTGTCACATGTTTTCTATGGGCAAGGACTATAAGTCTTGGTGTTGAGACATTTCTGTGGTCCGGCGGACTAAGTGCTCCATGTGCGCTGATTGTGTGGGTTGGTAAGGACTATAATCAGCCTTAACATTTCCCATCCAGCAATTATTGCAGCTTCTTACCAAGGCAAATGCCCCAAAATGTGAGATGTTCTATAGCAGAATGCTCACAGTACTGAGCCATAGCAAACCTTCAAAACAGATGGCATATGCCAGAAACAGGTTGTTCAATGGTTATCCAGCCTTCCACAGTACATCTGCATTGGTTCATTTATTGCACCCCTGAGACTTAGGAGTGTTTGACATCACAGCAATGGCTGCTCCATGAATGTGGCTAAGGGCTTAGCACTTCTGCTGAGCAAAGCTGGGGTTCATAGGTTCAAATCCCAAACATGCTATGTCCTGTAGAAAGGCTGTCAGCTCTTCCTGTGTTGTTAAACATAACTCATGTCCTTCCCCAAGTTATATATAAATATAGCATTTATGTGGACGAGGGTTCCACCACCATTGCAAATCTTGCACAATCTGTGATCTTGTTAAAAGTATTGGGACACCTGCCTTTATATACACATGAACTTTAATAGCATCCCAATCTTAGTCTGTAGGGTTCAAATTTGATTTAGCCAAGCCTTTGCAGCTATAGCAGTGCAGGGACCTTTTTTTCCCGCACCAGAATCAGATCGCATGAATGTTCTCACTCCTGCGATCCGATTCCTATCGGAATCCACAGTTAGCATTGCGATCTATGAACCAATATGAGGGTGTCATTAATATTGTACTGACACCCGCAGCGGTTCACAGAAGGCAGTCTGAACTGCCTGTGGGATTGGTGCGATGCAGGAACCGGTGCTGAAATCATGCTGGTTCCTGCATCGCACCAATGTGAACCTAGGCCAAGGCCGCTTTCAAACTTGTGCGTCCTGAAAGTCGCATGCCTTTACCGCGATTTGCCGCAATTTTTTAATGTGATTTTGATGTGACTTGAAGCAATAGCTGTGTAATTCTGAGGTCTATCGACCTCAAGTTGCTTCAAAGTCAGACTACTTTGAAGTTGTACAGATATGAATGGTGCTCATTGGAAATTATCTTCAGGCCCCTTTCACACTTGTGTGACTTTTCCTGCTACTTGGGACTGCAAATTCACATGACAAGCCTTTCCCCATGATTTTCAATCAGTACCATTCACATCTGTGCGACTTCAAGTTGCAGTGACTTCAAAGTAGTCCCTGCACTACTTTGGTCCGACTTTGATGCGACTTGAGGTCCATAGACCTCAGGATTACACAGCTATTGCTTCAAGTCACATCAAAATCACTGCAAAACATTGCGGCCAATTGCTGTAAAAACGCACAAATTTCAAGTCGCACAAGTGTGAAAGAACAACCCTTGAAAAACAACCCCACACCATAATCCCCCCTCCTGATTTGGACCAGTGCACAAAGCAAGGTCCATAAAGACATGGATGAGTGAGTTTGGTGAGGAGGAACTTGACTGGCCTGTACAGAGTCCTGACCTCAACCTGATAGAACACCTTTGGGATGAATTAGAGTGGAGACTGCGAGCCAGGCCTTCTCGTCCAACATCAGTACCTGACCTCATAAAAGTGCTTTGGGAAGAATGGTCAAACATTCCCATAGACACCCAGAAGAGTTGAAGCTGTTATAGCTGCAAAGGGTGGGCCAACTCAATATTGAACCCTACAGACTAGGACTGGGATGCCATTAAAGTTCATGTGCGTGTAAAGGCAGGCGTGTTGACAATATCGTGTGGGCTAACACATTTGCAAATTGTAAGTGTTCTTGTTTATCAGGTGCAATCACTATAGAGTTATGCCTCGTACACACGAGTCGATGATCGTATACAACAGGTCATACGAACGAGCGTTGTATGCAAAATCAATCGTTAGTACACGCGATTAGAACAGCCGATGTACGACGGTCGTACAACAGGAGTTGTATGAGCAAACTAGAAAATTTGGAAGTACCAACAAGCGGTCGTACGACCGTTGTATCGTGTGTACAGAGAAGTTGGTCCAACAAGTTGTATTGTGCAAAACACACATGCTCAGAAGTCAGGAATGGCCAGATGCTAATTACATGCACCTGAACTTTCTCTTTATACGTTCATAACACGTCACTACGTTCGGCTTGGTCGTACGATCGTGTAGGGCATGTCAGTATGCTAGATACAACAGCCAACATACGATTTGGTCCGTTCGGTCATACGACCGTAAAACCGTGTGTACAAGGCTTAAGGCAGACATGAAGAGACAGATTGAATGACACCGGTGGGCGTGTACTTCCATTGGGCGTGTCGGTGTGCTAACAATAGAACCCATGTTATATAAATGGCTGCAGGAGAGGGGCTGGTTTGCCCTGAGAAGAGGCCGTGTTATTTGCTGTGTTTTTTTTTTTTGGGGGGGGGGGGGGCGGCTGATATTGTGCATAATGACAAACGCCCCACTTGGGCTGTGGAAATTCTTGTGCATTTTGTCCATCAAACGTGTGGCTTTGCTGTCAATGTTGTGTATTGTTGTTGTCTGACCATGCATTCATGGTTTGGGAGCATCTGCTGACCTTCTACTCTTTGATCTCATTTCTTAATCATGTACACAGAAATGCATCTTCCAGCAGAACCGTCAACAATGTATGTGTGTGTAATGTGGGGCGGTGGGTGGTCATGTTTGGAATATGCGTCTTTTTAATATTTTGTATTTTTTTTAAGAATGACTGACTGTTTATTTGTAGTTTTGTATAATCTTGCAGCTAAACATTTGTTGATGGTTGGTGTCTGTTGAGAGTAGTTGTACTATGAAATGTGTAGTCTGCTATACACTGTGAAATTAAAGCCAGGTCCACTATAAGGCTTGGAAAAATGTTAGATTGTAAGCTCCTATGAGCAGGGCCATTAGATCCCAATTGCTAAATGTTTGCCTAAATGTACCAACTAATATACTAATGCCACTAAATGAATGTACATAATTGTGTTGCTGCTATGCAAATAAATGTAAATTTGTGAGCTATTTTTTTCATTTGTTTTGGGGGGGAGCTGGGTTTGGAGAAGTGAACCGTCTTGCTAATGACAAATTATGAGAAGGTGTAATTGTGGATTAAAAAAAACGAATTGCTTCAGCACACCTGCAAGTAAATGATAAAGGTTGTTTAAATGGAGCCTTTTCTTTTAACAGGTCTGGAGAATTGCAGGTAAGTGCCGGTTCACACTGCACTGTGCAAGATTGCGTCTGATTCACACCGCAGTACAAGTCACATGCACAGTCCATGCGATTTCAGCCATACAGATAGTATGGCTGAATTTACATTGCATTCGGACCAAACTCGCACAGGACCTTTTTTTTTCACACCAGAATTGGATTGCATGGATGTTCATGCCCATGTGATCTGATTAATGTCTGAACTGTTAGTTTGCACTGTGATATGTGAGCTGAAATGGGGGTGTCATTAACAATGTATTGACACTCCCAGCAGGTCACACATGGCAGTGTGAAATGTGATGCAGGAACCTGCGGTGGATTTGCAGGGTTCCTGCATTGCACAAGTGTGAACCGGCACTCATAATGAATTTAGCTGGTGGATAGGCAGTGTTGTATGTCTCAAACTGAGCCTTTGTTTTTGTCATTCACCTGCCTATTCCTAGAAAAAAAAATTGTGATTCCGATCAAATATTCGCAAGCAAGTGTGGCTTTGTCCTCTGACCCGGGAATGTCATTGTGTTCACCCAGAAGTGCATTTGCTGGTCAGGATCTCTATATAGGTGGATATAGCGAGGTTCCATTTCAGCAAAGAGGTGCTACTCATTTGACAGGTAAGTGTAGGAAATATACTTGTGCTTACACCGTGTGGGGGAGGATGCGGTAGCTATATTTGGTAGGGATGGGGTTAATTTATTTGTTCATGTGCGATCACCACACTTTCACCTCCTGCCAGGGCAGCCATCAGAAATTTTGGGGCTTCTTAAACAGCTTTAGACCTGCACCCCAGCCCCCCCCCCTTCTGACCACCAACATTCCCCAGGACCTTCCCACTGGGCCATTCCACCACATCCGCCCACTGGCCAGGGGTGTACACATGTCGCAGCCCCAGTAGGGTTGCCACATCATCCCTTTAATCCAGGACACATATGAATTACACAGGTTCTGAGGCTAATTTAATGCAGATGAGGCACCAAGTGAGTTTAATTACCAACTTAATCGGCCAAAGAACCTGTGTAATTAATATGTGTCCTGGATTAAAGGGATGATGTGGCAACCCTAAGCCCCAGTAGGAATTATACACCCTGTCACACTTACCAGTTGTAGCCTGCCAAGCATGACTCATGAGTCAAGTGAAGTGTGCAATGCATGCTAGTATGGGATCCAAGGGGTTAAAAAAAAAAACGTGCACAGGCAGCACAGCCTCACCCAATGTTTGCAATAAGGTCTCGTGCTGAACCATAGATGCTAGAGGTCCCACACTTGGACCAGTTGTGGTCCAGGGGGCCCTCTCTATGTGACCCAAGTTTAGTATTTGTATCGCCTATGGTTCAGGATACGGGTGTCCCTAAACTGGGTCCCCCCCTCATAGACTCCAATGTTAAGTCCGAAGTTCATCTGACAATTGCCGGTCAATGACTGGTCACTTTGAGGACCTGGTAAGACCGAACCATAGATGCCGGAGGTCCCAAACCTGGCCCAGTTATTGCTCAGGGGGTGCTCTCTATGTGACTAAAGTTTGGTATTTTTATTGATATGGTTTGGGAGAACGGTGTCCCCAAACCGGGTCTCCCCCCCATAGACTCCAATGTTAAAGACTGCTAAAGTCTTTGTTGTAAGGGCCCTTGAGACACTGGGGCCCCTTACAACAGTACTGCCTGTACCCCCTTGATGGCGGCCCTGCTTAATGCCCATGCGCACACATCACTTCCTGGTTACAGGCACATTACACTTCCTGCATGTATTCTGCTGATGTAAATCAGTAAGGAGTGTGTGTATATATATAAATGAGAGAGCTGCTTTTATATTTTATATATATCCAAGAGAGTTACTTCTATACACTCCTTTTACACTTGGCTGACTTTTCCTAAAACTCTTCATATCTGTGTTACTTCAAGTGGCACCAACTTCAAAGTAGTCCCTGTACTACTTTGGTGTGACTTGAGGTTCCTAGCTCTCAATATTACACAGGTATTCCCTGAAGTTGGGACAATGCCGTGGGCAAACTGCATTACTTTCAGGATAACACCTTTTGACTCAGGCCCCATTCGCACTCTTGTGTGACTTGAAAGGCATGCAACTTTGATCTGACTTGAAGCAATGCCTTTGATATTACTTCAGGTCTCTAGACCTGAAGATTACAAACTCGGACCAAAGTAGTTCAGGGACTAGTTTTAAGTTGATACCACTTGAAGTCAGACAGCTATGAATCCTACTAATTGAAAATTGCGGGGTCTAACTTGACAGGAGACTTTGCAGTCCCAAGTCACAGAACGTTGCACAAGTGTGAAAGGGGCCTTAGATATCCACCCAAAAGTGGAAGCTCTGCTTATCTCTCTCCCCACCTTCTGATGCCACGTTTGGCACCTTTTCGGGGGGTGGTTTCCTGTTTTGGACATTTACCTGTCCCCACATTTCCGACAGACCTCACCGCAGCGAGGTTTGGTAGAAATTTGTTACCCCTCCTCCTTCCCTGCTGCCAGGCCATGCAGAAAGTGCAGTGCCCTTTGTGCATGCGCAGTAGGGAATTGGCAATGGAGGCAACAGCACCTGAGAGCCAATGGAAACATGGGCTGGGGTGCCAACATCACTAGCTTCCAGGACAGTGTCCTAATAATTAAAGTCAGCAGTTGCAGGATGTGTAGCTGCTGACTTGTACATTTTCTGTGGTGGGGGAGGCTGAGGCACCACTTATCACATGGTACTTGGGCTTATCTCAACAACCTGTACCATGTGAATAGCTTCAGCTAATCACAGATCAGTAGTCATCCCAGCTGACATGAATGCCAAACAATTCTGACTGTTCAAAGTTTGGCTGGTACAATGATTTGTATTGTATCAGCAAGCCTACATGATGCATTTAAACAAGGCTATCTAACTCACAGAGTAGTGCAATGGTATGGATGGTATGACCTTCTGAAAGCTTGCATTGTACTCAGCATTAGATGCTGAAAATATGCGAACGCATATTCGCCAATTAGCCAATGCACATCAGTTTGATTGCTTCCATACTATGAATTCTTTAAACGCATGCAATGGTATGTACATATTCAATAATATTATGATGTGGAATTGGAATAATCACATACTAGTTAACGTGCCGGCAGTTAGTTTGTAGAGAATTAACAGAATCCAAGATTAGTAAATGTATTTTCAATGGCTGGTTGTGGTCAACTCCATAGAGTAATGGATCCTTCCAATACCTTCGAAGCTTACAGCTACAGGTTCGGATCCTACTGGTGTCATCACTACACCTTGCATTGTACTTGGCATTATATTCTGAAAATATGTGAAGGCATATTTGCCAATGCCGAT
>BLSH010508798.1:0-12470 GCA_018402905.1 Glandirana rugosa
ATGGAGTGGGGTTTGGAGTGTTTTGGGGTCCCAATCCTGGGAAGATGGTGCACAGGAGAACATGGAGTGGGGTTTGGAGTGTTTTGGGGTCCCAAGCCTGGGAAGATGGTGAACAGGAGAACATGGAGTGGGGTTTGGAGTGTTTTGGGGTCCCAATCCTGGGAAGATGGTGCACAGGAGAACATGGAGTGGGGTTTGGAGTGTTTTGGGGTCCCAAGCCTGGGAAGATGGTGGACAGGAGAACATGGAGTGGGGTTTGGGGTGTTTTGGGGTCCCTTGGTGTAACTTTGGGTAAATGGGTTCAGTATAATTTTATTTCCTATGAGTAAACAGAAGAGTCACAGAATTTTATGAGATGAATGGGAAGTTGGGGGATTATTGTATTCATTCTTTCTGTCACATTCTGTGGACAGATTAGGGAAAGGTTAGGACTTCTATACAGTTATTTTTCTGTGTCACCGAGACAGGAAGTGGGGGGAATCTCTCCAGGGGGACACAGATAGCATTAGCCAACCATTCCCCGCCCCATCCAAGTGAATACATCTCTCTGACTGATGGTGAATTTCCAGCTCAGGCTCAGCAGATTTCCCTCCTATGTCAGCTTTCATTTCCCAGCCACGTCACTCTCTGACCTCCATTCGTCCAATGAGCTGTTCTCTCCAGGGGGGTGGGGCTATTGGTATGTGTGAGCACTGCCCCCTTCAGGAATCCCATTGCATAGGCAGTTTCAGAGTTCTGATTGGCTGCAGGCTCATCCCTGGTGGGTGTTGAATCCAAACACTGCCAGGCATCGAACATTTTCTAAAGAAGGAAAGCAATGGCAGCCATAACATCTCTCTGGAGGGGATTTGTTAAATTTTACCTTTAACCAAAACTTCTTTTTAAGGTTTTGGATAGCAAGTGGAAGGACTGGACCCCCTGTCAGGCTCTTATTGCTGTCCGTGTCACCCTGGTGTCACCCAGACAGGAAGTGATGGGAAATCTATGATTTTAGGGGTGTCACCAGGACAGGAATAGAGGGGAAATCTTCCAACGGGGACACCTGTTCGGGCAATAACTGGATTTACTGTCACTTCCTGTTGAGCATACAAAACAGGAAGAGGAGGAAAACCTCATCAAGGGGACACGGCATAAAAAATTACACATTTGAACCCTTCCCAACTTTATAAAAAAATAATGATAATAATAATGTTAAATGTACGTAAATGTGAACTCCAGGCAAACAACGAAATACATTTATGGGATCTGTTTTACCGTATCTTTGTAAGGTGGCATTGGGTGTTCTGAAAGGCACCTATAAATAAAATGTATTATTATTATTATTATTACCAAAGGATTTGTGTTTCTATCCATCCAGTCCTGAGTTTTACACAGCTCTGCCACAAAGCACAGTCCTGTCTGGCAGGGCAGCAGAGCAGGATGATGGTTGCACCTGCGGGCATCATGCCATCCAATCGCGGAACCTGGGAGCAATGTGACCGGCGGCGATGGCATCACTAGAAAGAGGAACCGACGTTGTTCCTCCCTCTCTGTGACCCTGAAAACCGGAACCACTTCTGGTATCGGTTCTTTATTTAGCTGGCTGTTAGCGGGCAGGAAAGCAGCCGGTCACACCGATCGGTTGCATTGGAGGCCAGAGGAGAGATTTGGGGTCTAATGGACCCTAGATCCCTCCATAAAGAGGACCTGTCACGACCCATGCTGTCATAAGGGATGTTGCTCATCTCATCTGATAGCATTAAAGTTAACAAAAAAATTTTTTTTGGATGAAATAAATAATAAAAATGAAAAAAAAAATTAAAGCGCCTCCTTAGTTTGGCGCCATTCCACAGGCGGACGCAATTTTAAAGTGTGACATGTTAGGTATCTATTTACTCAGCGTAACATCGTCTTTTGCATTTTACTGGAAAATTGGCTACTTTATTGTGTTTGTGTGCAATAAAATTAATTAAAATTAATTTTATAAAAAAAAAAAAATTGCGTTTGATAAACCGCTGCGCAAATAGCGTGTGACATAAAAAAAATTGCAACACCCATCATTGTATTCTCTAGGGCCTCTGATAAAAAAAAATATGTATAATGTTTGGGGGCTCTAAGTCATTTTCTAGCAAAAAAGATTTTGACATTTATGTGAGAGGTGTCAGCGTGGTAAAAAAAAGCTATGCATGTCCCCTAATGCATCTCTCCCAACTGTCCCGGATTTGGAGGGACTGTCCCTGATTTGTAACAAAGCCCCTCTGTCCCTCCTTCCTCCTCATTTGTCCCTCATTTTGGTCTGATCTATATAGTCTATACATGAATATAAAATGCACTATTTATCTTTCAAAAAGTGTTTCCCAGTGCTAAAATTTTCCAGTGGGCGGAGCACAGGGCGGCCAGAGTAGGATAATCGCAGTCACATGACTCAACGGGATTCCTCCAACAAACCGAATCTGAATGTTTAAATCTGAACTCCGGGACAATATCCATTCATCATGTGTCTTCTTTAGATGTGCACAACGGAAACATTTGTTTTGTTTCAGATACATTTGTTATGTTACTAATTTCCAGTGGCGGCTGGTGAAATTTTAGGATGGGGCGCCAGATCCCGCCCTTTCTTTTCGACCCCTCCCACTTCTCATAAGCCCCACCCCTTTTCGTTTCCACCCCTTGTGTCAGGAGTATACAGCCCAGCATCCCCAGATAGGGGTATACAGAGTCACCAGATAGGGGTATACAGAGTCACCAGATAGGGGTATACAGAGTCACCAGATAGCAGTATACAGAGTCACCATATAGCAGTATACAGAGTCCCAGATAGCAGTATACAGAGTCACCATATAGCAGTATACAGAGTCCCAGATAGCAGTATACAGAGTCACCATATAGGGGTATACAGAGTCACCATGTAGCAGGATACAGAGTCACCATATAGCAGTATACAGAGTCACCATATAGGGGTATACAGAGTCACCATTTAGCAGTATACAGAGTCACAATATAGCAGTATACAGAGTCCCAGATAGCAGTATACAGAGTCACCATATAGGGGTATACAGAGTCACCATATAACAGTATACGGAGTCACCATATAGCAGTATACAGAGCCCCAGATAGCAGTATACAGTCACCATATAGCAGCATACAGAACCCAAGATAGCAGTATGCATAGCACCATATAGCAGTATACAGTCACCAGATAGGGGTATACAGAGTCACCATATCGCAGTATACAGAGTGCCAGATAGGGTATACAGTAACCAGATAGGTTTATACAGAGTCCCAGATAGGGTTATACAGAGTCCCAGATAGGGGTATACAGAGTCCCAGACAGGGTATACAATCACTAGATAGGGCAGGGGTGGCGAACACGCGGCTCTCGAGCCGCACGCGGCTCCCGGCCATAATGAATGCGGCTCTTTGCCTCTTATTATATTTTGTATATACTGTGGCTCTTTGCCAAGTTTCATGTTTCTCTCAGGGCGATCTCAGGCGGCTTGCATTGACTTCTATGATAGAAGTCTCCTCGCAAGCTGCCTTGAGATCGCCTTGAGCGCCGCATCCTGCCGCTCCAGTGTGAGTGTTTGTCTGTTTTGGCAGGTCACTGCGTGTTGTGGCTCTCTGACTCTCACAGTTTAAAATTTTGGCTCTTTGTGTCTAACTTGTTCGCCACCCCTGAGATAGGGTATACAGAGTCCCAGATAGGGGTATACAGAGCCCCAGATAGGGGTATACAGAGTCCCAGATAGGGGTATACAGAGCCCCAGATAGGGGTATACAGAGTCCCAGATAGGGTATAAATGGTCCCAGAGAGGGGTATGCAGAGTCCCATACAGGGTATACAGTCACCAGATAGAGTATACAGAGTCCCAGATAGGGTATACAGTCACCAGATAGGGGTATACAGAGCCCAAGATAGGGGTATACAGAGCCCAAGATAGGGGTATACAGAGTCCCAGATAGGGTATAAAGAGTCCCAGAGAGGGGTATACAGATTCCTAGATAAGTGATACAGAGCCCCAGATAGGGGTATACAGATTCCCAGATAGGGTATACAGAGTCCCAGATAAGGTATACAGAGTCCCAGATAGGGTATACAGTCACTAGATAGGGATATACAGAGTCCCAGATAGGGTATACAGTCACTAGATAGGGATATACAGAGTCCCAGATAGGGTATACAGGGTCCCAGAGAGGGGTATACAGAGTCCCAGATAGGGTATACAGAGTCCCAGATAGGGTATACAGTCACTAGATAGGGGTATACAGAGTCCCACATAGGGGTATACAGAATCCCAGATAGGGTATACAGTTACCAGATAGGGTATACAGAGTCCCAGATAGGGTATACAGTCACCAGATGGGGGTATACAGAGCCCCAGATAGGGGTATACAGAGTCCCAGATAGGGGTATACAGAGTCTCAGATAAGGTATACAGAGCCCCAGATAGGGGTATACAGAGCCCCAGATAGGGGTATACAGAGCCCCAGATAGGGGTATACAGAGTCCCAGATAGGGGTATACAGAGTCCCAGATAAGGTATACAGAGTCCCAGATAGGGGTATACAGAGTCCCAGATAGGGTATACAGTCACCAGATAGGGGTATACAGAGTCCCAGATAAGGTATACAGAGCCCCAGATAGGGGTATACAGAGTCCCAGATAGGGGTATACAGAGTCCCAGATAAGGTATACAGAGCCCCAGATAGGGGTATACAGAGTCCCAGATAGGGTATACAGTCACCAGATAGGGATATACAGAGTCCCAGATAGGAGTATACAGATAGGGCACTGACAGACTCCTCCCTGAAGTCGGGACAAGTCCTGCACTTACCCCATCTAATAGGCAGACAGGAGTGTGCAGAAATCGGTTTGCGGAGAGCAGGCTGGCAGTGTGCAGAGCTTTGCTTGCGGACAGCATGCTGGAGCCAGGAGTGGATGGTCTGCAGCGTGGGAGTCGGGACTGAAACCAGGCGAAGTGCTGCGCCTGCGTGAGTAATCACGCAGCCAACACGTCCGCGACAGTCCTGCCCCCGCCCACAGCATCCAATGCCAGTCAGTCACCGGCTCAGGGCAGCCAATCAGACTATGTGTGGTCGCCTGTTCAGTGCACACACATAGTCTTCAGTGACTGACCAATCAGCTCACTACTTGCTGTCAGCAGACAGCAAGGAGCCGAGAAAAAAAAAAAGAAAAGTCAATATACCGGAGCCTCCTGTAGGGGGTCGGGCTGACTTTTTTTTTCTCTTGTCAGCGGCGGGGAGACGGCACCCAAGCTCCCCTTATTGACCGGCCGCTGCTGCTAATTTTGTTTTGGAATTTGTTTAGTTTAATTTTGTTCATTAATTTTCTAATGAATTCAAAATTTTTGGAACGATTCGAATTCTGTGTGAAGAATAGCTGGTTGTTAAGGAGCAGCCTGGGAAGCCGGCCGCCCCGTCCTTAACAACCGATGACTCCTCAGCTGTCAGCGGGATCCCCTCTGACAGCTGAAATGTAAACAAAAGAATGCAGACAATTAAAAATTCAGAAGAAAAACAGCGTACCCCTCCCCCCGCCATCCATCCATACTAGGCATGCAGCCCGGCAGGCCAGGAAAGGGGCGCCCCCCCCCCCCCCTTCCCGAACCATACCACTGTCCCCATATTGGGGGAGCCGCCCCCTTGTGAAAACCACCGACCCAGCATGCCCCAGTCGATGACGTCACAAGAGGGCGGGGCCACCTGATGACGTCGCTGGGTGGCCCAGCCCCTTAATTATTTGAGAAATGTCAGACGGTGGCGCAAGCATCCTAAAGTCCCACACACACAGTCCGATTGCTGGCCAGCAACGGTCGTCCAACAGCCTGTTGGCCGATAATCTGATCGTGTGTACGCATGATTCTACAGCCGATTTCCAATTGTCGTCCAACAGAAGTTTGGTTCCTCTAGATCAGGGATATGCAATTAGCGGACCTCCAGCTGTTACACAACTACAAGTCCCATCATGCCTCTGCCTCTGGGTGTCATGCTTGTGGCTGTCAAAGTCTTGCTATGGCTCATGGGACTTGTAGTTCTGCAACAGCTGGAGGTCCGCTAATTGCACATCCCTGCTCTAGATTTTAGTTAGGGGTATCGGAGTAAAGGGGGCACCATACAAATGCCCCCCACACTTTTCACAGATTTATTTGTATAATTTATCATTTTCCTTCCACTTCACAATTATGAGGCACTTTGTGTCGTCTATCACATAAAATCCCAATAAGATACATTTATGTTTTTGGTTGTAACAAAATGTGGAGAATCTCAAGGGGTATGAATACTTTTTCAGGGCGCTGTATCATCTATAATAGTCGTGTTTTTTACTTTATAAAGATTGGGTAAACTTAACAACAGGAAGTGCCTGAACAAGGACCTCCATGGCGGGATCACCAGGTATTGACGTTCGTCTACCTGTAAATATATGTCATTACCTTGACGTTAAATACCGGGGTCAAGTCTGCAGCTGGCTTCCATAACCCCGGTATCTCTATTTACAGCAGGCAGCTGGCTTTCTGATAAAATAAGTCCCTGCGGCAGATTTGCCGCAGAATCACTTTTATAGGCGGTGGTAGAATTACCCAACCCCCCCCCCCCCCCATCGGTTCCCATTGTCTTCCGGGTTTACCGGAGCTGTCGGCAAACCTGGAAGCGATCCGGTCTGACCGGTGTCTGGGCAGGAAGTCAATGAGGGCGAGATGGCCCCTGCTTGGCTCTATGCCCTTGGAGGACCGGAGCGACGTGATTTTTTTTTTTCTTCTTAAAGTAAAAATTAAATTTTTTTTTTTTTTGCTATTAAAGATACATGAGAGATCGGAGGTCTTTTTGACCTCCGATCTCTCCATAAAGAGGACCGGTCACCCCTTATTCCTATTACATGGGATGTCTCCATAAAGAGGACCGGTCACCCCTTATTCCTATTACATGGGATGTCTCCATAAAGAGGACCGGTCACCCCTTATTCCTATTACATGGGATCTCTCCATAAAGAGGACCGGTCATCCCTTATTCCTGTTACATGGGATCTCTCCATAAAGGGGACCGGTCACCCCTTATTCCTATTACATGGGATCTCTCCATAAAGAGGACCGGTCATCCCTTATTACTATTACATGGGATGTCTCCATAAAGAGGACCGGTCACCCCTTATTCCTATTACATGGGATCCCCCCATAAAGAGTACCTGTCATTCCTATACAAGGGATATTTACATTCCTTGTAATAGGAATAAAAGTAATAAAAAAAGTTTAAAGGGACAGTGTAAAAATAAAAAGTAAACTAAACAAGAAATAAAAAAGCGCCCCGTCCCGCCGAGCTCGCGCGCAGAAGCAAAGTCGCACCTGCATATGTAAACGGTCTTCAAACCACAATGTGAGGTATCGCTGCGATCGTTAGAGCGAGAGCAATAATTCTAGCGCAATACCTCCTCTGTAACACTGAACTGGCAACCTATAAAATTCTTTAAAGCATCGCCTATGGAGATTTTTAAGCGCCAAAGCTTGTCACCATTCCAGGAGCGGGCGCAATTTTAAAACATGACACGTTGGGTATCTCTTTACTCGGCGTAATATCATCTTTCACATCATACAAAAAAATTGGGCTAACTTTACTTTTTCTTTTTTAAATTCATTAAAGTGTATTTATTTCCAAAAAAATGAGTTTGAAAGACCGCTGCGCAAATACGGTGTGACGTAAAATATTGCAATGACCGCCATTTTATTCTCTGGGGTCTCTCCTAATAAAATGTATACATTATATAATGTTTGGGGGTTCTAAGTCATTTTCTAGCAATATTTACTGATTTTCACTTGTAAACAACAAATGTCAGAAAAAGGCCCGGTCATGAAGTGGTTAATAAAATCTGAAGACTTTTGAGACGACGATGAGGTTTGCATATGCTGTATATTTCTGTATTATACTAATATCTATATATAACATCTAAAGTTTAATTTTTTGAAATCCAAGCGGCCGGTCTGTCCTTTAGCTGTCTGCAGACTCGCACAGAGATCCAGATGCTGCACGCCATTTTGTCGAAGACAGACTCCATGTTAGCACACGGCGGACTTAGGCAAAATGGCCCCCGTGAAGGAGACATATATTCAGAAAAGCTCGTGCTCTTGTGAATAAAGACGTTCCCGGGCATGCGCAGTAGGACTTTAGAATCAGTTAATGGAGTTGTGCGTGCCGTGATACGTGATGACGTAGCCGGGAGGCGTGCTTTGTTTAAAAAGTGGCGGCGGGCGATCGGGTCCGGCGGTGCGGAGCGGAGATCGCTGTTATCGGTACGGATTAGGGGGGCTGACAGGAGACACGGAACGCTTCGCCGTCCTCCTCTTCGGTGAATACAGAGACGTGCTGTGCGGATCTCCTCTCTCCCCGGTGTACGGCTCGGTGTCAGGCTGAGGATGGAGCAGCTGATAGCGGACAGGATGGTGACCGGGATGGTCATTAAGATATTGAGGAGCAACGGTGAGTAACCGGGCCGGGCTCCGCTCTACACCTTACAATTTCAAACACGTTGCCCCGCCCACTGCGCAGGTGGCTGAGGACTCTGATTGGACGGGCGGTTGACATGATGGGGCCGAGCTCCGAGATGATTGGCTGCAGGGAGTGTCAATCACTTTGCTGTGTGTAGTGCGCCTGTCCTACCGCCGGGGGCGCCGTGTGCAGAGACAAAAGTGCTGCACAATGAGTCCTAATTGTAGCAAAATATAGAAACATTGAATATAATCTATAGACACATTGTAATATAATCTATAGACACATTGGAATATAATCTATAGACAGATTGTAATATAATCTATAGACAGATTGTAATATAATCTATAGACACATTGTAATATAATCTATAGACACATTGGAGGTAATCTATAGACAGATTGTAATATAATCTATAGACACATTGTAATATAATCTATAGACACATTGGAATATAATCTATAGACACATTGGATATAATCTATAGACACATTGTAATATAATCTATAGACAGATTGTAATATAATCTATAGACACATTGTAATATAATCTATAGAAACATTGTAATATAATCTATAGACAGATTGTAGGTAATCTATAGACACATTGTAATATAATCTATAGACAGATTGTAATATAATCTATAGACACATTGGATATAATCTATAGACACATTGTAATATAATCTATAGACACATTGTAATATAATCTATAGACACATTGTAATATAATCTATAGACACATTGTAATATAATCTATAGACAGATTGTAATATAATCTATAGACACATTGGATATAATCTATAGACACATTGGATATAATCTATAGACACATTGGATATAATCTATAGACAGATTGTAATATAATCTATAGACAGATTGTAATATAATCTATAGACAGATTGGATATAATCTATAGACAGATTGGATATAATCTATAGACAGATTGTAATATAATCTATAGACAGATTGTAATATAATCTATAGACAGATTGGATATAATCTATAGACAGATTGGATATAATCTATAGACAGATTGTAATATAATCTATAGACAGATTGTAATATAATCTATAGACACATTGTAATATAATCTATAGACAGATTGTAATATAATCTATAGACAGATTGTAATATAATCTATAGACAGATTGTAATATAATCTATAGACAGATTGTAATATAATCTATAGACAGATTGGAATATAATCTATAGACAGATTGGAATATAATCTATAGACAGATTGGAATATAATCTATAGACAGATTGGAATATAATCTATAGACAGATTGTAATATAATCTATAGACAGATTGGAATATAATCTATAGACAGATTGGAATATAATCTATAGACAGATTGGAATATAATCTATAGACAGATTGGAGGTAATCTATAGACAGATTGGAGGTAATCTATAGACAGATTGGAGGTAATCTATAGACAGATTGGAGGTAATCTATAATGTGTCTATAGATTACCTCCAATGTGTCTATAGATTTGTTACAATTAGAACTCGGTTGGCTATGTGTTTGTGTGTGTGTGTATATATATATATATATATATATATATATATATATATATATAATTTTCTCTCTTCACACACAACCATCTCTGGAGAGAATCTGCGGAGAATGGTGGGAAAAGGAGAAAATATCCAGCGAGCGGCAGTTGTGTGGAGGAAAATGCCTTGTTGATGTCAGAGGTCAGAGTAGGGTTGTCACCTCATCCCTTTTAAACCAGTGATTCTCAACTTCGGTCCTCAGGACCCCCCAACAGGCCAGGTTTGTAGGATAACTGAAATCCATCATTTGCTGCTCAGTGATTGCAGCATTCTAGTCTGCATCTCCCCAACGTAATGCCTAAAATCTGGCCTGTTGGTGGGTCCTGAGGACCGCAGTTGAGAACCACTGCTTTAAACCCGAACACATGAATTACACAGGTTGTTGTTCTGAGGCAAATTCAATGCAGATGAGGCACCAAGTGAGTTTAATTACCACCTTAATCAGCCACAGAACAACCTGTGTAATGCATATGTTTAAAGGGATGACCCTAGGTCAGAGGAGGATGGGCAGATCGGTTCCAGATGATAGGCAACAGTAACTCAAATGACCACTCGTTACACCCAAGGTATGCAGAATACCATCTCTGACCGCACAACACATCCAGTCTTGAAGCAGATGGGCTACAGCAGCAGAAGACCACACCGGGTGAACAGGAAACTGCAGTTACAATTGGCAGGATCACCAACATTGGACCATAGAAGATTGGAGAAACGTTGCCTGGTCTGAGGAGTTTGGATTTCAGCTGCGACATTCAGATGGTGGGGTCAGAATTTGGCACATGGATCCATCCTGCCTTGTGTCACCGGTCAGGCTGGTGGTGGAGGTGCAATGGTGTGGGTGATGGGCACACTTTGGGCCCCTTAGGTTTAGGGGCCACGGCCTGAGTATTGTTGCTGACCACGCCCCTCCCTTTATGACTGTCGTGCCCCCATCTTCTGATGGCTCCTCCCAGCAGGACAAAGCACCAATCATCTCACCACTGGACAATGAGGTCCCTGCACTCCAATGGCCTCCACACATCTCATCCAATAGAGCACCTTTGGGATGCGGTGGAACGGGAGATCGGCATCATGGATGTGCAGCCGACAAATCTGCAGCCACTGTGTGATGTCATCATTGTCACTGTGTGATGTCATCATTGTCACTATGGAGGGAAATCTGAGGAATGTTTCCAACACCTCCTTGTATCTCTGCCACCAAAAATGAAGGCCAAAGGGGGTCCGACCCTCTACTAGCAAGGGGGGCTTAATAAAGGGGGTCCAACCCGCTACTGGCAAGGGGGACCTAATAAAGGGGGCCCAACCTGCCACTATCAAGGGGGGGGGGCCTAATAAAGGGTGTCCAACCCGCTACTACCAAGGGGGGCCTAATAAAGGGGGTCCAACCCGCTACTAGTGGCTCTGAAAAGTTAAAACTGATTTTTCTATTTGCGCCCATTAACTGAACGAAATATGAACGGTTCAAATGACAGATTTTCAAAAAAATTTCGGCCAGCTTATGACTGTCAGAGGAGTCGGGAGGAGAGGTAACCAATCAGGATGGATTCTTCTAGACCATTTCACTATTGGCAGCCAGGAGCAGAGCGTTCTGTACATGGAGTTCCTCATGGGCGGGGTTGGGGGGGGGTTGTTAGCCGTTACTCTCCTGGGGATGCGCTGGCCCTAGAGGAGTGGATGTGATCCCCCTGTTTCTGATTGGTGTTCATGGCAGCACTTCTCACACAGGACTATGAGGGTGGTGGGGGGGTTGTCACCCATCTGTGTGTACAGGGCCCTGTTACCTGCATATGGCCTTCTGTATATACTGACTGTCACTCTCCCTGCATCTGTTCTGTTCCAGGGCTGATCCACAATGCCAGTGTGACCTCCATCAACACGGACCGGGCCTCCGTCCATGTGGAGTGGAAGGAAGCGGATACAAGTAAGGGGAAGGAGGTAAGTGCTCCCCATAGTTGCGTGGAGATGAAGAGGACCTGTCAGGGAGGGGAAGTATAATGCATACCTGGAGGTGGAATATAGAGGGGGTGACTGGTGGTTCCCTTTGGGCAGTGTAGTCTGTGAAGTTTGTTTAAAATGGCTTTAAAAGTAATTTGAAAATTTCATCACCTTTTATTTTCCTGGGAGCACCAGAGATCTTCTGCACTGCCGGGGTCACGTGGGAGCTCCCATTACCCACTATACCCTGCTGGGAGTTACCTGAGATTCCATTGCCTGCTATACTCTGTGATCACTGGAGGGCTTGCATGCTTCACTATTCTGGAGTCATAAGAGCACTTCTGCTGCCCAGCTATACCCTCCTGGGGCCACCAGCGGTGGTCTATTGCCCAGCTATACCCTCCTGGGGCCACCAGCGGTGGTCTATTGCCCAGCTATACCCTCCTGGGGCCACCAGCGGTGGTCTATTGCCCAGCTATACCCTCCTGGGGCCACCAG
>BLSH010508798.1:44863-56699 GCA_018402905.1 Glandirana rugosa
GTTTTTTTTTTTTTTTTTTTTTTTTACGTCACGGAGCTGTGAGATACTCCAGAATGTTGAATGGTAATAGGATGCCCTTTCTCTTGCAGCCATTTCTTCGAAAAGTTCCTTAGCAATAGCTCTGGGAGTGGATAGAGCTAGGACCCTCTAATGTTCTGTGCCAAGCAAACCTCAGTCTTTGTGCTCCAGGGGTTAACAGTGGCAGCAATCGCCCAGATCCTGCCCTTGGGTACTAGGATCCCTCCCTCAGAATCAGGCACGCCATTACTTGGTGGGCTCTCCAGATTGGATCCTGCTTGACATCTCTCAAAGTAGGAACCCTTTCCTTCGCTTACCTGGGACCATGCCGAGCTCTTGCTAGATTTGCTGGGATGCCTGAGAGGGTAGCAGCCCCCACCCCACGTCCTACTGGACAAACATGAACTGCTCCAGACTATTTGTGCTTTGCAACCACCTGCTGGGCATTCCTCCCCAGGGATTGGCTACTCATAGACCTGCTCCACTCCTGTTCTGGAGCTTTCCAGAAAGCAGGGAGAAATAATCAATCCTGCTGCCTTTGAGACCCTGATCAGTCCAAAGCAATCTGCAACAGCTCCACTGATTACAGAGGAGTTCAAAGAAAAAAGGAATTTTCCTGACTGCCTCGCACCTAACTAGGCTGGTGATGTTTTATGTATGCGGCTTGAGAACTGATGTGAGTTACTTTTTACTTTTGTTACAGACGGGCTCTCATGTGTTTCATTTGTGTATAACCGGTTAGCTGATTTTATCTCTATCAATGATTTGGGAAACTGACAGCAACATTTTCTAAATGCTATCATTGTGTGTTCCAGGAATGTATCCGTGCGTTAGGACAGAACAAGGCTCACACCCCATTCCGGGAGAGTAAACTGACCCAAATCCTCCGAGATTCCTTCATTGGGGAGAACTCCAGGACTTGCATGGTAATACAGAGCTCTGTGCGCTGTTGTACACGAGTTTTATACACGCATGACATCGGCCATCCACCATTGTGGCAATTGGTACAATTGGACGTTTTGCCCAGCTCTACCAAAACCACCTCCTCTGGTATTGCAGTTTTGACCTAAAAATGGACATCGCTGACTGAGATGGGAAAATATCCATATAAAAATGGAGGGGGTATGCTGTCCTTTTAAAATGCTTGAGTTATTGCACTTCTGATAAAGCCACTAGTTATTGCACTATTACTCCTGATAAAGCCAGTAATAGTGGTGAAACTTGTGGGGTTCTTCAGAACACCTGAATAGTACATATAGAAGGAGCTGTCCGATGAGCTTTGATATTGGGAGGCGCTTTAGTTTTTAAGGAGCAGTAATGGAAAGAGGACAATGGCGTCTGTTCATGTCTTCCAACCTGCCTGTCTTCTCCATGTAGCCTTCTAGGGCAGGGAGCTAATCCAGGAGCTGCTTCCTTGAAGATGGCAGTGTGCTGTATAAAATAGAATTTACAGTAAGTACAAAAATCCCATCTGATCGCCGGGGCAAGGGGTGGGCAGGAGGGGGCAATTGCTCTGGATGCAGTGAGGCAAAGGGGCAAAAAATGTGGGGTGGTACACCAATTCTATGGCATGTATTAATAATCAGGGGGTGCAGTTCTGGTTTCCTGTCCCTAGTCGCCGCACAACACTGTCCCGGTATTGCTCCTAAAAATTGGGTTTGTAAGAAGTAATTTTGATTTTTGTAATATATTGGCTGTGATATCTTTTTGTGTATAATTTTCAGTTGATGGTGATTGGTGAATATTTTTGGTGTTACAGATCGCTATGCTGTCCCCGGGGTTCAACTCCTGTGAGTACACGCTGAATACACTGCGATACGCAGACAGGTGGGTTCCTGGGGTGTTATGGCACCTCGCCAGCAATAAGGCCATTTCCTCTGCCTGATTTTGATTGCCAATAGTGCCCTTTCCTCGATCCGGTATTGATCGCTGATAGTGCCCTTTCCTCGATCCGGTATTGATCGCTGATAGTGCCCTTTCCCCGATCCGGTATTGATCGCTGATAGTGCCCTTTCCCCGATCCGGTATTGATCGCTGATAGTGCCCTTTCCCCGATCCGGTATTGATCGCTGATAGTGCCCTTTCCCCGATCCGGTATTGATCGCTGATGGTGCCCTTTCCTCTGCCTGGTAATGATCCCTGATATTGCCCATTCCTCTGCTCGGTATTGATCGCTGATAGTGCCCTTTCCTCTGCCCTGTATTGATCAGGAATTGTACCCTTTGCCTGGTAATGATCCCTGATATTGCGCTTTCTTCTTCCTGGTATTGATCACTGATAGTGCGCTTTCCTCTGCCCAGTAAAGATCGCTGATGGTGCGCTTTCCTTTGCCCGGTATTGATCGCTGATAGTGCCCTTTCCTCTGCCTGGTATTGATCAATAATGGTGCCCTTTCCCCTCTAATCTTGCCCTTTCCTTTTTCAGAGTAAAGGAACTGAATCCTCACAACACGGAACCTGCAGATAATCAGCAAATGGAGACGGAGTTCAGTGACGGCTCTCGGTCTTCCATTGGTGGATTGGATTTCCAGGATGATGTAAGTGATGACAGATCTTGTATTGCTGGAGTTTAGCTCATAGCCGTGGGTACAGCTTTCCCTTACAAAGATTATGGATAGTTTTTTTTTTTTTTTTTTTTTTTTTTTTAAACATTTTGACTAATTGCGAGCAGGCAGATCTTTATTGCAGAAGACATGCAGCGTCTCCTCTGTAATGACAAAGTAACTGTGGTTGATGAATTCACGTCCCTGCAATTAAAGATGTGCGTATCTTTCAGTTTAGTTTTTGATGCCTTCAGAGCTGGTTTAGCCTCTAAATTCTCTATAGCTTTAGTGAGCTGACTTAATAAAGGTCCCCATGTGGTGCAGGTAGATGGCTCCTGTAGAAATCTGCACTGCAGGGATGCACCGTCCTCTTCCTATCGCTGAACTTCCGGTGCTGTGGGGGTTAATTGCTTTTTGTCCTCCATGAAAACATCCTAGGAGTTCCTGCCCCCTCCTCCATCCTCCATTGAGAAACGTTCTGTTGCTTTCTTTGCCTATAACTCCATCCTGCTACAGAAGACCTAAAGCCATTAACCAGCACCTGAAGTTCAGAGATGGGAAGAGGACGGGGCATCCCTGCTGTGAATATTTCTACAGGATTCAGCTGCGTGCGCCATGTGGGACATCCTTCACTATTTGGTCATGATTTTTAAATTTGTGTATATGGGCTTTAAACCGAACACAGATCTTGGTCTTATTGAAAGGTTTGTGTCTTTATACATTTAAAACCTTTTTTTTTTTTTAACTTGCTCTGCAATGGTTTGTCACAGAGCAGCCCTGATCCTCCTCTTCTCAGGTACCCCATTGCTGCTCTTGACTTACCCCCCCCCCCCCCTTCACCAGTGCCCCCAATAACAAGCCACTTGCTATGGGGGCACTGGTGTGTGTGCTCGCTCCCAAGCCCTGCTCTGCGCATCCATAAGACACACTGATCCACGTCTGTCCCGCCCCTGCTCTTGCCTCCATTGACTTCCACTGCTATCAATCACAGCTAGTGAGCCAGTGGCTCCCACTGCTGTCTGCATCAATGAGAGCGACCAGGGAATGTTGACGTTGTTGGATGGAGATGGGGTTCAGGTGAGCATTAGGGAGCTACTGAACATAGAATGTCATGCATAGAATGCCCCTTCAGCATATACAATCACTTTTTAATGGGGCGGGGGGGGGGAGGGGGGTGTCAGCAGCATTCTAATCCTGTGAACCCAGACGCGTGCCCCACGCTCTGCTGCACAGAGCAGTGCCCAGTCTGAGGTGCCACTCTCTGCAGCCTTGAGGGCTTTTTGATTTGGTTTAACTCGCACTATTTGTTATGGGCTCCAGACACACATTTTCTCCTAAGCAGTAGAAGGGATTCTGTCCTCAGTTGGTAATAGGCTTCTGACTTGCTGGTTCTCTGTCCTTGTAGCTCTCTCTGAAGGAGGATGAAGAACTCTCCTCTCAGCTGAACAGTTTCCAGGAAGCCATGAGCCGGATGGGGGAGCTGGAGGAGAAGGCTGTGGAGGAGCTCCGAGACTTGGTGCAGGTAAGATCTGAGTTGACTATGGGGCACCACTAAGGCGAAATAAGTTTTTAAGCCTCTGGTTAAATTCCCCTCTAGTGCAGGGATATGCAATTAGTGAACCTCCAGCTGTTGCAAAACTACAAGTCCCATCATGCCTCTGGGTGTCATGCTTGTGGCTGTCAGAGTCTTGCTATGCCTCATGAGAATTTTAGTTCTGCAACAGCTGGAGGTCCGCTAATTGCATATCCCTGCCCTAGGGGATAAATGGTTACAGTGCAAGAGTTAAAACATGAGTCTTCACTTCTCTGTGACCCCCTATGGGCAGATTTTCTCATATCCTGTCCCTGGGACCCCCTGAACTGCAATAGAGACCACCTGCCAGATACGCCAACCCTACCTCAGTCTATCCAATAAAAATAGTTTTGGTTGGAGTTGGGTTGAAAACAAAGTGACCCCAAACTACTCCTCTGCTTTCCCTCCAATGTGTCCAAAGCTGATTAACTTTTCAAGGTTCTTTCTGACATTGCCCCGCCCCTTTCTGAAAATAGTGTGTTGGGATTGGTGGAGGGGAGGGTTGTTTTGGGGGAGGATCACTTTGGGGGTGGAAATTAGGGGAGGATCGCTTTGGGGAGTGGAGAGTATTTTGGGGTTCAGCTCAGCAGTGATGGTATGGAGATCTATGGGGTTCACTTTGCGGTTCTCTCATTGCAGAAAGCTCCGGAATGGTCCAACCTGCTGGAGATGACGGAGCAACCAGACTATGACATGGAGAGCTTTGTGATGCAGGCGGAATATCTCATCCAGGAGAGCTCCAAGGCCCTCATCTCGTTGGGCGGTAAGTGCGCCTTGTGACCGGAGTCTCCCTGATTGGAACGTTTCCCAATAGTGAGCATTGGGCGTGATGATCTCCAGCAACCTTCCTATCGGTCCTTGCAGCATTCTATCATCGGGACCTGATAACCATCCTCACTTGATGATGTGACATTCAGATTACTCAATCGCTCTTGTCCATAACAGTGTGAAGGAGTGTCCCCACTTATCAGTCCCCCCTCTCCCCAATCACCCCCTACTTGGGGATCAGGCGCAAAGACTCTTTAAGAGGAAGTAAATTCTGATGGGTTTACTTCCTCTACTTTCCCCTGCAAAGTAGATGCATAATGGGCTACTATGCATCGCGTACTAACCCATTATGTGCCACTTACCTGCAAACAAAGCCTACGTTTTTCCCCTGTGCTGGCAGCGTCCATCTTCTGCCGCGACTCCGTATCTGTGTTTGGTCTGAGTCGCGCGACGTCACTCCTGCACGCGGGAGCCGCCAGTCACGGCACGATCTCAGTGAAGGAATGGCACGGAGGCTGAAATGACATTGGCACATTTAGTACACTGTTTATCTCCACTGTAAAGTAGATGTGAACCCGATCAATAAAATATCATAAGGGAACTAGAATCGCATTGACCTACAGCAGGAAGTCCTCTCCTCCTGGGGTTGGCTATAGTGAGGGTGATGGGAGCTCTTCATGATAGCCGGCTTTAGGTGCTGAATTTACAAAGAAGCCGCCCGCATGACAATGACAGCATACAAAGCCTTTCTCCATCTGCCCTTCTTTTGGGTGAACCAAGGCGGAGTGAATCTGATGTCATTTAAATGCAACTGGTTTTTTCTATGGAAGGAGCACTGACGAGCTCCATCGACTGGCAGATTTTGGGCTTTCAGTGGCAACGTCCTTTTGGCAGGGGTGGGGTTTGGCATCAGCCAGAAAATGTTGCTGTCCCTCTACTGCAGTGGTCTTCAAACTGCAGCCCAGGGGCCAGATGTGGCCCATTTCTTTTTATCCAGCTTGTGGGGCATAGTTCCTGCCACTGGCAATGGGGCACTGTTCCCTGCCACCAGGGCTATTTTTTTTTCCCTCCTCCTGATGGCCCTAATCCGGCCCCCTAAAGTCTGAAGTAAACTGGCCCTTTCTGTTTAGGACATTTGGAGACCCCAATCTACTGGAATCATAAATGCCACGGACCGGGCAGGATAGGCAGGTCATTTCATATGAATGCACAGAACATGCCTTCTCATTGCTCATGCGTTGTTGGATTTTTTTTTTATTGTCCCGGAGACGCACTTTAATGATTCTTTTCCCTTCACAGAGAGCGTGACGTCCCTGCGCGCGGCGATGCAGCTGGAGGAACAGGCCAGCCAGCAGATCTCCAAGAAGAGGCGGCCTCTGAAATAACGGATCCCTGTGTACAGCGCCCCCTGTACTTTACACACTGCGTTTATTATAAATAGTTTGTCTTTTTTAATGTGTTTGTCCCCTTCAGACTTGTTGTGCTATAGAGCTAATATCTGTATAAAGTTTTTATTTTTATACTGAGCGGACGAGCTGAGGATCAATTACCCAACTATAGGACAATCCAGCTGTATTTCTTGAAGGAGAACTCCACCTAGAACTCCATTCCTGGGCTGAGTCACCTGCTGGCATCTTTCTCATAGATCCCTATTGGTAGTCTGTCATTGCTTCCTCTTAGAAGGCCATAATTGAGTGGTCACTTAAAGGTCTGTAACCTACACTATGGGGAGTCCATCAGGAGGAAGTGACGCCACCCTTTGGGTTCAAAGTGGCCCATTTAGTCTGAGCTGTTAATATCATTCAGGTTGCGTTTGTGCTTTTTGTAAAAAGCCAGCATTTGGTTTAACTTGCCAGCAGTTGTCCTTTTGAGTGAACTTGTTTTTTTTTTTTTTTTTTGATTCAGTTGACCTTTAAGTGGGTTGTCATGTGCTGCTGTGGTGAATATGAACACTGTTGCTGTAACTTTAAAAAAAAAAAAAACTAAAAATGGAGGAATGGATGGTGGTCTTGTTCACAAAAATCGCCAGCTGGTCGCCTTTTTTGTATTTCTGGCCAACAATAGAAGATGGATGAAGATTGTGGCTGGGTGGCACCCCCTGTACACGAGGCTCAGTATCCGCTCTCCCTCACCTGACCAGCAGAGGGAGCACAACAAGCTCTGTGCCCACCCCCAGAGGCGCCATGCTTGGTGCTTCCTTTCTGGAGGCGCTTTATGTACAGTTTTAATTTTTTTGTGTTTAATATGTTTCTATAAAGACAGAACATTGACTGAAAGCAGTCTGTTTTATTAAGCAATAAACAGCCTTGATTATAAACAGCGGCGTCCTCACTTCATGTGTGCTGCTTCTGTACATTGTGTGCATTAAAATGTGACACTTTTCATATACAGAGTTACATCGGTGGACTACTTCACCCGTCAACCAGAATAGTAAATGTCCTGCACACCATACAATGCTGCAGTGTTAATTTTGGCTTCAAATTAAGATTTTGTTTTAGTCGTATTTTGGTTGACAAAATTGACCCTGCAATGCTGGGATTACACCTAATCTTTTCGGTAACAATGGGCTTTTAATGAAGGATTTTAGGCACTCAGAACACCAGGCAGTATTTTAGTCAGAGGGAACATGCACAGAACTCGGTGTGCCAGGATGGTGGCACCTCTTCTGCAATCCTGCATACTCTGTACCCTCAGCAGAGTCGGCTGACATGCTGTTTCTGTGACATTGCAACAAACTACAAATGTAGAGCGTAGGGCACATAGAAGGTGGGGGGGGGGGGGTTGGTTTCTGCCAAGGATAAGCTGGGTGGACTGCCTAGGACCAGGTGGGTCGAGGGTGGGGGTCTGCCATGGGGAAAGTGGATGGTAGAGGGGGAGTCTGCCCAGGACAGGGGTGGGGGGAGTCTGCCCAGGACAGGGGTGGGGGGAGTCTGCCCACGACAGGGGTGGGTGGAGGGGGGGGGGGGGGGGAGTCTGTCCAAGATAGGGGTGGGTGAAGGGTAGAGGGGGGGGGGTGGAGTCTGCCCGGGACAGGGCTGGGTGGAGGGTAGAGGGGGCGAGTTGGACAAGGTGGAGGGGTAGATCTGCCAGTGGTGGATATGAGCTACTCAATGATGAAGCAGATGGCCTAACCTAGGGTGGTTTGCAGCAATTCTGTAAGACTGGTCATACTGGGTGCCACACCCCATATGTAGACTAATATGATTGGTTAGGATTAGGGCATTTTTTAATAGTAATTTTGTGTGTAGCGCCTAAAAACTACACATTTTTAGTAGTACAGTTTAATTGAAATCCTACAGAATCGGTATCTAAGGTATGAACACAGATGCAACAATATCTACATAGGAAAGCATAGTAGTCCTATCGGTGTATAATACTTACAACTTTCTCTAGGCCGGGTTCACATCTGTGCGGGTTTGCGTGGGCATGACAGACCAAATGCGAGGTTCCTGCACCATTCCAAAAACGCAGCAGTTGGGAAATCGCTTGGTGCTTTTGTAGCACTGCCCAGCACAGGAGGCCAATAAATCATTAAAGTAATCAAAACTAAAGGTAATAATGTATGTGTACTACATGGCTCTTACCACTAGATGGGGTTCTAGAGTCAAACAAGCCCCCTTTCTAACGGAGGTATATGTGTGGATTTCTATAAACAAACGGCATATTTTTTCATAATTGGAAACCTAATCGCAATAAATTCACTTAGGGGTTTGTTAGACATTTACTCTCCTGGTATTAACTTTGTCAACAAAGTGATTAACAATCTCCCCAACACCCTTACAAGGGATCTGTGTACTTTATCCAATGCTTAGAGGTCTATTTTTAAAACATTCATTGGCCGAATGTCAAAAGCATTTGTGCAAGCTGGCCAAAATCTCCCAGTATTTTCTCTAATAGATTAATTCCTATATCAGCACCATCTAGTGGCCAAAATGCAGTATAGTTTTCTAAAATTCTTCCTTGAGAAAAGCTAAACTGCAATCTGGCCAGTAGATGGAGCTGGCAATGTAAGAATTGACTTATTTGAAAGAATGCAAGGAAATTTCCTTCAGCTTGCAGGAATGCTTCTGACATTTGGTTAGCAAACTCCTAGTCGCATGTGAGTTGGATGAACTTTTAACACAGGAAGTCCTATATTGTTAGTGCCATCTAGTGGCCAAAATGTGCTATATTTTCTTTAAGGTATTTCAGAAGGCTTTATACCACATTTTGGCCACTAGATGGCACTGACGATATAGGAATTCATCTGTGTGATAAAATACGGAGAAATTTTCATCCAACTCGCATGCGACTAGGAGTTTGTTGGCCAAATGTCAGAAGCATTCCTGCAAGCTGGAGGAAATTTCCCTGTATTCTTTCAAATATGTAAAGCGCTGCTTAATTTGTTGGTGCTATATAAATCCTGTATAATAAATTGGTCAATTCTTGCATTGCCAGCTCCATCTAGTGGCCAAATGTACAATTCTAGCTTTCTAAAATGCCTCCATGAGAAAATACACTGCATTTTGGCCACCAGATGGAGCTGATGATGTAGGAATTAATCTATTAGAAAAAATACAGGGACATTTTGGCCACTATGACCAAATGCTTCTGACGCTTGGCCAACAACTGTTTTATAAACGGACCCCTTAAAGTGCGATTCCAGTGATATATTAGAATCGCTCTTTGCTGTTTATATAAAATAGTTTTTTTTCCCCCTTATTCGGCATTCATTAAGTCTTTATGCATAGAGAGAACTTATCTGCTCATCCTGCCAGTTCCCACAACATCTCTAGATCCTGGATTCAGGCCGACAACGCTGTGGTGCTGCAAAGTGAATGGCACTTCCTGCTAGTGTTGTCGGTGCTCTGTGCTTTCTTAAATGGTTTATGTAGATTGGACGCCTCCTTATTGCACATGCGTGAGAGAGCTCCATCAGTGCATGCGCAAACATGTCTTGAACAGCTCCTCTCTCAGCCCCTCCCTCTACCTCCTCCCTCAGCTCACTCTAGGCTCTGCCCCAGGGGCAAGTCAGGAGCAGGGCTCTGCCCCAGGGAAAAGTCAGGGGCAGGGCTCTGCCCCAGGGAAAAGTCAGGGGCAGGGCTCTGCCCCCGGGAAAAGTCAGGGGCAGGGCTCTGCCCCCAGGGAAAAGTCAGGGGCAGGGCTCTGCCCCCAGGGAAAAGTCAGGGGCAGGGCTCTGCCCCCAGGGAAAAGTCAGGGGCAGGGCTCTGCCCCCAGGGAAAAGTCAGGGGCAGGGCTCTGCCCCCAGGGAAAAGTCAGGGCTTCTGGTAACCTGTTACTGCAATCTGTGTTCCCATGGGGGGGATTTTTCTCGCACTTCCTGTCCCAGTGAGCAACCAGGAATTGGGGGAGGGGGGACCAGAGTTGAACTTTGAAGGGAACTGCCATTACTTCCTCTGATTTTGGTGCCCCGGAGCGGTCATCCCCATCCCGGAGAGACCCAGACCTGGAGCCAGCATGCAGCCAGTGAGGTCTGAGCAGAACGATATGTTTATTATATAGAAGTTTATTGTCCTGTCTATATCTGGGAGATCATTGTGCTGCATACTCATCTCTGATTGGCTGGGACAGGCTGTGATCAGAGAGGAATTCAGAGGATCGTTATTCTCAGAAATCTATGAACAGCGAAGATGAGGATCAGTTTGATGGAATCAATAAATCTTCATCCATCAACCGCTGATAGCTGCCGGTATGAAGGAGAACCTGACCCCTCACCGGACATGGGGGGGGTCGCTGAGGATGAGTCCAGAGAAATGTGACCGGTCCTCTTCACTATTCCTGGAGGACAAGGATGGAGGGAGGAGGATGACCATGGAGAGGAAGATGACAGGGATGAGGATGACAGATCTATAATAGAGAGAAGGATCAGGGATGAGGGGAGTACAGGGATGAGGATGACCGGGGATTATGGAGAGAGGGAAAGATAGAGACAGCTGGAGGGATGAGGATGGATTATGTGGTGATAATAGAGGGATGAGGAAAGAGCACATAGAGAATACAAGGATGAGGATGACTCTGGAGAGAGATCTGGAGGATGAGGATTATTATGAGGGTGATGGGATTACAATGTGGAGAGAGATGAGGATTGATGTGTATTTATTATGTGGGGAGGAAGATGATGTTTATGGAGAGGAGTGATGAAGATGATTATAGAGAGGCATGAGGATGATGCGGTTATAGTGTAGAGAAGGATGAGGATGGTTATGGAGAAGAATGATGAAGATGATGAATTTGGTTACAATGTGGAGAGGGATGAGGAGGATGATAATGGATGAGGCGTCTGGAGAGGAATGTTGGCGATGTGTAGGGATAATGTAGGGATGAGGAGGATGATTATGGAGAGGGATGAGGAGGATGGGGTTACAATGTGAAGAGGGATGGGGATTCTGGAAAGGGATGAGGATGATGATTATGAAGAGGAGTGTTGGGGATGAGCTTAGATATGGAAAAGGATAAAATGGGATTACAATGTGGAGAGGGATGAGGATGGTGACAATGTATGATGACTATGGAGAGGGATGAGGATGGAAAGGGATGATGATGATGACTGTATGGAGAGGGATGAGGAGGATGATGATGGATGATGACTGTAGGGAAAGGGATGAGGATGATGACTATGGAGAGGGATGAGGATGATGACTATGGAGAGGGATGAGGATGATAACTATGGAAAGGGATGAGGATGATGACCATGGAAAGGGATGAGGATGATGACCATGGAGAGGGATGAGGATGAAGACTATGGAGAGGGATGAGGATGATGATAATGGATGATGACTATGGAGAGGGATGAGGATGATGACTATGGAGAGGGATGAGGATGATGACTATGGAAAGGGATGAGGATGATGACCATGGAAAGGGATGAGGATGATGACTATGGAGAGGGATGAGGATGATGACTATGGAGGGGGATGAGGATGATGATGGATGAT
>BLSH010508798.1:117761-135482 GCA_018402905.1 Glandirana rugosa
AAGTGACGGGGGAGTGTCAATGGCAGTGAAGGGGATAACTGTGTTCCCTAGGCGTGTTCTAACTGTGAAGGGGCAGTGAAGGGGTTAACCTGCAGGGGGCAGTAAAGGGGGTAACTGTGTTCCCTAGGTGTGTCTCCTAACTGTGAGGGGGCAGTGAAGGGGGTAACTGTGTTCCCTAGGCGTGTTCTAACTGTATGGGGGCTGGGCTGCCAGGGGCACCAGAGATCTAACTGATCCCAAGTAAGGATGGGCTTGGGCGTGATCGTGAGCGCACGTGCCCAAGCCCGCCAGGAAGTGAACCTGGCGCTGCCCTAATCACAGGCAGGGAGACATTTCCCTGATCGCTACAGCTGCACATCGGGGAAATATCTCCCTGCCTGTGATTAGCCCAGCGCCGGGTTCACTTCCTGGCGGGCATGGGCACGTGCGCACACGCCTGAGCCCATCCTTAATCCGGAGTACAGGGATCAGTAGATCTCTTACATGCCGCCTGTCAGAGCGGGGAACCTGGCTCTGTCACAGGCCATCGCGGGTCGCCGGCGGACATTGAGTCCGCCCGACCCGCGTCCCCGCTCAGGTAGTGTGCGGCGGGCACGAGCGTGCGTCCCCTAGCCGTCGTGCCCGCGAATGATGACTATAAGCGGCGATTTGCGGGACAGAGCCACGCCGCTCATAGCCGCTACGCGGTCGCCAAGCGGTTAAGACGGCTTTTGTTGACTTCAATGGGATTTCTGTGTGAAGCGATGCGCAGCGCCCCTGTGTGAAGCGGCCCTCAAGGGCTCCGGTCGTCTCTCCCACTATCGACGGCTCCGGGAAGCGGCAGAGATGACCGGGACGCGGTGGGAGGGGGGTGGGAACCTCTCTCCGCCCCCCAATTAAAAATGATCTTGCGGCAAATCCGCTGCAGGGATCACTTTTATCCCAAAGCAGACCGCCCCCCCCCCCCCGCCGTTGAAGAAAATAGAAATGCCGTTTGGGTGCAGCGTCACGCGACCGCGTCATTGTCATTCAAAGTGCCACAGAGAATTGCCCGGGGCAGGAAGGGGGAGGGGTTAAAAAGCGCACTTTGTGTTTCCTCGCGATATCTTTGTAACGTTTCTGAATCATTTAAGTGATAAATATGAAAAAAAAAAATAAATCAGGGAGGAGCCAATACTTTTCACAGCACTGAGCAGAGGGGGTCCAACATCCAGACCTGGCCCCCCTCCCCCCTCGCTGCCACGTCTGCTGACAGCGCGGTCTGTGGCAGGAAGTGGAAGGATAACGGATCTCCTGGCGGGATCAGCGGGTGAGGATTCCCTGCCGTGGTGAAGCTCCTCACAGGTGACATCATAAACGTCCTCTAAAGAGCGAGCGAATATCCAGAACCAGCGACAGCCCCTCCCCCGGAGCGCGGCCTCTGCACGTAATTATAGGATGGGAAAGGCGGCGGTGGACCGGCTGTACTTTACAGCTGACCACAAGCTGCCCCCCATCCCCCGTCCTGGCAGTGTGGTCAGGGGCTGCGGCACCACATTCCGGAAGAAGAAACCGCCGGAGCCTGGGCCGCCTCTGCGACTCCACATTGTGTATTAAAGGGGCGCTCCGCATTACAGCTGAAGTTCCATCTGCTTATATTTCCCCCTCACCCCTCATTGACATGACATAAAACATTTCCAGTATCATTCATTTCCTGATTTCAGCACTGTGATGTCATCACCGGGCCTCTGAGCTTCTCTATGCAATGCTGGCAGATCATGGCTGGGGGGAGGGGCTGTACACATTCAGGTCACATGTCTTCTCTATTTGTGAAGCTTTCCACATCCTTCTCCTGTTATCTATGACAGAACCCCATAGAGTGGCTTCTTCTCAGAGCTGTTGTGCTAATAGTCCAGAATGACCCAGAGGAGGGACACACCTCCACTCTGTCCTAGCAGAGATGACCCAGAGGAGGGACGTTCCTCCACTCTGTCCTAGCAGAGATGACCCAGAGGAGGGACGTTCCTCCACCCTGTCCTAGCAGAGATAACCCAGAGGAGGGGCATTTCTCCACCCTGTCCTAGCAGAGATGACCCAGAGGAGGGACGTTACTCCACCCTGACCTATCAGAGATGACCCAGAGGAGGGACGTTACTCCACCCTGTCCTATTAGAGATGACCCAGAGGAGGGACGTTCTTCCACACTGTCCTATCAGAGATGACCCAGAAGAGGGACGTTACTCCACCCTGTCCTATCAGAGATGACCCAGAGGAGGGACGTTCCTCCACCCTGTCCTATCAGAGATGACCCAGAGGAGGGACGTTCCTCCACCCTGTCCTATCAGAGATGACCCAGAAGAGGGACGTTCCTCCACCCTGTCCTATCAGAGATGACCCAGAGGAGGGACGTTCCTCCACCCTGTCCTAGCAGAGATGACCCAGAGGAGGGACGTTCCTCCACCCTGTCCTAGCAGAGATGACCCAGAGGAGGAGCATTTCTCCATCCTGTCCTAGCAGAGATGACCCAGAGGAGGGGCATTTCTCCACCCAGTCCTAGCAGAGATGTCCCAGAGTAGGGACACTCCTCCACCCTGTCCGATCAGAGATGACCCAGAGGAGGGGCGTTCCTCCACCCTGTCCGATCAGAGATGACCCAGAGGAGGGACACTCCTCCACCCTGTCCTAGCAGAGATGACCCAGAGGAGGAGCATTTCTCCATCCTGTCCTAGCAGAGATGACCCAGAGGAGGGGCATTTCTCCACCCAGTCCTAGCAGAGATGTCCCAGAGTAGGGACACTCCTCCACCCTGTCCGATCAGAGATGACCCAGAGGAGGGACACTCCTCCACCCTGTCCTAGCAGAGTTGATACAGAGGAGGAATATTTCTCCACCCTGTCCTAGCAGAGATGACCCAGAGGAGGGACACTCCTCCACCCTGTCCTAGCAGAGATGACCCAGAGGAGGGACACTCCTCCACCCTGTCCTAGCAGAGATGACCCAGAGGAGGGACGTTCCTCCTTCCTGTCCTATCAGAGATGTCCCATAAGAGGGACACTCCTCCACCCTGTCCAAGCAAAGATGATCCAGAGGGACATTCCTCCACCCTGTCCCAGCAGAGATGATCCTTAGGAGGGACATTCCTCCACCCTGTTCTAGCAGAGATGACCCAGAGGAGCAACACTCCTCCACCCTGCCGGAGCACTGCGTGTATAAGGAATGTAAAATTCATGTTTGTGGTCCGCGGGATTCAAAATTGTGAGTTTAGTGGTCCGAGAGGTCCGAAAGGTTGGTGACCACTGATTTATAACCCTGAGACTGAAGAGGAAGTCCGGTTTTTGCTGGGGCAGGATGAACGAATGTCCCTCTTCTGAGTAACAAGATTTATTTTTTAAATGAACAATGATCAAAATAAGAAATAAAAGTGCATTCTTTTGTTTTGTTAATTATCTATGGATAACATAAAAAAAAAAAAAAGAATAAAACATTTTTTTGTAACAAAGTATCACCAAAAGAAAGCCTTGTTTGTCCTATAAAAAGATCAATGTGTTACTTTGTTGTCATTATCGCTGAATAAACCGCCATATAGCAAAAATGTAAAGGGGAGAGCTGAACTAATTAAACCCGCCCCCTGCTGGCTGCAAATTGCAAATATGAAGCATTTTTATGTTATATTTCTTATTTACCAAGATAAAAATATGATTTCTTTATTACGTAACAAAAACTAAAAAAGAAAAAACAAACTGCTCTAAAATTGATCATTAAAGTCCTGAAAAACCTTTCCCCGTTCCAGTGTTTCTTCAATTATCAGATAAAAGTTCTCCCCGTCAGCCAAGTCCGCACTTTAATAAAAACTAGAATCATTCTTTCTTGTTGTGTCACCCAGAAAATCCCATCCACGCGCCAGGAACCAGAAATGTCCTGACGCAGCACCCCGGGAGGAGGGGGGGTGGCGTAGTTCAGAAGTTGGGTCTCCACATGAAAGTCAGTCAGCGGCCTGATCTCCACACATGGAGTAAATCAGATGCAGGCGTTTGGCTGATTCGCCGTGTAGTCTGTTGTGGTCGTGTTTTTAGGATTAGCAATAACACAACTTTCTAGTGATAGCTCAGATGGGGCCTCCAGGACAACAGACCCCAAATTGTTACACCCCTTCTTCTAGAATTGATAGAAAGAGACCCCACTTGGTCATTTCCACCCTTCCTCTAAGTCTAGTGTAAGGAGATTTTACCTTGGTCCCCTCACCCTTTCCACACCTGGTGGAGAGAGACCCCTGCTTGGTCATCCCCATCTCTCCAAGTCCAGGGTAAGGAGATTTCATCTTACTCCACCTAACCTTCCAGACCTGCTTGGTCATTTTTTTTCTACATTCTTCCAGCCCAGAGTAAGGGCCGGTTCACACTGAGGCGATCCTAGGCGATTTGCGATCCGACTTGTGTCGCCCCAATTCGCCTCAAATCGCCTGACATCAGAAATCCCATTGGAATGAATGGAGCCTTCTTAATATGCGCTACTCAAGTCCAAAGCGATTCCAAAAAAGGTTCCTGTGCTATTTTCAAGCGGCTTCTAGGTGAATTTAGCCATAGAAGTCAATGGAAGTTCGCTTCCAAGTCGGATCCCTGTCTATGAAGAAGCGACTTTCCAGGAAGAACAACATAATTTTGCCAGAAGACACCCCTCTCATGTCCCAGGTACTCATGTTGAAATCGCCTGATATCGCGCCACAATCACGCAGATTCGCCTTTTCAAATCGCCTAGCAAAGTCGCCCCGAAATCGGATCGCCTCAGTGTGAACTGGCCCTTAGGAGACTTATCTTGGTCCCCTCATCCCTTTTACAACTGGTGGAGAGGGACCTCTGGCTGGTCACCCCCACCTCTGCATGTCTAAAGTAAGGACACTTCATCTTTGTCCCCAGTCTTCCAGACCTGGTGTAAAGAGATTTTTATCTTGGCTTCCCTCTCCTATCCCTTGTAAACCTAGCAGAGAGAGGCCCTTGCTGGGTCGCCTCCATCTCCCCAGGTCTAGTGAAAGGAGACTTCATCTTGCTACACCAAACGTTCCAGACCTGCTTTGTCATTTTCCTCCATTGTCCCAGTCGAGCATAAGGAGACTTTGTCTTGGTCCCCTCATCCCCTCTACAACTGGTGGAGAGGGACCCCACCTTGGCCACCCCCACCTCTCCAGGTCTAATTTTGGGAGACTTCATTTTTGTCCTCACACCTTCCAGGCCTGGTGTAGAGAGACCCTGAATTTTCCACCATCCTCCTGGTCTAGTGTAAGGAGACTTTATCCTGGTCCCCTTATTACTTCCAGATCTGGTGAGGGGAGACCCTTGTTTGGTCACCCTCCATATCTCCAGGTCTAGTTTAAGACTTCTTCTTGGTACCCCAAACGTTCCAGACCTGGCGGAGAGAGACCCCTGCTTGGTCATTTCCCTTGTCCTCCAGGTCTAGTGTAATGAGACTTCATCTTGGTTCCCTCCCTCATCCCTTCCAAACCTGGCCATCCTCCATCCCTCAATGTCTGGTGTAATGAGACTTTATCTTGGTTCCCTCCCTGAGCTTCCTCATCCCTTCCAAACCTGGCCATCCTCTATCCCTCGATGTCTGGTGTAAGGAGACTTTATCTTGGTCCCCTCATCACTTCCAGATCTGGTGAGGGGAGACCCTTGTTTGGTCAACCTCCATCTCTCCAGGTCTAGTTTAAGACTTCTTAGTCCCCCAAACGTTCCAGACCTGGCGGAGAGAGACCCCTGCTTGGTCATTTCCCTCGTCCTCCAGGTCTAGTGTAATGAGACTTCATCTTGGTTCCCTCCCTCATCCCTTCCAAACCTGGTCATCCTCCATCCCTCGATGTCTGGTGTAAGGAGACTTTATCTTGGTCCTCCTATACCTTCTTTTGGACCTCCCTCCATGGTAGCAGGAGATCCCAAAGAATCCTTAAAGTGCCTAAACAAAGATCTTCATGGCATATTAAAAGTTGCAGGTTTAAAAGGATTTAAAATGACTCTTGAAATGAGATGAACATGTTAAGGATTAAATGAGATTTTAGTGATTGTGTTCACATCTACTTCACCATGTTCTCAAGTACATAAGCACCATTTACAATCAGGAATTTAACTAAAAACACATATTTTATTCTATACAATCAAGAATATTCTTCCAAAATTGGGGTTGGGGGTCCCAGCACTTACTGAAGGTGTTGTACGACCTCATCAATGTCAGAAATCTTGAGTTTGTCCTTAAGTTCCTCCAGGTCGTCCTCAATGCTGGAGCCAGAGGACAAAGAGGAGAGGGGCCTGCGGAGGAAGGAGAGTTGGATCACCTATTCATCTTCTTCTTCATCATCATCACCACCACCACCACCACCACCACCACCATCATCATCATCACCACCACCACCATCATCATCATCACCATCACCACCACCACCACCACCACCATCATCATCACCACCACCACCATCATCATCATCACCATCACCACCAACACCACCACCACCACCACCATCATCATCATCCCCATCACCACCACCATCATCATCATCACCATCACCACCACCACCACCACCACCATCATCATCATCACCACCACCATCACCACCATCACCACCATCACCACCACCACCATCATCATCATCATCATCATCATCATCAAGAAAGAAGAAATAAAAAGTAGACAAAGAATTTATACAATAACTATCTATTGCACTGCACGGGAGATCGGGATGGGGCATGGAGTGCCGTGCCAAAGTAATCACCCCCCTTCTTGGTCTTTTTTTCTGTTTTATTGCATTACAAAATGGAATTACAATTTTTTTTTTTGGGGGGGGGGTTGTACCATGTAATGTACACAACATGCCTATGACTTTAAAAGGAGCAATTTTTTATTGTGACACAAACAATAAGACAAAAAAAATTTAAGAATCTTGAGTATGCAGTTGAGTGTTGTTGTAAGTATTCGGCACTGCCCCCCCCCCTTTTCCCTCAAAAGTCAACACTGTACAGGGTTGCCAACCTCCCGAAGTGAAATTTGCTAACGTGACACAAAAAAATTTACAGGCAGAGCCACATTTTTACTGACAGTTTAAAAGGTTAGACAAAATGACTGTTTTCAGTGCAAATATCAATATTTAAGCTACAAACATATAACTAGTGTGATTAGCAATGTGTCTGAGGTATAACAAAAGGCAAAAAACATATTTCTCCATTTACATGAAGGTGAGGTTAATATAACCCAGCACAGAGTTCCCCCTTACATCAGATTCCACAGAGTCCCCCCTTACATCACAATCTGCATTGTTCCCTATCACAGTGCCCTTTACAAGGGGGAACTCTAAGGACTCTGATGTACCATAAAGTAGAACTCTGAGGACTCTGACATAAGGGGAAATGCTACAGACTCTGGTGTAAAGGGAAACTCTGACGTAAGGGGGCCTCTGGTCACCAGAGTCCATAGAGTTAGCCTTTACATCACAGTGTAAGGGAGAAGGAACTCTGTGGACCCTGATGTAAAGGGTCCGTAAATTTAACCTACAAACATATAGCTAATGCGATTAGCAATGTGTCTAAAGTATAACAAAATACAAAAAACATATTTCTCCATTTACATGAAGGTCAGGTTAATATAACTCAGCACAGAGTTCCCCCTTACATCAAAGTCCTTAGAGTTCCCCCTTACATCAGAGTCTACAGGGTTCCACTTCACAGTGATCTTTACAAGGAGAACTCTGCAGATTCTGATGTAAGGGGGAACTCTAAGGACTCTGATGTAAAGCCGACCTCTGAGGACTCTGATGTAAGGGGGAACCCTGAGGACTCTGATGTAAAGTAGACCTCTGAGAACTCTGATGTAAGGGAGATGTTGTAGACAGATGTAAGGGGGTCTCTGGTCACCAGAGTCCACAGAGTTCCGCTTTACATCACAGTGTAAGAGGAAACTCTGCGGACCCTGATGTAAAGGGTCCATAAATGCCTCTTACAGACAGTGGCTGCCATATTTTTTATGGGCAGCCGCTGTCTATAGCAGACATTTATGGGCAGTTTGTAAACCAGCCAATCTTAACAAACCGTCCATAAATTTATAGACAGTTGACAACCCTGATACTGTACGGTGCAGAGCCACCATTTGTTACAATTACAGCTGCAAGTCTCTTTAATGTATGTCTGTATCAGCTTTACACATCTAGTTACTGGGATTTGTGCCCATTCTTCCAGGCAAGGCTGCTCCAGATCCTTCAAGTTAGAGGGGTTCTATTGGTGTACAGCAATCTTCATGTCGTGCCACAGATTCTCAACTGGATTGAGGTCTGGCCTTCGACTTGGCCACTGCAAGACATTTAAATGTTTTTCTCTAAACTGTTCCAGTGTTGCTGTATCAGTATGTTTAGGATCTCCACCCCAGTCTCAAATCTCTAGCAGGTTTTCTTCCAGAATTTCCTTTATTTAGTGCCCTCCATCTTTTCTTCAATCCTGACCAGTTTTCTACACCCTGCAGATGAAAGGCACCCCCACAGCATGATGCTGCCACCACCCTGCTTCAATGTGGGGATGATGTTCTCAGGGTGATGGGAAGTGTTGGGTTTGTGCCCCACATAGCGTTTCCAATGATGGCCAAGGTGTTTCTCCCATCTGACCAGAGAACCTTCTTCCATGGGTTTGGGAAGTCTGCCACATGCTGTGTGGTGAACTGCAAATGTGGATTGTTATTTTTTGTAAGAAATAGCTCATTTCTGGTCACTCTTCCATAATGGTCTCCTCTGTGGACAGCAGGGGAGGGCTGGGCCAGGGGGCAGGGTGGCAATTGCCCCCCAGGCCACCCTAACTTACATTCAAAATGGCCAACAGCCGCTGCCCGCTCACACTTTTTTCTTCTTGTGGAGGAAGGAAGCAGGGGCCAGGGGCGCAGCCACCAACTAACTGCAGGCAAAGGGGGGGCGGCACCCAGGGCTGGCTGTGCTGATGGGCACTGGCGAGCCTGCATGATGGGCACTGATCAGATTGCATTTGATAGGCTGTATTGATGGGCACTGATGAGGCTAAGCTGATAGGCACTGGTCAAGCTGCATTGGTGGGCACTGATGAGCTGCATTGATGCATTATTTTTGTTAAACCTCCTTTGTTGCTATTAACATTAAATGATGTTACCACATTGTATCATATTTGTCTTGCTTCATAACATCAATATCCATTATAAAATCAGGTGGGCATGGATGGTGAGCTGGTTCGGTGGTTCAATGGGCCACTTGACTGGACTTGCCCCCCAGGCCTAAGGCTGCCAGCCCTCCCCTGGTGGACACCTTTAGTGGTCCTATAGACAGATACAGGACCACTTCAACATAGGTCTAGAACCCCAGACAATGTAGGGTAGTTCTAATACCAAGGCCTGGAGATAAATGGTGGCAGTGTTTGTGGCCTTGTGGTTTATACTGCATTCCTTCTCATTTCCCCCAGGCAAAGCGCCCTCTCTAATGCCAGGTATTGGAGACCAACATATTTTCTAGTCGGTTCATTGGCACTCATGACTCCTCTCAGTACTCACCGTCCATCTCCAGCTCGGCTTGCACTCATTGGTCGGCCCCATCGGCTCTCTCTGGACTGGGCTCTGCTCTCCGGCCGTCCGGGCCCCATCACATAGGTCACCACCTTGGGGTTGTACTTGGAAAGGGCCTGGTCCTCGTCACTGCAATATAATGACACCTGATGAGTTATTAAATACCCAACACAGGCGCCTTACCTTCCAGAGTCTTCCATAAATGAAAAAGGTACAAAAATCACAAATCACTTTGTTTGGGAACTAAGATGTTGGCACTGTAGGATTCCAGCATAGGGACTGTGAGGATTCACAATTGAATATTGGCACTGCCAACAGGAAGTAACTAATTTTAAGGGCATTCGGTATGTTTTAGGATAAATTTAGGGCCTGATGCCCGACCTGCAACCCAGGGGCTGCATGTGTCCCTCACAGCCCTTGCAGACTGTATTCTATGTTTTCATATTGCCCTTTCCCCAGCCTCTGTCTCCTGAATGTCCTCAGTCTCCAACATTTCCTATAGCATGTTTACAGTCTCTGACCATCTCCTGCAGCTTGTCCACACCCTGACCACCTCTTGTAGCAAGGCCCCAGTCTCTGACCATCTCTTGTAGCTTGTCCACACCCTGACCATCTCTTATAGAAAGGCCCTAGTCTCTGACCATCTCCTGCAGCATGTCCACACCCTGACCATCTCTTATAGAAAGGCCCTAGTCTCTGACCATCTCCTGCAGCATGTCCGCACCCTGACCATCTCTTGTAGCAAGGCCCTAGTCTCTGACCATCTCTTGTAGCATGTCAGCACCATGACCATCTCTTGTAGCAAGGCCGTAGTCTCTGACCATCTCTTGCAGCATGTCCTCACCCTGATGATCCCTTGTAGCAAGGCCCTAGTCTCTGACCATCTCTTGCAGCATGTCCTCACCCTGATGATCCCTTGTAGCAAGGCCCTAGTCTCTGACCATCTCTTGCAGCCTGTCCGCACCATGACCATCCCTTGTAGCAAGGCCCTAGTCTCTGACTATCTCTTGCAGCCTGTCCGCACCCTGACCATCTCTTGTAGCAAGGCCATAGTCTCTGACCATCTTCTGCAGCATGTCTGCACCCTGACCATCCCTTGTAGCAAGGCTGTAGTCTCTGACCATCTTCTGCAGCATGTCTGCACCCTGACCATCCCTTGTAGCAAGTCCATAGTCTCTAACTATCTCCTGCAGCATATCCGCACCCTGACCATCTCTTGTAGCAAGTCCATAGTCTCTAACTATCTCCTGCAGCATATCCGCACCCTGACCATCTCTTGTAGCAAGGCCCTAGTCTCTGACCATGTCCAGCAGCATTTCTGCCATCTCTGACAGCTTTTTGTTGCGTTACATTCAGGGAATATTATGTGCGGCCCTTCGATGATGTCAGGGATCGGACATAAGGCCCTCTAGATTAAGAAATGTGACCACCACTGGTTAAGGGGGAGCAATGAGGTCCAGAGGGAGGGCTGTCAGACTGTTGACACATACCAGCATGCCCTTCATCCTCCTATCTGCCGATCGATCGTTGTCTGGTATTTCCATCAATTACTGCCACTATTTATTGCCGAACTAAGCTCCCCGATTTAACCATTTCCCAAAACAGTTACAGTCAAGGCATGTCATGAATGATAACTGACAGTTTCTTATTCTCTACATCGAACTGTCATGCCATCAAACGGTTGGTGTCATAACTGGTCACATGTGCAGCACCATGGAAACTACAGATCAAATAGGGGCTACGTGTCACAGAAATGTAGCACGTGCCCGAAGACCTGCGCATGGAACAGTCCGCCAACCAGTGCATGGGATCTGAGCAGAGTATGCATTCATTTGTGCATGTACACATTCGCATGCATGTTGGAATAAACATTGGCACCTAGTGGCCTATTTAAAGCTTGGCGGAATTCAAGGCAATTGCTGAGTGGTTGTCAGCTTCTGTGACCAGACCCTGTGCTCACATCTGTGCTCTGACCCAGCATTCTCCTGACTGATCTCGACACTCTGTTACTGACCCCGGCTTGTGACCTGACCTTGTCTTCAGTCTGCTGATTTGGTACCTTCTCTGCTCATCTGATACTGACCTTGGCCTGGCCCTCACTCTGCTTCTGTTTCCTAATTCTGCACTTCTGCTGCCCAGTTGCTGCTGACCCCTTCCTGCCTGACTACACTTCAAGATCCTGCATCTGCAAGCTTCAGGATTGCCAGTCATGCGATCGCTGCATCTCCTGCATTACCCAGATCATCCTCTGGCCAGGACTTACTAGAGGCCCCCGTGCCACTCTGTGCCCTGTTATACCCGGTCATCAACTGCAGGGGAAACAGGACAGCAGGTGCAAAGCCAGCCATACACAAGGCGAATTTCTTTCCTGCAACCAAGGGTTCCCCTATCAACACAGTCTGTGTTGACAGAGGAATCAGCAATTGTCCTGGGGAAAGCCAGTGATTACCACAATTGAATCCAGCAGGCAGGTTGTACCCAAGTCGATCGATCAACTTGATATATTCAGCCTGCCCATTAACAGTTCCAATTGCTGGCCGAGATTCAAACCGTGTATGGCCAGCCTAAAGGAAGCCCTATTGTCAACTCAACGTCTACCAAGAATGTGACACAAAGATGGCAGCTTCCTTGGCAGTAAAAAGATAGGAAGGTTTAGGCTGCATTCACACACGAGCGTCGCAATTTTGAGACTTTTTTTCAGGCATTTTTATGGGAGTTTTTGAGCATTTTTGAAGCATTTTCTGAGCTTTGGCATTTTTTTTATTAGCCAATAGAGAAAAGTTTCATCAACCGTTGCTGTGTTTTTCAGCTTTTCATCCACTTTTATTTATTATTTTACTTTTTTTTTTGGAAGCGATTAGGGGTTAAAGGTTATGGTTCGGGGTTAATTTATTTATTTTATTATTTATTTACTTATTATCAATTATATTGTTAGGATTAGGGGTTAATATTAGGGTTAGGATTAGGGGTTATTATTAAGGTTAGGGGTTGGGGCAAACTGTTGGCGCTATATAAATCCTGTATAATAACAATAATTCATTTATTTTTATTATTATTCATTTATGATTATGTATTGTATTATTTGTTATTATTTTATTGTATTTAATTATTGCAATTAAGCAGAAAAACACTCAGAAATGTGCTAAAACACTCAAAAATTTTCAAATCAAGTGTTTTCCAAGCATTTCTATGGAGCAAAAAACTCTTGAAAAACGCACCAATCTGCCCGATTCGAGTTACAATAAAAGCTCCAGAACTTTTTTGATCTTCGGATGACTTGTAGCGGAGATGTGATCCATCTCCATAGAGAATAATTGATCTTTTCTCCTCCAGCGTTTCGGAGCTTCCAGCTACAAAACGCTGAGGTGTGACTGGGGCCTCAGTTCTGCTCTAGGCCCTGATGAAGGGGAGAGCTCTGAGCCCCTGAACTGTGTTGGCTTTTTATCTCATCAAATACAATAAAGACCTACTGGACCCAAACTAATTGAGCGGGCCTCTTAGGACCCTTTCTATACCCTAAGTATAAGGGCAGGGCGTCAACATTCACTCACATTTGTTTTCATCACTGAACGTCGAAATAAACTAAAAAAAACCCACACACACCACTAAAGTTGCGTTCGCACAATTTCGGTTCTCTGCTGGTGGCCATAGTGGAACCGGAACCCGCAGGGGCACAGCCTACGGGACAGACAGAGGTTCCTTCAGAGTTATACGGCTGTGTCCCTCCACGCGGGTCCTGTGCAGCGGAATAGAATCTTTCTGGATCAATTACCACCTCAAAGAGGATAAAGAGATTAGACGCGAGTGAAGGCGATCAGAGGAATCAGCCGCATAAGACACTTAACTGCTAATCTAATTACATCGACATCATGGAGGTCCGGTGTCTGTTGGCCGCTGTGGAGAAGACACGGAATGTCTTCTCCACATCCTTTATTTTTGAAGCCCGCGTTGCGCAAAAACAAAATACCAACAGTCAACCAAAAAAGTGAACATTAACACCCATAAACAGTGCACATACGGTGTGTCATAAGGCCCCCTCCCGAAGGGAAAGGACCCTTCACTGACCCCTCAAGACACAAGGGTCCAAGTGGGTGAAAAGCCCACTCAGGTCCATCTAGCCAAAAGGCTTGGCGTACCCCTCTCCTTGTGATCAGCCAAAGCTAACCAACAAGTATTGGCTGGTTGGGGGGCTGTCTGAAAGAGTACCCCCCCCCCGCCAAACCAGAGGAGGAAGGAACCTAAGGGCTACACATCGTCCCACTAGACTTTGTGGTAGGCCAAGGCCAGACCCATACCCTTCATCCAAGTGAAAAAAAGACACGTATATAGGTGCAAGTGACACACGTGAAGATAGATAAATAAATAAAATGCATTGGCTAGGTCTTGCAGCCCAGTAACTATAAATGCGGCCAAAAGGCCTAATCCATGCGGTGTAGTGCAGAGAAAAAAAAAATTATGTGGAATCTCAGCACCACAACCTGAAATCGCCATTTCATTCATTTTTAATATTCAAAGCAAACTACCTCATTCATCCATTCATGTATCCATCCATCCATGTCTCCATCCATCCAGGTCTCCACCCATCCATGTCTCCACCCATCCATGTCTCCATCCATCCATATCTTCATACATCCATGTCTCCATCCATCCAGGTCTCCATCCATGTCTCCACCCATCCATGTCTCCACCCATCCATGTCTCCATCCATCCATATCTTCATACATCCATGTCTCCATCCATCCATGTCTCCATCCATCCATATCTTCATCCATCCATGTCTCCATCCATCCATGTCTCCATCCATCCATATCTTCATCCATCCATCCATCCATATCTCCACCCATCCATATCTCCATCCATCCATGTCTCCATCCATCCATATCTCCACCCATCCATATCTCCACCCATCCATATCTCCATCCATCCATGTCTCCATCCATCCATATCTCCACCCATCCATATCTCCACCCATCCATATCTCCATCCACCCATATCTCCATTCATCCATGTCTCCATCCATCCATATCTCCATTCATCCATGTCTCCATCCATCCATATCTCCACCCATCCATGTCTCCACCCATCCATAACTCCATCCATCCATGTCTCCACCCATCCATATCTCCATTCACCCATATCTCCATTCATCCATGTCTCCATCCATCCAGGTCTCCATCCATTCATATCTCCATCCATCCATGTCTCCATCCATCCATATCTCCACCCATCCATATCTCCACCCATCCATATCTCCACCCATCCATGTCTCCATCCACCCATATCTCCATTCATCCATGTCTCTATCCATCCAGGTCTCCACCCATCCATGTCTCCACCCATCCAGGTCTCCATCCATCCATGTCTCCATCCATCCATGTCTCTATCCATCCATATCTCCATTCATCCATGTCTCCATCCATCGATGTCTCCATCCATCCATGTCTCCATCCATCCATATCTCCATCCATCCATATCTCTATTCATCCATGTCTCCATTCATCCATGTCTCCACTTATCCATGTCTCCATCCATGCATATCGCCATCCATCCATATCTCCATCCATCCATATATGTCTCCATCTATCCATATCTCCATCCATCCATGTCTCCATTCATCCATATCGCCATCCATCCATGTCTCCATCCATCCATGTCTCCATCCATCCATGTCTCAATTCATCCATATCGCCATCCATCCATATCACCACCCATCCATGTCTCCATCCATCCATATCTCCATCCATCCATGTCTCCATCCATCCATATCTCCATCCATCCATGTCTCCATTCATCCATATCACCACCCATCCATGTCTCCATCCATGTCTCCATTCATCCATATCGCCATCCATCCATATCTCCATCCATCCATGTCTCCACCCATCCATATCTCCATCCATCCATGTCTCCACCCATCCATATCTCCACCCATCCATATCTCCACCCATCCATATCTCCATCCACCCATATCTCCATCCATCCATGTCTCCATCCATCCATGTCTCAATTCATCCATATCGCCATCCATCCATATCACCACCCATCCATGTCTCCATCCATCCATATCTCCATCCATCCATGTCTCCATCCATCCATATCTCCATCCATCCATGTCTCCATTCATCCATATCACCACCCATCCATGTCTCCATTCATCCATATCGCCATCCATCCATATCTCCATCCATCCATGTCTCCACCCATCCATATCTCCATCCATCCATATCTCCATCCATCCATATCTCCATCCATCCATGTCTCCATCCATCCATATCACCACCCATCCATGTCTCCATCCATGTCTCCATTCATCCATATCGCCATCCATCCATATCTCCATCCATCCATGTCTCCACCCATCCATATCTCCATTCATCCATGTCTCCATCCATCCATATCTCCACCCATCCATGTCTCCATCCATCCATATCTCCATCCATCCATGTCTCCATCCATCCAGGTCTCCATCCATTCATGTCTCCATCCATCCATGTCTCCACCCATCCAGGTCTCCACCCATCCAGGTCTCCATCCATCCATGTCTCCATCCATCCATATCTCCATTCATCCATGTCTCCACCCATCCATATCTGCATCCATCTATGTCTCCATCCATCCATGTCTCCATCCATCCATGTCTCCATCCATCCATATCTCTATTCATCCGTGTCTCCATTCATCCATGTCTCCATCTATCCATATCTCCATCCATCCATGTCTCCATTCATCCATATCGCCATCCATCCATGTCTCCATCCATCCATGTCTCCATCCATCCATGTCTCCATCCATCCATATCTCCATCCATCCATGTCTCCATTCATCCATATCGCCATCCATCCATATCACCACCCATCCATGTCTCCATCCGTCCATGTCTCCATTCATCCATATCTCCATCCATCCATATCTCCATCCATCCATGTCTCCATCTATCCATATCTCCATCCATCCATGTCTCCATTCATCCATATCGCCATCCATCCATGTCTCCATCCATCCATGTCTCCATCCATCCATGTCTCCATTCATCCATATCGCCATCCATCCATATCACCACCCATCCATGTCTCCATCCATCCATATCTCCATCCATCCATGTCTCCATCCATCCATATCTCCATCCATCCATGTCTCCATTCATCCATATCGCCATCCATCCATATCACCACCCATCCATATCGCCATCCATCCATATCACCACCCATCCATATCTCCATCCATCCATGTCTCCATTCATCCATATCGCCATCCATCCATGTCTCCATCCATCCATCCATGTCTCCATTCATCCATATCACTACCCATCCATGTCTCCATCCATCCATCCATATCTCCATCCATTCATGTCTCCATCCATCCATCCATGTCTCCATCCATCCATCCATGTCTCCATCCATCCATGTCTCCATCCATCCATGTCTCCATCCATCCATGTCTCCATCCATCCATGGGAGGGGGGGTATTGCACACAGAAGCTTTTTTTACCTTCATGCATAGAAGAATGCACCTTGAGATTTTAGAACCACTTACATGATAATTGAGAAAGTTTAGTTCTGCTTTAAGTGGTTGTGGCCAAATTGCTGTTTAGAGATTGGCTGCTCTGGATTATCATTCTTTGATGGTTGTATCGGATCAGATTGGGTCCCGGTGTCTCTGCTCAGTACACACAGCCATGAAAGTGCGGCCATTGTTTACCCCTCCTCTCCCCCCCAATAAGACTCAGGAATGTGCTGCCATTGTTCATTCCCGGATTTCTCTCTCCAGCAGAGACAAACATCCCCAATACCCCAGATGGATGCAGTTTGCTATCTTATTGTTAATTCACATAAGAGACACAAGTGTTTCACAATCAGAGATTTCATCAGAGCCGCCTCACTATTCTTAATGGGAATGACCTTTACCAACAGAAGAGAGCTGACAATACACACAGAGAGGATACATGGGACCCACAGCAACCAATCACTGTCCTGATCAGTAAATGCTGAATTCTGATTGGTTGGTTATAATTACTGGATGGTGCAAAACACGTTGGTCTAAATCAGCTTTTCTCAAATGTTTTACCCCAGAAGTAATTCTCACATCTCAGGGGACCCCTAATACAAATTCATTGGTGATCAGTGGGAAGAATGCTCCTTACATTGGTGATCAGTGGGAAGAATGTCCCTTACATTGGTGATCAGTGGGAAGAATGCTCCTTACATTGGTGATCAG
>BLSH010508820.1:61756-77308 GCA_018402905.1 Glandirana rugosa
TCAGGTCCTTCAGACTTTTTGGAATTGAGGGTAGAAGGTGTAATGATCCATCATGTCAGTTCTAGTACTTCTGACGGGGGGGGGGGGGGAGCGTTTTTTTTATTTTATTGTAGGAGTGTCCAGGTAAGATTACGTATACTTTCATGATCTTGACTGTACTACCTAGTAATGTGGAAGATGGGAGTTAAGGTTTTTCAGACTTCCTGGACTTGTTCCAGTTCAGTCACTCACAAAATAATTAATTCAGTCCCAAAGCTTACACCTTTTAAAAACAAGCCAGCAGTGGCAGCACTCATATCATTGTCCTTACAAGTTCGGTTTAATCTCCTGCTTTGTGACATTTTACATCTTATTTTGCTCTAACATGTCTCTTTCAATTCAATGGAGCATTTCAGATAGTAGCAATGACAAAAAAAAAAAAATTCTAACAGGAAAAGTTCTGATGTGTAATATGCCTCTGCGCCACTGAACTAAGTTATATTTAGTTTCAATGTTTTCAATGACTACATAATAATGTAGCCATTGTAGCTCATCCCTACTTTTAGGCCTTGATCACATATCTCTTAGCGGGAACACTGGTTCCCGCTAGAGATATTAAAAGCACAATTCACACATATTTTTGTGTTTCAATTCACATGAATATGCTGCCCTAGGCATGTTTGTAGCATCAAAAACGCTCAAGGACAAAATTTTGACCCTGAGCCAGGCACGTTTTTGCACAGCAATCATAGCAAAATCACACCACATTTGGGGATGCCATTCATAATAAATGGCACCCAAATGCATGTTGCGTGTTTTGCCGTGATTTGGTGATTGTGAGCAGAATGTGCTGATTCTGCCCACGATTCCTAATTGCCCATATGGAAACAAAGCCTAACATTTAGAATTTAGCTACTTGCATTAGGCCTCATGCACACTGCTGCTCCTAAACTCATGTGTTTATGGGTTTTGGCAGGGTTTTTTTCTGCCCCTGAATTCCTCTTTATGGTATCCTATGTGTTCATGCACCCATAGATGTTTACAGCAGTTTAGTAGCAGGGGAGTGTAGAGCACACCCTAAAAGGAGAGGAAATTTTGACTGCAAAAAACACTGAATATGTCTAAATGTGCCTAAACGATAGGCGAGTTTAGCATCTCAGTGTTTATTTATTTCAATGGCCAGAATAAATTAAAATTCTGACCAATGAAATAAATAAATCTCCAAACACCAAACATTGCTAAACTCTGGTTTGAGAAAATGCAGCTTAAGTGCGTTTTTGAGGCTGTATATGTAATGAGTAGTGTCCGTTGTCTATAGTTTTTTTTTTAATGATCTAATATATGCATTTTTTAGTTGTTTAATTTTTTTTTACTCTTAACAATACAGTCATTTTACTAGAAATAATAATGTCATCTTCTCAACGATTTAAAATTATTCTGTGTCATTACATATCTTGAAGGTGTTTTCATATTTGCATACATGCAAATGATTTCTGATGTCTTTATGAATTCACTAGGAATGTGCTTAGCTCCTATTTCACTGAAATTCATAAGGAATGTAATTGAAATGAAGGTCAGAATTGTTTGTCTTACTCCAAGTATGTGTCAGAAATTGACACAATATTAATGTGTTGTAGGGTTTGTAACATTTAGCACCATGTTTATATATATATATATATATATATATATATATATATATATATTGTATATTATGCAAAAATCTGGTTTTATTCAGATATCAATAACAATATTAACCATATTTTGACAGGCAGGGCTGCTGTTAGAAATCATGAGGCCCAGTACAGCTTAACAAGAATGAGGTATTGGGGCTCATTCACATGGGCACTGTGACCAGTACAGTGTGAATCAGTGGTTTGCTTATGTGGCTGGAGCCATCTGCTGTGAGCAGGCAGCATACAGTATGCTACTCTACCCGAACAAAGACAATATGCATTCAGGGTCATTTACCCACATATACACACCTGCCAAATTAGAACCTGTGGCTGTGTTTGTACAGCCGTTGCATCCCCTTAGAGTTACAGGTGTCTCCAGCTGCATAAACAATCCACTCATTCACTTGGCCAGAGTACCTGTGTGAATGAGTCCTTAGGGCTGATTCACACATGAGGTTGGGGGGCAGTAAAGACTCCATGGTTGAGATGTGCATTTATTGCCCACCAACCACTACCTCTTTTAGCAACAGAGTCAGCGGCTAGGGGTATACACATGCCACAGCCATGATGCTATGTTCTCTGAAGAGCTATCCAAATGCTGACTGCTCTTCAAAAAGCAAAGTGCATGTGAACAAGCCCCTCGTTTTTTAAAATTATTTTTTCAGAATTATATATTTTTTTACTTTTTTCAGAATTGTATTTGTTATTAATTAATTTATTTTTTTACTTGTTTAACTGCCTTGTTGGGGGGGGGGGCTTTTGTGAAATATCATGGAACTAAACAGACTGTGATGTCTCACATTTCCATCAGTCCCTTTCTCTGCAGCCTCAGCTGCACAGATGAATGAATAGGAATCACACAGAGGCTTCCTGTTCATTGACAAGCCGAAGCATAGTTAATAACGTTGACTATGATTCAGTGATGAATGGACACATACGTGATCGGTAGCAATCACTCACTGTGTTCATTCTGGAAAGGAAGAGGCCAGTAAATATGAAACATGCATGACACATTTACCACCCCCTGCAAGTGGGAGAGGAGAGAAGCGAGCAGCACTGTGGGGATATGGGCACACAGGGGGACCTGGACAGCAGGTGGAAGGGGGCACACAGGGGCCCCGGACAGCAGGGGGTGTAAGCGAGCAAATACTAGAACTGATTCCCCTGCAGTACAGCCATAGGGAGCAAGAGGATTAGAAGCCAGCAGTGATGCAGTGGATGGCACAAGAAGATTAGTGTCAGCAAAGGGACTGAAGAGACTTGAGTGTATTTTATGATGCTTGGCAACCACATCCTTAATGCCAACTTTCCTATTTATATTTATATTTCCAAATGACAGGGTTTCAAATTCGGAAATTCAACATATCATTACACAGAATTAGAATTTAATGATCAAATATGATATAAATTAGGTACATACTGTATGTTTTTTATGAGATATAGGGGTCAATTCACTAGGCTTTACTGCATGCGATAAGGATATCATATTACTCATTTGCATACATTATCGCATGCAGTAAATAAAGTCCAATTCATAAAAAAAAAAATTTATGTGATATGTACCAGGGGAAAAAATGTGCTGTTAATATTGCATTAAAAAGCTCTTAAGTTCAATTCACAAGTGGACCAGAGAGTAAAAAAGCATGCAATATTTACCACCAGGGTTTTGCTGGCGGTATCACATGTGGTATTCGTCAAAATACAAAATAGGGGTCAAAGGGATCCCCACACTGTTTTATGACAAATAGCTGGTAGCTAAGGAGCAGGCCGGGAAGCGTCCTTAACAACTGATGACTCATCAGCTGTCAGCTGTGACATCACGGAACGGTACATGTTGGGTCAGTGACGCCAAAAGGGGTGGGACCACCAGGTGACATAGCCAGATAGCCCCGCCCCTTACCTATATAAGAAATGTCAGGTGGCGGAGTCTGCAGTAGGATGCCAGCCTTCATCAACAGCGGGAGCGATTTTGTTTTTTTTTTGTCTTTTACAGGTCCAGCGGGCGGCATGATTGACGAAGGATTTACATCGGGGACACAATTTTTTTATTTTTTAATAAAGAAATTGTCAAAACCTGTGTGTGTGTTTTTATTAGTTTGTGACACTTTTTTGGTGAATGGGTAGGGGTACTATGTACCCGATACTCATTCATATGGGGGGGTGGGATCTGGGGTCCCACTTCTTATAAGCCCCCTGCCCGCTGACCCCCACAACCACCAGCCACGGTTGTGGGGATGATGCCCTTGTCCCCATCAAGATGGAGAAAAGGTGCTTTTCCATGTTGAGGGATGTGGCCTGTTATAAATCAGGAAGGGAGGGGCCCCTCACTCGTCCTCCCCTTTCCTGACCTGCATGCTCAGATAAGGGTCTGGTATGGATTTTGGGGACCCCATGTCATTTTTTCTTTTTATTTTGACATGGGGTTCCCCTTAAAGCGGAGTTCCACCCTATTAAAAGTCAGCAGCGACAAAAAGTGTCTCTGCTGACTTTTAAGAATTGAACACTCACCTGTCCCAGGCTCCAGTGATGCGGCTGCCTGAAGCCGCCCTCTTCTCCCCCTCCTTTGTGCGGTGACAGCATCGCAAGTGTGGGCACCCGGCTTTGGCTTCAAAGCTGGGCGCGTACTGCGCATGTGCGAGCCGTGCCACACTTTTTGAATGGCCAGTGTATCTTCTGGGACCTGTGACGTGTCCCAGAAGATTGCCAAGAGGGAGGGGGGAAGGTGAACTTCCTTCCTGTGCCACGGAACCAGAGGAGGAAGTGCAGCTGGGACCCTGTCAAAACAAGGTCCCCATTGTCCCCCCCAAAAAAAGTTCCTGCTAAATTTGAACAAATACCGCATTCGATATTTAACGCTAAATTCTTAATGTATTGAACACTTGCACAATTGTTACCACATTAGGTATTTTACCGCATTGTATGAGCCGTTATTTAACTCTTGTGAATTGTGTGAACTTCTTGTGAATTGACCCCATAATGTGTTACATTCACTTTCTGAACCTTATAATAGGTGTGTTTGATATCTATAGAAAAACAAGAAAAAACGGTGCTAAGATTATTAGAACAATAATATATAAAATCACATAGATTGCGGAAAATAGCAGCTGCAACCTGACACCACCCAACACCAATGGCCTAACAGTCTGAATACCAAATAAGGCTGTGTTGCCTCTCATAGATCACCATGGGGGGTATAAGAAATGGAAGTAAATCCACATACAAAGATATTTATTAAAAAGTATTAACTTACAGTTAAAATTGCGTTATAGCTCCAAGAGTAAAACCGTACTGCTGGTCAGCGTATAAAATGCCCGTCCTTCCGGGATGCGATTGCAGGTGGTGACGTCAGCACGTTGCGTACCCTGCGCACTTTGTCATAAACAGACTTCTCAACCACTTATAAATGACTATAAACGACCCTGTGTACTGATAAAATAACATAGAGGAGAGTTCAAGGGAAGCTGAAAAAAATTCCCAACTGCTCCCAAACATCCGTTTACCAGCGGCAGTGTGCATGAGGCCTTAGTAGCAGTTGGGCGTTTTTTCAGCTGCCCCTGAACTCTCCTCTATGCTGTCTTATCAGTACATGTACACAGGGTCGTTTATAGTAATTTTTAGGCAATTGAGTTTAGAAGCTTTTTTTTTGGAAAGCAAATAAATGGATTCAGGACAGATGTTCAGAGGCATTTGAAACGCCAAATGCTGTAACAGCTTGTAAACACGTGTAACTCGTTTTTAGCTGCGTTCCGTTTCCAGGCATTTTTAACCTCCCTGGCGGTATTCCCGAGTGTGGCTCGGGGTGGAATTTCAGTACCAAGAGCGGTAACCCAGAGCCACACTCGGGATTGCATCGCTGGATCCAGGCAATGTTACTTACCTTGTCCCCTGGATCCAGCGATGTCCTCCCGCGGTGTCAGCGTGTCTCCCCGCGGCCAGATGATTCCTGTGTGCCGGGCTCCGTTCCCTGCGAGCGCCGCGTCGCACGGGGACAGAGACCGGCGGGAAATTCAAAAAGTTAAACACACACAGTACGTACAGTACACTGTAATCTTATAGATTACATTACTGTATGAAATCATTTCACATCCCCTTTGTCCCTAGTGGTTTGCCCAGAGCCCTGCATGCACTTTTATATAATAAATGTCATTCTTTCTGCCTGGAAACATGAGAATGTCCATAGCAACCAAAAAGTGTCCCTTTGCGTCAAAAGTGGTTTTTGATCAGCTAGAAAACAGCGATAGTAAATAAGAATCATTTGCAGAATTGAGTGATACTGATTTTTGGGGAAATTTATCATCAGCAACTGAAAGTGACGATAGCGACAATTCTGCAACTGAGCAAATTTCTGCGTTTTTGGTTTGATTACATTATTGCATACATTTTATTACTATTATATTATTATTTTTGATAATTATTTTTAGTTATTTATTATATTATAATTTATGATTTCATTTTTCAAACTTTTTCATACCCGGGATGTCTACTAGACTCTTGTTTGGACAGATTTAAGTGAGTTATTCCTAAGAATTACAGGCCTACAATATAAAACGCCAAATTTTCATGCAAAATAATTGTACCGCTTTTGGTACAAAATTCCAGACAGAATCATACCGCCAGGGAGGTTAATGGAGATACATTTTTAACTATTTGAAAAATAAAACGCTTCTAAACGCAAACGCTGCTAAACGCAAACGCTGCTAAACGAAGCATGTAAACGCGGCAAAAACTGACATTTTTAAACGCCGGTTAATATCTGTCAAGTTAACTCATTCAGGAGAGGTTTTAAAATGCCCCATGTACATTAAGCCTTAGCTTCTAGGAGCAGAAGAAAATGCTAATGTGCATGGAGTCTGAAAGTCTAAGACCCCATACACACTATCAAGGCCCGCACACGCGATGCGAAATTCGGACAGGAATTGTTGTTCGACAGCCTGTCATCCGAAATTCTTACCGTTAGTATGCTCCTTTCGACAGCCGATTTACATTTTTCGTCAGACAAAAGCTGGATGTGCAGACTAGTAAATTTTTGTCTTCGACAACGGCATGTCCGATTTTCGTTCCGTCAGTATAGTTTTCCTACAAAAAAAAATCATACGACCAAGACTACGCATTCTCAGAAAGGGAAAAAAATGCAAAAAATATGCAAAACATGATGTCACTTCTGACGTTGAGTTCAGTCGAGCGAAAAGTTTTGAATAGTCAGTATGCTTTACAAAATCACTGACAGCCGCTTTTGACAAAAATCAGAAGCGCGGTCATACGACAATCGAACCGTGAGTATGAGGCTTTCGATTTTTGTCTTTACCAAAACCATGTAGTGCAAGGGCCTGCCTAATTGCATACAAATTGAAACTCTAAAGCCTCCTACACACGATGCGACGATCGTATGAAAACGGTCTTATGACTGCTTGTTTTACGATCATCCGAACGTTAGTACCTGTGATTAGAACAGCCAACATACGATGGTTGTACAGCAGAAGTTGGATGAGCAGACTAGAAAACTTTGGTTGTACAACAAGCGGTCGTACGACTGTTGTATCGTGTGTACAGAGAAGTTGGTCCAACAAGTTGTACTATGCAAAACACGCATGCTCAGAAGTCAGGAATGCCCGGAAGTGTCCGTTCGTTCCTAATTCTCACAAATTACATGCACCTGAACTTCCTCTTTATACGCTCGTAACATGGCACTACGTTCGGCTTGGTCGTACGATCACTTAGTGCACATGAGTATGCGAGATACAACAGCCAACATATGATTTGGGCCGTTCGGTCGTACGATCATTGCATTGTGTGTACAAGGCTTAAGGCTGGGTTCACATATGCAGGGGTCCGGTGCATCCTGGTTCACCTTTTCAGGTCCGATTTCAGCCCGAATTTTGGTCTGAATTCGGATCTGAACCAGACCGAAAGTCGCACAGCATTTTTGGGAAAAACGTACTGGACCTGCTGCGGAGATATGTGAACCTGCTCCATAAAGAACTGGTCAAAATCTCCTGCTATTGCGAATTGGATGTGGAGAATCCGCATTCAATTCGCAATGGTGTGAACCCAGCCTCAAGGTTTGACCTCATATCATAGGTGTGCACAGCCTATTGCATTAGGGTCTTCACCTCAAAGCCCAAACAAACATGTGTGTGTGCATGTGTAAATATACTGACAGTGTCAGTAGGGTAGTGGATGGTGTCAGTAGTTTTTATTTGTATTATGTGATTTTTATGGTTTTTTACAATTCATTTTTTTTTACAAATGCACTGTTAGGGGGCTTTGATGAACTATTAGGGGTTTAAACAGGGGAATCTGCACCACACCTGGCACACCCTGTGCGCACGCCTATGCCTCATATTATATGGTTTTGGTAAATCCGAAGAGAAAAATCTGCAGAAAATCTAATAGTGTGTATGGGGTGTTAATGTGAGTTCTACAACAATCATGGTTGCAACAGGGTATTGTGCAGATATCCCTCTCTTTTGGATGCTGTTGTAAGGGACAAGAGGGAGAGGCAAGAATCAACTATAATGTCTGTATATTCTGCATGGGCAAAGCACAGATTCAGTTTATAGAAAGGCTTCCTGTTAATAATTAGTAGAGGAATGTTAGACTTTCTTTTGCTCTAGAAGCGCATAGAATACAATCTGCACCTCCACCTGTGAATAAAATGGATTATCACGGTATCTGGAAAGGCTTTTCTTCAGCAACCCACAGTCATTAATTTGGAGGCACATAAACATATTTTAAAGTATGCATGTGTAGATCAGCGCATCCTTAGCATGATGCAGAGGGACTGCAGAGCAGTAATATCAGACAGTCGTATTGGTTCAGATGCAGGTGTGAAGTGGATGTTACGATCCTAATGGGAAAAGCCTGTCCAAGAGATCTAAAGGAAGCCGAACAGATGGAGATTTTTAATGACCAAGGTTTATGAAGAAACACATTTGCAGAGCAGCATTGAAGTTTACTGGTTTTCTGCATTGAGAGTGAGCAGTATGCAGTCTTTCTCATTTGCTTGTTTTACATGTTTTTGTAATAAAACCTATACATTCAATTAAACCCTAAATACAGTCCTTGTGCTAAACCGTCATACAGCAAAATAATGAACTATTTCAGTCCCATTTAAGGTTTAATAACATGTTTATTTTCACAGTAAAAATAGAAAAGAAACAAGATTTTTTTTGCAATGTAACATTGTATTAGAGTAGTTTCGCCACAGTATGGTATATGGTTCCGTGCTTTAGAAAAAAGGCCCTGTAAATTCCATAAATGCAAAGCAATTGAACAGTCAAGAAGTTACAGTAAGTGTTAAAGCTGAATTATGAGAAGTAAAAAACACCACTATTTTCCACCCACATCTCTATATATGTATATTCTGTACATATATACTGTATATAAATAGGATCTGGTGGAAAAAAAAAAATTTTCCCTGGAGTTCAACCCTTTTCTGGGAGGACGGCACCTTAGGGACCGTGTTGCAGTGTGATCTGTCACCTGCTGTCACCTGTCACCTGCTGCATCCACAGTGATCATTCACATGACATTTGTACACAATGAATGGTTTTTATTCATAGCCATTTATTATGTACTATTAAGGTGATCTCTGTGATTGGTCACAGCGATCACATGATACAACTTTCACAGGGTGCATCTGCCCACGCACCAGGAAACCCAGGGACGACGCCTAAGAATGTTTAGGACTTTATTAAAGTATATTTGTTTGAGGTGTGTTTTTTACTTATAGGAAGGGGTGTACTGAGAGATACCTTTCTATCTCAATTTACCATTGAACTCTATCTCCTCTTAGTGGCTCTGTCTACACTGCAGTAAACAACTAAAGGAAGTTCAAAAAGAAAGCATAGGGGATCTAATCAACTGACAGTGTGATCTGTCACTTGCTGCTTCCACAATGATCAACCACAGTGATCACATGACATTTGTACACATAGAATGGCTTTTATTCATAGCCATTCATTGTATACTATTATGATGATCTCTGTGATTGGGCACAGTGATCACATGATACAGATAGGGCCAAGCACAGCTCATCTGTACCATGTGATAGTTGGTGCCAATCACAGGTATCACAAAAGCACACAATGCCAATGAATGGATACCATTCATTAAATGATTGTTTATAACAGCGATCAACGTGGTAACACTGCACTGCTGTGATCACAGTATATAAAAAAGGAAACAAATGTTGAAAAAATGTTAAAAAATCATATCGCCAGTCAGTATCCTTGATCATCTCCACATCAGTCCTATGATAACGCTCTGGTGACAGTATGTAAACAAAAGATTGTGAAAAAAAAGCATTTCATTTCTTCATTACAACTTCAAAAATTTCACCAAAATACTTTGGACTGTCTACTTTTCAAAAATGGGTCATTTGCCATTTTAGGGCAGTCAGTATATCAGGGCTGATCAATTTTCAAATATACTGTATATACTGCAGTTTGTAGACTCTATGTCTTTTCTTACAGGTACTTATATAGTCAATATAGTCAATTCAGACAGCACCTCACATATATATTAAAATCTAAGTTCACTAACTCACATTCATACATACATATACTAGAGCCAATTTAAACAGGAGCCAATTAACCTACCAGCATGTCTATGGAGTGTGGGAGGAAACCTGATTGTCCAGAGGAAAGGGAAGGTTGTGATTATGAACCAACAACACTAGTGCTGCCAGACAGAAGTGCTAACCACTTAAGGCCCATACACACGATCAGAAAATCTGAAGAAAAATTTAGTCCGACTAATAATCTGCTGATTTTCTGACTGTTAGTATGGTGCTTTTGACAGCCAATTCCTGAATGTTTGGATGACAAAAACTGATGTGCAAGCTCAAAAGTTTTTGTTGTTTTTTAACACAACGTCTGATTTTCCTTTATTTGGTACAGTTTTTGTAAAAAAAAAAATTGCTAGAGCAAGACTACGCATGCTCAGAAACGAAAGAACACATACAAAACTATTCAACACATTACATTACTTCTGACGTTGCATTTTGTCGTACGAGAATTTTTGGATGTTTAGTAACCTCTTCAGATTCAATATGAGACTAGCATCCAACAAAAAAAGGACGAAAATTTGTCCAATAATCTGTTCGTGTGTAACCGGCTTTAGTTTGTAGGGTTCAATATTGAGTTGGTCCACTATTTGCAGTTATAACAGCTTCAACTATTCTCAGAAGGCTGTCCACAAGGTTTAGGGATGTTTGACCATTCTTCCTGAAGCAGATTTGTGAGGTCAAGCACTGATGTGGGTGAGAAAGCCTAGTTCGCTGTCTTCACTCTAATTCATCCCAAGGTGTTCTATCAGTTTAAGGTGCAGGCAGTCAAGTTCCTTCACCCATCCATGTCTTTATGGACCTTGCTTTGTGCACTGGTCCAAACCATTTGATGGAGGGCGGAATATGGTGTGGAGTTATTTTTCAGGGGTTGGGCTTGGCCCCTTAGTTTCAGTGAAGTGAACTGTTAAGGTCAGCATACCAAGACAATTCCATGCTCTCAACTTTGTGGGAACAGTTTAGGGATGGTCCCTTCCTGTTCCAACATGACTGCGCACCAGTGCACAAAACAAGGTTCATAAAGACATGGATGAGCGAGTTTGTGGTGGAGGAACTTGACTGGCCTGCACCTCAACCTGATAGAACACCTTTGGGATCAATTAGAGCTGAGACTGTGAGCCAGGCCTTCTCATCCACATCAGTGCCTGACCTCATAAATGTGCTTCTGGAAGAATGGTCAAACATTCCTATAGACACACTCCTAAACCTTGTGGATAGCCTTCTCAGAAGAGTTGCAGCTGTTGTGGCTGCAAAGGGCGGGCCAACTCAATATTGAACCCAACGGACTAAGACTGAGATACTATTAAAGTTCATGTGCCAATGGTGGGGGAGGTTGGGGTATTAGAGAATAGAAAAGATAAGAGAACACCTCAATGGGAGGGTCAGAACGGGTTACACAAACTTTTAATAAATTGGCACTATGGCAAGGTTCACAAATACACTATTGAAAAGGGATTGTACCAGATAGAAAGGAAGGGAATTTACATTAGGATACAATTTGGTAATTTTTCTTTTTTTAAGTTTTTCTTTGGTTGATAATGCAAAATATGAGAATTATGGTATTATTCAAAAATGCAATTTAAAATGGTAAATTTAGGTTCCTGGAATGTTCGGGGGTTGGGGGATCCAGCCAAGAGAACTGCAGTTTTTTTTGAGAGCTTCAGAAAATTAAAATTGGGGAAAATTAATGAGTGGGAAGACCACAGTATAAATCATTTAGCCCAACCATACAAAGATAAAACTTTAAAATCCTTCTTGGATCTTAGGGCAGGGTTTAATATTCCAAAACACTCCTTTTGTAGATACCTACAGATCAGACATGCTTTGGGTGTACAGTTTAAAATACAGGAGCTGGAATGGAGCAAAATCCCCCTATTTCAAAAGGTTATTGAGATAAATACACCCAGAGGACTGATATCCGAACTGTATGCACATATATGTAGGGCTGCAATGGCAGGGCCAGAGGAACTCCCTAGTAGGAGGAGGTGTGAGGAGGATATAGGGGAAATGACAACAGAACAGTGGAGTTGGATATTGGAACGCGGACCATGGATGCCAGCCTCCCCCTCATAGAGAGCCTCACACCTATTCCTGAAACACAGGGCATACTATACACCTAAAAGGATGAGTCTGTTTGGAAAGAGATGGGATGATAACTGCCCAAGATGGCAGGAAACAGGTGACCTCATACATTTGGTATGGAGGTGTCCGAAGCTTGCTCGGTACTGGGAGGAAGTACTCGAGAACATAAATTTAATTTTTGGAACCTCCCTGGAACTAGAGTCAGGGGATATATGACTATTCAGATAACATAATAACGGTAGTATTGAGATGTCTATTTCAAGCAAGAAAGTTAATCATGCAAAAATGGCTCTCATTGACACACTCTACATCCAGGGAATGGATTCAAAGTATAAATGAGATAATCTGGAAAGAGAAACTGGTATACACTTAGCGAGGCAGTTTTAAAAAAATATAAGAAAATAGGTGTCCCAATACTTTTGGTAATATAGTGTATATGTACAGTATATATATATATATATGTATATATATATATATATATATATATATTAGGGTTGCCACCTCATCCCTTTAAACCCGAACACATATTAATTACACAGGTTCTGTGTATGATTAAGGTGGTAATTAAACTCAGTCAGTGCCTTATCTGCTTTAAATTAGCCTCAGAACCTGTGTAATTCATATGTGTTCAGGTTTAAAGGGATGAGGTGGCAACCCTAATATATATATATATATATATATATATATATATATATATTTATATATATATATACATATATTACAAAGGGGTTACAGCAAAGTGAGTATACACTTATAAACAGTAACATATCAACTTCAGGCATCCCTGCCCTTAAGGCCTCATACACACGGGCGTCTGGGAAAAAAATAAGCAAAACGTCGGGCCCGACGTTTTGGAAAAATCTGTGTTTTTTTTTGGCATTTTGCATCGGCATTAGTGAGCGTTAATGAGCGTCGGCATCAATAGGCGTTTTTTTAAAAAAAAATCAGTCCTCTGCTATTTTTCAACCTAAAAACGTTGGCGTTAGTGGGCGTCAGCGGGAGTTAGTGAGCGTTTTCCTGATTAGCATCAAAAAACGCCAAAACGCTACAGCCTCAGAACGCGCTGGTCCCGCGTTCTAGAAACAGCTCACTAACGCCAATGCCCTGTAATGCTCAAAAACGTCAGCGTTTTTAGAGGGCCATTGAATAACATGGAGAGCTGCAAAAACACCCAAAAAAGTGGCGTCAAAAAACTCCTGTGTGTATGAGGCCTTATAGTTACCAACCTGCACCATGCAGTGAAGATAGGAAAATGAATGCTTGGATCCAAATAGCTTCATATATACAACACATGAGAAACTGAACTGAACACTTGTTAACTCTTTCCTATAGCAAACTCTTGCTTATAAACATGGGGATTGTTAGTTATCATATTTTGGAACACATGTACAAGCTGGCCAACTGCGTCAAAGTGATCCCTCTCTGGCCAGTCCTACACTATGTTGCAGATTTGCCAACTCTTATTTGATAAAATAACTACTCTTTATAGTGTGTTCATATGTGCCAATATGGGGCAGACACAACTGGAGGTGAAAACTGGCCAGAGAGGGATCACTTTGATGCAGTTGGCCAGCTTGTACATGTATTACAATAGAGTCCCAGTTTTTATAATCAAGAGTTTGCTATAGGAAAGAGTTAACACGTGGTAACACCCATTCAGTTTCTAATGTGTTGTATATATGAAGCTATTTGGACCCAAGCATTAATCTTCCTATTGCCACTACATGGTGCAGGTTGGTAACTATAAAGGGCAGGGATGCCTGAAGTTGCTATTTTACTGGTAAAGTGTATAGTCACTGTGCTATAACCCCTTTGTATTATATATAGATTTAGATGGTTATTTTGGGACCCATCTGGTTATTTGCATAGATAACTGACTTTACTTGAAATAGTAATGTAGGACTGGCGCTGTCTACAAATGAGTAAAAGACAGAATATAAATATTAGTAAAAATATGGGGGAATTAACCCTAAAATATGTAACATAAAAGAGTTAGTAACCAAACAATGTCCGTAAAAATCCGTAAATGTCCGTAAATGTCCGTAAACTTAAAATATCTAAAATCTTGTTAAAATTGGTCCAACTAGAGAAGAAAGTGGTGTGAGAGACGTTGTGAAGTAGACAGGAGAGGTATGAACTCGTAAAAGGGGTACAGCAATAATGGTATAAAAATAAAATAAACACATATGCCTTCTAAAATATGGTTCTAAAACTATCCTGCCGAGGAGTTTTGCAGTGAACGTACAGAAAAAAACAAATGAAAAAACCAAATGTATTGTCTAGCAGAATGATCTCCCTATCAAGGTAAAGTCCGTGGGGGTATATAGATCCTCCGTGAGTTCCTCCACAGTATATGTATATATTACACTTTTCAACCCGATGTGGAGTTTTTGGGGAAATATATCACACTCAAATGATTTTCAAAAAGTAGTGGTGATGGGTGCCATGTTATCCAAATAAGGTGACTTCAGTGCGTCTTCAGACAAAAAACATGGTGACTTCCGTGCTTCCCTGTGTGTGTCCCCACTTACCAGAATCTTCACACCCCTACAGGGGTACGCGCCTTGGTAAATGGGGTCTTTGGGTCCTCCTTCGGGGGGTTGAATCAGATCCTCTCAGTTTACCCTTTCCTGGGTCTCCTCCTCCAATGACCAGAGTAATCCTCCTTCCGTTAAGAAGCTCAGGTGGGGAATATGTCAAAAAGGAACAAATGGAACCCGCGATGGTGAAGTACGTTTGTAAAATGAATTTATTCAAATTAAAGGTAAAACATTGTCCATAAAACACATCCGATTTCCAGCAAACCTACAGTGGAATCACATAGAGGTAGGGTCAACCCGTATTGAGGAAGGTAGGAGCCTCCTCGTGTGCGTTCCAGCGGTCAAAGCTTCCAAAAACCGGAAATGACGTAACAACGCTGTTAGGGCCACCCTTACGCGTTTCGTCAGAGTGACGTCTTCTGAGGCAAGAGGAGAGTAGGAGAGGAGTGCCAGAAATGGCCCGGATGGGAAGTGGATATACAATTTACTTAAACTGCTATCTGCAATCATGTGGCCAACTATGGTTCCTCTTCCAGTATTGGTGATTGGCAGTTGCAAACCATGAATGTAAAATTTATCTCAGAACTGGATAGACAAAAATGCAAATACTTTGGCAGGTAAAACAGCTCCCTTAGATGTAGTTATTTTGTGTATTTAACAACATATATATATATATATATATATATATATATATATATATATATATATATAT
>BLSH010508906.1:23231-39593 GCA_018402905.1 Glandirana rugosa
TTACGACCTCTCTAACACCAGTTCACCCCTTGGATTGTGTATAAGATACCCTTACGGGGAGAGACTAATCGAAAACCTTCGTTTAAAAGACAGATTAGAGTTCGGCGTGTCCCAGGGAGGACGGGGTTCGATCGGTAGGATTTGTAACCGAAACTCGAGATAGGTGGTTTCATGTCTGGACACTAGTGAGTGTAGGAGGAGCGACGTTCCAACCGGTATGACTCCTTTACCTTTTGTGTTGAATGGGGGTGGGATCGTCTTCAGAGTCGCTACCAGTGTCTTTTGTTACCGTATACTTTTTAAATGTAACGAAACCTTTTAGACCGGTATCTTCGGGTGAGTGTGCACGAGGCAGGCAAGAGTGTATTTAGAGTGTATCAGTAGTATTTAGATATGTGTGAGTGGGCTTCTATGGCCAGATTTTCCAAAGCAATGTAAATTTTTCATATGCCATTGTTTTCTGTGACCATCGCTGAGACTTCTGCTAGGGTGGGGGTAAGTTGTGTTTTCCATTTCCTCAGTATGGCCAACCTTGCAGCGAGGAGGATGTGAGTGATCACAGGTCTGTACTTTGGTGGATAGAGCTCAAAGCCAATGTTTAGGATGGCTAGCTTGGGGCAGGAGGGACCCTGTGCGGCTTGAGATTAGACAGAAAATTTGCTTCCAAAAGCTAATCAGAGAGGGGCATTCCCATAGAATATGTGTTAGGTTCCCCACTTGACCACAATCTCTCCAGCATTGTTGCGAGGCTGAGGGGGAAAATTTTGCTAGCCTAAAGGGCGTGTAGTACCATCTCGTGGTAATTTTGAGTGACATCTCCCAGTGCGCATTGCTACGGGAGGATTTTTTAATGGAGTTGAGTGCTTGTTTCCATTGGTTGTGGGAGATGTGTGTATTTAGTTAATTTTCCCACTGCTCCATAGCCTTTGTTTTGGAGGGTGGTTGCGCGTTGTGTATGGAGTCGTACATGAGAGATATTTCTCTGCCTGTGTGATTTTCTGCGTTGAGAAATTGCCAAATCTTTGGGTTAACCCTGATCTCCCGGGGGGATGTTTCCTGTAGAAAGTGATGAATGCGCATCATCGTATATGATGCTGCCAGAGATGGATTGAATTAGTCTAAAATGGAGGGAATAGACCTCAATTCGTCATTGGTGTATAGTTGCTGGAGGTTAAGGATACCCTCCGAAGATAAGGAGTCAGTATATAGCATAGGTATTGCCGTTTCTAAGCATTTGATGGGGATGGGGTTGCTATCCAGGATGTTTAGTGTGTTGTTTTGCATGGAGGTTTGTTTCCAGACTAGTAGGGATGCCTGTATGGTTGCTGGGAGACTTCGTAAGTCCCACTTATGCCATAGGTCTAATAGAGTTATGTGGTTCAGATTGTGGGATGGGCTTAGTGCCCTCTCTATGTCTACCCATAGGGGAGTGTCTCCCCTAGAGTTCCATTTCCCCATTTAAGCCAAGTGTGATGCTCTGTAGTAGTTTCCTATGTTGGGGAGGCCTGCTCCTCCTGAGTTGTATGGTTTGTGTAGGGTATGCGTCGGGCATCTGGGTTTTTTCCCATGCCAGATAAATTTGATCATGATTGTGTTGATTTTTTTAATATGAGTATTGGGGATGTGGAGTGGCATGTTCCAAAAGAGGTATAGGATTTGGGGGAGGGTGTTCATTTTAAAAGCTGCCATTCTGCCACCCCAGGAGAGTTCTGTTTTGGAAATTCTAGCAAGCTCCGAGGAGACTTTTCTTATGAGTAGGTTAATGTTGATACATAGGATTGAGGCTATATTCGCTGTGAGGATGATGCCTAGATATTGTATTCCTTTATTATTCCACGGGAATGGTGTAATGTTTTGTAGGCGTGTTTTTACTTCTGGTTTTACACCTAGGTCTAGAATTTCAGATTTAGATGTATTCAATTTGTAGTACGAGATATTGCTAAAATGACATAGGAGTTTATATGCTGAATGGAGAGAGTTGATCAGGTCAGTAATCATGAGGATTATGTCATCTGCAAAGAGATTTATTTTATGGGGGGAATTTTGGAAGGTGAATCCCTTGATCTCCTGGTTAACTCTTATCGACTCCGCGAGGGGTTCAATTATCAGGTTGAAAATTATGGGGGATAGTGGACAGCCCTGACGGGTTCCATTTGTAATTTTAAAATGTTTAGAAAGAGTTTTGGATGTGTAGACTTGTGTCGATGGGTTGGAGTAAAGGGAAAGTATAGATGCTTTTATCGGCCCCTGAAAACCAAATTTGCATAGTGTCTGCTCCATGTATGACCAGTTTTAATGAGGGTGGGGAGGAATTTCATAATGCGTTTAGCTAGTAGTTTGGCGAAGATTTTTGTATCAGAATTCGGAATTGTATCGGAATTCAGAAGTGATATGGGACAGAAATTTGGGGGAGTGGTAGGGTCTTTTCCAGGCTTGGGGATGGTGACTATATATGCTTGTAACATATAAGGGAGGGTTTCCTCATCTGCTGCTTTTTTGAATACATTCAGTAGGTGTGGTGTTAGTATGCCATATAAGATTTTATAAAATTCATTGGGGAACCCATCAGGGCCTGGGGACTTACCATTGGGCAGGGAGGTTATAATTTTGTTTGTTTCTGAGAGTGTGAATGGTTGGTTGAGTTCCTTTATTTGATCTGCTGAGAGTGAAGGTAGCTTAATTTTCTCCAGGAAGGAATTTATGGCCGTAAGGTTGAGTTGTGGTGTGTCTGGATTGTCTTTGAGGTTATGGAGGCTGCTATAGTAGGATGCAAACTCATCCGCTATGTCTTGAGGGTGCGAAATCTTGTGTTGTGTTGTCGGGTGGACAATCCTAGCTTTAGCCTGTTTTATTTTGATTTTCCTGGCTAGGTATTTGCCGGCTTTGTTGGCCTGCTCGTAGGAGGTTAATCTTAGCCTTTTTAGATGTCTGTCATATTGATCATTAAGCATATGTCAGAGTTCTTCTCTCAGCTTTATCAGGGTGTTCGATATTTGTGGTGATGGGTGTTGTTTATTTGTGGTTTCTAAGGTGTGTGTTTTTCCCATCAGTTCTTTCAGTTTGTGTTTGTATGCTTTTTTAGCCCTTGAGCTTTGCTGTATGCAAATTCCTTGAATATATGCTTTTTGTGCGTTCCATAGGGGCCAAGGGTCTGATACTGACCCTTCGTTATCCTGGAAGAACTGCTGGAGGTGTTAATTATAGCAGCATGCTTGGGATCTTGTAGTATTTTCGTGTTACAGCGCCAAATACGTTTGTTTTCTCTCGGAGCATTCTCCTCTATGGACAACGTAATTGGGGCATGGTCTGACCATGCAATATCGTTTATCAGAGAGGAGGATACCCGCTGGAGAAGTTCAAAATTTAAGACAAAAAGATCAATACGTGAGTATGTTCGATGTCTGGTGGAGTAAAAGGTGTAGTTTTTCTCTGTGGGGTGGAGGCACCTCCAGGCATCGAACAAGTCCTCTTCGCGCAGTAGGGGACCCAGAGAGTGTTGGGTGCCTCTGCTGCGGGAAGTGGAGTCCATTGAAGGGCCCACATTAAGGTTAAAATCTCCACATAACAGCAAATGTCCAGACCTATAGAGAGAGATACATTTAAACAACCTGTGGAGAAAACGAAGTTGGTGATTGTTAGGAGCATATACCGTTACCAAAGTGATCAGAAGGTCATTGACAGTGCAGTCCAAGATGATATATTATCCTTCTGGATCGATGATTAAGTTCTTTTGGGAGAAGGAGACTGTGTTCTTAATTGCAATTAACACTCCTCTTGGGGACTTCCGGTTCCGGCGCCGTATGGAGTAGCAGCACTCCGCGCTAGCTCCCGCTCCACGGCCAAAAATCTGCATATACACCGACCAAAGACCCACACTGAGGCTCCCACGGGCTCAGGATACATCCCTGATACCCCCCTGTCACCCTGCTATGGAGCGGTACCTGGGGAAAGGCGGTCCGCGGATCGCACCACCACATCCGCAAATCGAGGCCGGGGATGCGGCCTGTGCAACGAACGATCGTGACGCGCAATCCGCGGACATGGAGGTGAGCAAGCCCCTTTCCTCCACACAAGAAGACCTTGGCCAATATGAAAAAATAGCACAGGCAGTTGCAGCTATCCTAACCCCCACGATTAAACTCACTGTGGAGCAGGCTGTCACTGAGGGGATGCTGCGGATCACCAAACAACTCGGGGAACACAAGGCCCGACTGTATGAGGCTGAACACAGAATCTCTAATATAGAGGACGAGCTTTACCAATCTCAACGGTCGGAGGAATCACAAACCAAGACCAATCAATATATTTTACAAAAACTTGATGATTTGGAGAACAGGTCGAGAAGGAGTAATCTCCGCTTTGTGGGGGTACCTGAAACACTCCAGGCCTCAGCCCTCATGGATTTCTGCACGCACCGCATTCCAGAGGCCTTAGGCTTTAACAGGCCTTGTTAGTCGAACGGGCACATCGCATTGGGAACCCCCAACCTGACCGTAAGTCTCCCCGCACCATAATTGCCAAGTATCTCAATTATGCGGACAAAGCTGACATCCTCTCAAAATACAGACAGTCGAGCCCGCTTACTGTCGATGGGGTAAAGATTCTGATTTTTGCTGATTACTCAGCCGAGGTATCCAAAAAGCGCAAAGCATTCCAACATGTCTGCTCTTCCCTCCACCAACGACAAATGAAATTCTCCCTGGCTTTCCCAGCAATACTAAGGCTGAGAGCAACAAATGGGGAACAACTTACTTTCCATGACCCCCAGGAGGCTGAAAAATATCTCAGGGCCACCAACTCCGACCTCCCATCTTCCAAACCTCAAAGGGCATCCTCGATCCCCAGAGCACTAAACCAGCGCAGCCCCAGGAAAGACTCTCCGAAACGGATGAAACCCTCGGACTCCCATCTAGTGGGCTGAATCCCTGCTCAACCTAATTCTCTCCTCATTCACGTTCTCCTTACTTCTTTGTACTCACAGGTGCACAATACCTTTCTCGCCCGTTGGGCCCCTGACTCTGGACTCTCCTGATAGGAAGCCACCCTTACCCCCAGGGTACGCTAAGGTAACAGTGGCTATGTTTCACCCTCGCTGAAACCTTATGTAAAATGTTTTTCTATGTTAATCCCTGGTGTACTAACTATGTATATGCCGCTCCACATGGGTTCCATACGGTACAGTCACGCCTCATCCAAAATATATTTTATGAGCCTCATTCACCCCTAATGTTTCAATACCTCACTGGTCCCCCCTGTCTATTTACTCCCTATTTGGCCGTTGGTAGGGAACGACCTACTGTCTGCGAGCCCATGCGGAAAAAAGCGAAGTACAGACTAGTTATGTGTTGGTTCATCTTTTTTACCATTCCTGCTCACAACATTGCTTCCCCCAATCCTTCCTTGACACCCCCCTCACAGGCTACATCTCATCCCCCACACTCCAGCTCTCACTCGAACACAACTCTCCCCATTCCAACAACCGGGTATTGCTCCCTCTCCCCTTCACCGCGCAAGGGACACTCCCCCCCATCTCTAACTCGGCTTTCATCTCCCCACTCCCCGCCACATTCATAAGATGCACATCATGGAACGTCCAGGGTCTTCGATCCCCTATTAAGAGGATGAAGATCCTGAGACACCTTAAAAGGCTGGGTACAGATATTGCAATACTGCAGGAAACCCATCTGAAACAATCTGATCTCCAGCGCCTCAAAAAGCTCTGGGTAGGCACAGTAATAGGCTCTGAGGCCATAGGTCGTAAAGCCGGTGTAGCCATTCTAATCCGCAAGACTTTGCCTTGTGAAGTCGTTTCCTCAAGCTTGGCGATGCAAGGCCGGATGTTAACTGCTCACATACGCCTATCGGGTAAGGACATACTAATCACTAACGTATATGCCCCTAACTCCCCGGGCCCCCCCTTCTTCCAGGAACTTACTTCTCACCTAACAAATTCACCACAAACCCCTCATATAATAGTAGGTGATTTCAATTCGATCTCACACGAAATAGAGGATAGATCTCATCCACGGAAAACGCATCGTGACCATAAAACCTTAGCATCCACCCCCCTAGCTTGTGCCATGGAATCTCTGCACACGACCGATATCTGGCGTTATCTCCACCCTTTGGAAAAGGAATTCACATTTTACTCGAACCCACACAAGATATTTACTAGGATTGATTATTTCTACTGCACAAACAACCTTTTACCTATGATTAGGGAGCCTGAAATCCATGAGATCGCAATCTCAGACCACGCACCAATCTCTATCTCTCTACATGACTCGCTCTCCCAACCCATTCCCCAAACTTGGCGCTTCCCCCAATATCTGGCAGATAACTCTGACTTCCAGGGATACATTCACAAGGCTTGGAATGAGTATAGCTCCACTAATGACCAACACCTAGACAACCCAAATCTCTTCTGGGATGCAGGCAAGGCCTATCTCAGAGGGAAAATCATTTCCTATGCCTCTTCCTTCAAAAGACACTCCCAGTCCAAATTCAAAGCGGCCAGCACCCGCCTGAGGTTAGCACAAAGTAATCTCTCCACCCAAGACACTCATACTAGAGAAGAATGGAGGTCCGCTAAAGCCGACTTCGATTCCTGGGCAGAATCGATGGAATTGATCAAACAATCCCACCTAGAGGCAAAATTCTACAAATTCGGAAACAAATCTGGGAAGCTCCTGGCTAGACTAGCCAGCGGCCCCTATACGCCCACCCACATAACTTCCCTGAGAGATCCCCTAGGAAACATCTCAAAAAATCCAAAAGAGCTGAACAAAATCATGTTAAATTTCTACCAGAACCTTTACTCACCCGACAACACTGACCTCCCCTCGGCCGAAAAATTCCTCGCAAATTTGGATATCCCCACGCTTCCTTCCCCAGACCGGGAAAAGCTCAACGCCCCCATCACACCCCAGGAAATAGCTTCCGCAATTAAGGGCCTAAAACCAAATAAAGCCCCTGGTCCGGACGGTTTCACAGGGGAATTATTTAAAATCCTTCAAAAGGAAATCGAGCCCACTCTCTCTCTGGTCTTTAACGGGATTTGGAATGGAGGCCCTTACCTTCCTTCAAGAAACCTAGCCACCATAAAACTTTTGCACAAGAAAGGGAAAGACACACTGGAACCAGGTTCCTATCGCCCCATCTCCCTACTCAACCTGGACATAAAACTGCTGTCCAAAATAATTGCCAACCGACTATCTGACGTCCTCCCTCCTCTAATCCATCCTGCCCAATCCGGTTTTGTCAAGGGTAAAACTGCCTTCCTGAACATAAGGAAAGTAATCACAGCCCTCGACCACGCCAATGCCCACAAGGGGGGGGACCACGCCATCATCACCCTGGACGCGGAGAAAGCTTTTGACAATGTCAACTTTGACTGGTTATTTCTCGTCCTGGGACGGATGGGATTTTCTGGCCCTTTTGTTAATCTAATCCGCTCCATGTACACCTCTCCCACGGCTAGGCTGGTGGTGGCGGGGTCCCTCTCTGAGGAGTTCAGACTTTTCAAGGGCACGAGACAGGGCTGCCCCCTATCCCCTCTCCTGTTTCACCTGGCCATTGAACCACTCTGAAATGGCATTCAAATAGGTCCTCATGAACTGCGTTCAGCACTCTTCGCGGACGATGTCCTAATATTTTCATCCAACCCGGCCAAAGACATGCCTACTATCGTCCGAATATTCGACGATTTCAGGCGATATGCAGGCCTTCGGATAAATTACAGCAAGAGTGAAATCCTCCCTATAGGCCCCTCCACACAGCGTCTATGGTCTGCCAATTCCCCCTTCACAGTAGCTAAATCGCATATTACATACCTAGGAATAAAAATAGGTAATTCACCCTCCTCTATATACACTTTGAATTTTCCGCCTCTGCTACACAAAATAGCATTGGAACTCGAGAACTGGATGGACCTGCCGCTTTCGCTTCTGGGGAGATGCCACCTTTTTAAAATGGTCAGTTTTGCACGCCTACTTTATCCGTTACAAACCATACCCTTGTTACTCAAACACAAAGATATTCAGTCCTTAAATAGAAGCATCGCTAAATTCATTTGGCACCGCAAAAGACCACGTATAGCATTGACAAAACTTTATCTCCCCAGGAGAGAAGGTGGCGCCTGCCTACCCAATATTAGATTATATAATCTGGCTTGCCTCCTAAGAATTGGATTAGACTGGTCCAGAAATGAATCCAGACATGCTAACCTCTCTTTGGAATCGGCTATTTCCTATCCGTTCTCACCCATGGCCCTTCTCTATACGCCTCGGAAAATCCTCCCTCCTAACCTTCAGCACAACCTCCTAATACGGGATACCATATTAGCCTGGAGGGAGACCGGGAAAATCCTTAAGATCCCCACCACTATCTCCAGACAACTTCCCATCCTGGGAAACCCCAACTTTCCCCCTGGAACAGCAATGGATTGTGCACGTTCTACAGTCTCTGCGACCCGGACACGGGAAACCTCCTCCCTTTTGAAGACTTAGTGCAGAAATACTCCCTACCCAAATCTCATCTCTTCAATTACTGGCAGTGTGCTCACTTCATCCGCTCCTCATGCAATGAAAAAACAAAGAGATTCCACCCCTCACTAATTGATACTCTTCTGGCGTCGGGCTCCTACAATATATCAGCAATATAGAAGCCCTTGCAGGCTAAAAAAGCTACCCCAATCAAAGCCACCTCGATTAAAAACTGGGGGAAAGACTTCCCCGACCCGGACCTTACGACCAAACTGCTCAAAGGTTTCAACACAACACTCAACCTCTCACCTTGTGAAATATGGAGGGAGACCCAGCTAAAAATACTCCACCGAGCCCACAAACCTGCCCTTATGGATTCACAGAATGGCTCCAACATGTTGTGCCCCCTCTGCAACCTCCAAAGACCCTCTCTCACGCACCGTTTTTGGTCCTGCCCACTCATATCAGACTTCTGGGAAAAGATCTCAAAGTTTATCTTCAATATTACCCAATTCCAAATACCCAAAAAACCCCTCCTTATGGTCTTTGGCTACTGGGACTCCCAAATGTGGATACCGGCGCTTCGTGAGGCCCCTCTTCACAAAGACTGGATACTTATCTGCCTCTTTACAGCCAGGAAAGCAATTCTAAAGAATTGGATTGTTACCACCACCCCTTCCCTGTCTCAAGTGAAGCAAGATCTTGTGACTCAGTTTCGGAGAGAAAAAATCCTCACAGACTTTAACTCTGCTCCTGCAGTCTCCCGCTTCAACAAAAGATGGTCATCTTTCATGAACGCTGTCACCCCCCAGGATACAACGATATCTACTCCGCTTCAATTTTCATACTATTGAGTTTTCTCCGGACAATTCATCACTCCCTCTTATAACAGAGACCTTACCCAAACGACAAGGGGATGTAGCACCCCCCCACCCCCTCCCTCCCTTCCCTCTTGGCAGAATTCCATCCAGTTCATATGTAACCTCTGCTTCTCTTTTGTATTCTGCTTATGTTTATTCCTATTTAAGGCAACCAGACCTGTAATTCTCTCAGGGTACAAACATATTACGTATTACATTGTGGAATGTTTGGGGAATTTAATTTCCCATTTTTCAGTAATCTTGATTGTACTCTGTACATTTCTCTATGATACTGTATTATGTCCATATTCTATGTACTCCTTTGATTATATACAAATAAAATCTCTTTAAAAAAAAAAAAAAATTGCAATTAACACTCCTCTTTTTTTCATAGGAGCATTCGCCATGAAGATGTAGGGGAAGTCTTGATGGGTGCATCTGGGATGATCGTTTGCTTGTAGATGGGTCTCCTGGACGCAGAGCATGTCAGCTTTGGTGTTCACCGCTTCTTTCCATAACCAGAAGCGCTTTGCTGGGTGGTTTAGTCCGTTTACATTCAGTGACAGTATTTTAATGGTCATCGGACATCACTTAGTCAGTGTGTATCAAAGCTTGCCTGAATCGTGTTGTCCCCCGTAGCACAGTGGTATGGGTCTCATAAAGCTGGTTCGTTGTAAGGCTTCTTGTGAGACGTTTGGCAGGTATGAAAGGATTGATAGAGAACAAAAAAAACTGGAACTGTAAAAAGAGAGCCATCGTTGGCTCGTGAACATGTTAAGGAGTTGGGTTAATGTGGGGGCCAGATGGAAGTTCATATCCTTGGCCTGGGACTATGTAGTTGCAGTGGTTGTTGAAGTAGATGTGCGGGGTTCTCTGTTGGTGGGGTGTTTTTGGCAGGACTTTTGCGGGATACCACTTGCCATTCCTGGTTAAGTGGTGAGGGTGGCCGACCTTGCTGTGAGGTAGGTGTGTTCGTGGGGATTATACCCCACAATTGCAGTAGATGCATGCCTTCCTCTAAAGTTGAAATAGTGTTTGTGGAATCCTTATAGGATATTGACGAGGAGGCGTGATATTTCCACTTATGCAGGATTTTGTGGTTTCTCAGCGCCTTGGTAATGGTTGCTAGATTCTTCCTCCTTTGGAGTGTGTGCCGGGATAGATCAGGGAGGAATTGTAGGCCGGAAAGTTCCTCTGGGAGTGGATGAATTTTCCTGATTTGGGATGTAATCAATTCTTTCGTTTTAAAGTGGTGCATTTTCAGCAGCACATCTCTGGGTGCGTCTGGGGAGATAAAGGCCGGTTTGGGAAGCCTGTGTATTCTGTCAATTTCCAAGTCAGATTGTGACAGGGCCGGTGCAAGCATGGAGAAGAGGCCTAGTACATGTTGTTTCAGCTGGTTAGGGGGTATAGCCTCTGAGATTCCTCTTATTTTAATGTTCAATCGTCTCGATCTGTCCTCTAGGTCTGCGACCTTGTCTTTCAGCCATGCCATTTCTTCCTCGTGGTTATCGTGTGCATCTACCATGTGGTTATAGGATGTTATACATGCTTCCATAGATGTTTCTACAGAGTCTTTGTCCCAGTTCATGCACCTCACTGCGGATTTGGGAGAGGCATCCCTTTATGTCACTTTGTAGTGTGGAACGAAGGGACATTAGCATGTCTTTCAGGGTTACGTCAGATACCGGATTCCCCTGGGTGGGGAAGGTAGATATGGGATCTTGTGCGGTCTGTGTGTTAAATGGCTGCTGGTGATCCCCTGTCTCCATGTCAGTCCCCTGTTCGTGAGGTGTCTCCTTGCGGGGCTTTGATTTAACTGGGCTGCGGGTTGAGGGTGAGGATGAGCCCGAGGAGTCCCCAGAGTCTGGGTTTCCTACCTGCTGGAGCATGTGGGGCGTTGTTGTGCTGGTGCGGTCTCCCATTGCAATCCTCGAGTCTGCATTCAGCAGCGTGCGTGTGCCGCCGCCATGTTGCCGAGGTCCGCGGCCTGCTGGCTGGAAGAAGCTAGCCAGTTTCTTGAGCTGGGCCTGGTGGTTCTTGCGCCTGGTCATCGCTGCCTGGTTGGTGTGGTCTGTGGAGCTTCTGGGTCAAGTATGGCAGAGGTTATAGCCGGAGAACCCGCGCATGAGGCTGTGTCCCAGAGTGGGCAAGCGGAGCTGCAGCTCCAAGCTCCTTTCCTCATCGCCGGTAGCCATGCCCCCCAAACTTTTGCAATGTTTGAAGGGTGTGAACCAAACAGGGGGTCGTTTGGCCCAACCCAAGTTCACACTTGCATTTCTATATTGTACATAGTTTGCTAGCTCTCACAAATTCCCCGTCGTGAACGCTTGTTTGGCATTCCCACATTTCGGAATTCACTATAGCACGGGGTTAAAATGAAACAAGAGTAGGATTGTAACTCGTTTTCAGTCTGGTCATGCTCAGTTGTGTCAGTACCTAGTTCTAAAAACAGGGGGAATTCATCTCTTCTATTTCGTGAAATTTAAAAGGAGATCATCTCCAAACAATATACAACATGTTTAGGAACCATTTAATCTATGAGATTAAAGTGTTACTAAACCCACAACAGTAAAATATGTCTGTATATGCAGAATAGAATGCTTGCTATACTCACTGTGTACCTTAAGGGGTTAATCCTCTGTAAACAGGCTGCTTGATCTTGTATGGCCACATACTTCCTTCTTGCCCTGTCTACTATATTAGACTATAATATACTATACTACATGCAGGCAGTGTGGAAAGGTTGCACATTGATCTTCCTGTTTCACATGGACACAGACTGCAGTGCATTTCTAGAGGCAGTGATTGTTTATTTTTGAACTGAGCATGTCATTGGCAAAGCACCAATCAGCTCTGGCCAGATTGTGGGTGAAGGGGCACTGATGCAAAGGAAGTTTCATCATCAGAGAGTGAAATCTCCTCCTATATGAACACAGTGGAAGCCCTGGCTCCTTGAAGTTTATCACCTGACTGCAATATACAGATTAAAAAAAGGTATAGAGCAGCAGTATTTTTATATAAAACGATTTAGAAACTGTGTACACTGTGGGGGGGGGGGGTGAATTGTTTTTATATTGCTGGACTTAGTAACACTTTAAGCTCTAAACATTATTTCCGTGTGCAATTCCTGTGCTTCTACCATGACTACTGATTTAGTTGGTCACTGATTTATGTGACCTATAGTGAATTTGATTTTGCAACTATGTATTCCCCGGATGCTATATTGAATACCTTTTCTGACTAAATTTAGACTCTTTCTGTGGATTTTAGTCACTGTGACCACTTGTTCCCCCATTTGCCAACTAGGTGCTATAGTAAACAAACCCCACGGTAACATTTTGAATTTGTGTATTGCTTCTCCTGGGAGCCGGGACCAAAAAAAAAATATCAGGTTCATGAGCAGGCAGAGATGGGGACACATCTGTTCTTCTGTCTCTCCTATGAAGTATGAACTCAGAAGTTCTTTGTGCTCTATGTACTTTTGAGTTTAGAACCATTGGCACCTGGCTAGGAGGGCTAGATGAAGCAATGATTAAGGATGCTATGTCCTCAATCAGAACTGCTTAAGTGCAAGGGATGCATCAGAGGTCAAAAATATCCCTGCTGTCTTAATAAAGTGTACTTGTCACTCAAAAAGTGCTATCACGTGGGGGCTTATCAGCCTGCATGACATATCAATAATTTTAAGAGAAAAAAATGCAAAATTAAAAAATATTATAAAATAAATAAGAACACAGGCACACACAGGAACATGTACATGCACTGTACATAAATAGGATTTAACCAACACATGTTTCCTATTGCTGCACAAACCAGAATGAGAGGAATAATTCTAGGATCAAAGGATTTTAAAGTGTTGCCTATGAACGTGTACTTATATAATTTTAATGTATTTTTTTTACTGAAAATATGATAAACAGTTGAACTAACATTGTGTGACATAAAAAAACACAACTACAATGTTTTTAATGTATAGGTCTTCGGCTTTCAGAAAGAAAAAAAAATCAGATGCTCTGGCAACAAAGAGTTAAGTTAACTTGCAGGGAGGTGTGAAAGTAAAGGTTTTTGGGGGAGAAAACAATAAGAAGCAATTTAAAGTGCTTGTAAAGGCTCAAGTTTTTCTTACCTTCATGCATTCTATGCATGAAGGTAAAAAAATTGTGCGCAGCATTACCCCCAGTCCCTCTTATCCCTATCTGAGCCCCATTGTGATCCAGCAATGTGCATGAGAGCGTTGGCTCTCCAGGGGTTTTCTCCTACCTCATTGTGTGAGCCAATGGGGAGAGAGAGGGGGCGGGCCTGAGCCATATCTCTATGTGTGAATGGACAAGCATGAATGGACGGTTCAGGAGTGAGCCTGCTTGCGTGCTATGGCACTTGGCAGGAGGCTTGAGGGGGACCCGAGAAGAGGAGGATAAGGGCTGCTCTGTGCAAAACCACTGCACATAGCAAGTAGGTATAACATGTTTGTTTTTTTTGTTTTTTTTAATTGCCTTTAATATTACTTTAATGTAAATAAATCTCACCACCAAGCATTCTGGGGAGTAACAATGATGTTAAAAAGAAAATCACCTATCCACAGCAGGCAAGTGTTTTGGGATGACAGGCAGGTATCAATAACATAGCAGGCATGTATGCTCAATATACTTTTGCTATAGAGATACAGTGCTTTGAAAAAGTATTCATACCCCTTGAAATTTTCCACATTGTGCCATGTTACAGCCAAAAAACTTAAATTTATTTTATTGGGATTTTATGTGATAGACCAACACAAAGTGGCACATAATTGTGAAGTGGAAGCAAAATCATAAATGGTTTTCAAAATGTTTTACAAATACATGCGTTCCCCAGGTTACAAACACGATAGGGACTGTACGTTTGTTGTTAAGTTGAATTTGTTTGTAAGCCGGATCAGGTATATTTTTTAAGTGTAGCTTCAGCCAAAATAATTATTTTTAAACTTTTTGGATAGCATAGGGAAGGGTTAACACCCCTGTAAGATTTGTTTTGCTGTCTATGTTTCTGTTCAGAAGATTTCACCTCACTTCCTGTCCCAATGATAATTGGATTTTGAAAATTTTGGGTTGTTGTGGAAACAAACCTTGGTGATAAAGCATCAGTGGAGACACCTTTTTCCCATAATAACTCTTACAGAAGTGAATGTCTCCCTCTGTTTGTAAGTAGGAGTCGTTCATAAGTCAGATGTTTGTAACTAGGGGACCGCCTGTAAATATATGAAACGTGTGACATGCATTTGTATGCAGGCCCCCTGAGTCAATACTTTGTAGAACCACCATTCGCTGCAGTTACAGCTGCAAGTCTTTTTGGGGATGTCTCTACCAGCTTTGCACATCTAGAGAGTGACATTTTTGCCCATTCTTCTTTGCAAAGTAGCTCAAGCTCTATCAGAGTGGATGGAGAGTATTTGTGAACAGCAATTTTCAAGTCTTGCCACAGATTCTCAATTGGATTTTGGCTGGGCCATGAGTATGCTTTGATCTAAACAATTCCATTGTAGCTCTGGCTGTATGTTTAGCGTTGTTGTGTTGCTGGAAGGTGAGCCTCTGCACCTGTCTCAAGTCTTTTGCTGACTCTAACAAGCTTTCTTCTAAGATTGCCCTGTATTTGGCTCCATCCATCCTCCCGTCAACTCTGACTATCTTCCCTGTCCCTTGCTGAAGAAAAGAATCCCCACAACATGATGATTCCACCACCATGTTTCACGGTGAGAATGTTGTGTTCAGGGTGATGTGCATTATTATTTTTCTGCCACACATAGCGTTTTGCTTTTAGGCCAAAAAAATATATTCTGGTCTCATGTGACCAGAGCATCTTCTTCCACATGTTTGCTGTGTCCCCCACATGGCTTCTCGCAAACTGCAAATGTGACTTCTTATGGATTTCTTTCAACAATGGCTTTCTTTTTGCCTATCTTACATAATGGCCAGATTTGTGCAGTGCACGACTAATAGTTGTCCCGTGGACAGATTCTCCCACCTGAGCTGTGGATCTCTGCAGCAACTCTAGAGTTACAATGGGTCTCTTGGCTGCTTCTAGGATTAATTCTCTCCTTGCCCCACCTGTTGGTTTAGGTGGATGGCCATGTCTTGGTAGGTTTGCAGTTGTGCCATACTCTTTACATTTTTGGATGATACATTGAACAGTGCTCCATGAGATGGTCAAAGCTTGGGATATTTTTTTATAACCTAAGCCTGCTTAAAACTTCTCCACAACTTTATGCTTGGCCTGCCTGTTATGTTCCTTGACCTTCATGATGCTGTTTGTTCACTATGGTTATCTAATAAACCTCTAAAGGCTTCACAGAACAGCTGTATTTATACTGAAATTAAATTACACACAGGTGGACTCTATTTACCAGTTAGGTGACTTCTGAAAACAATTGGTTCCACTAGATTTTAGTTAGGGGTATCAGAGAAAAGGGGGCTGAATACAAATGTGCTACTCTGTGTTGGTCTATCACACACGTTTTTGGTTATAATTAGAGTTGAGCGAACCGTAAAGTTTTGGTCCGTACCAAACTTTTGGATGTCCGGGACGCGGAGCCGAACCGAGACTTTTCAAAAAAAGTTTGGGTTCGGGTCCGGGGTTCTGGTATTTTATTCCACGTGTTGAGAAGCTGCCAAGGGCAGCCAATCAACAAGTGTTTCACTGGTTTTCCCTAGAAGCCATCACAGCCATGCCTACTAATGGCATGGCTGTGATTGGCCAGTGCACCATGTGACCCAGCCTCTATATGGGGCTGGAGTCACCGTGCTGCATGTCATATGCTCTCAGGATAGTTTAGGGAGAGGATGCTGCTGGTTCTGTGAGGGACAGATTGCAGAACATCTCATCCTGCATTACTGAATGATCTGATTGTGGACTAGGTAGAGATACTAGTACTGGTGCTTTGAGGGACAGATTGCACATCTCATCCTGCTGCACAGAATGATCTGAATGGACTAGGTAGAGTCTGTTGCTTTAACCTCTTGCCGAGCGCCAACCGCAGGTTGATG
>BLSH010508906.1:45735-60337 GCA_018402905.1 Glandirana rugosa
GCTGCAACACATTGTAATAGACTTAAGTAAAAATATTTAGATGATATATAATAAGTCGTTAAGTATACAAAAAAAACGATCGGAGTAGTACAACGTCATAAAGAGTAATAGGTGATCCCCGGCGGTTTGGGGTTACTAGACAAAGACAGGCACCCTAAGGACTTCCCACTAACGACTGGGCCTTCACTATGGATATTGTCCTACCTCTACATATGAACTGATTACTGCGACATGTGGACACCCACCACTACGATATTTTTGGTCGGGCGAGGACGGCGGTGAACTCTTGCCTGTGAAGATACCAGAATACCTCTAAAGTATAAGATGAAGGAAAAAGGTGATACAGCAAAAGGTTGTCATTCCTCAATATGCAGTCATAAACTGTGTGTATCTCACAGTATAGATGAAAAAAGTTTGAGGGTGAATAAGCATCCTACCTCTATTGCCAGCCACCACGTGTGTCCGTCCGCCACTCAGATTGTTCTCAAGTGGCGGCAGGAGCGGGCTGGTTTTTATAGCATCACCACCCACAGGTGTACAGCGTCATTAGTCAAGTATACATCTCCATCCTGTTATAGGTATCACTTCCGGGTCAGCAATCACCCTTCAGGAATCCCACGGACAGAAACAGATCATTGGGGTTTGGCGGCCCCTAGTGGATAATGAGAAATACTGCAACATGATGAGGCTAGCAAAAAAAACATATGAATTGCTGAATAATATATAGTAGATTTATAAAAATGAATTCAGATAATGTTACACAACGTCGGGTAAGATAACGTATACATATGTAGGGCCCCCAATTACCGGGTTTGATCAAAAATTATCAATGGTGAGAAAAAAAAAAGGGGGAAAGGGGGGGAGGTTCAATCACAGTCCACTCATCTCTAGCTCCACTCATGATAATTAGCATAATTGGCCCCTAGGAAAAACAAAAGCAAATATGTGAGAAAGATTGTATATAGAACACAACAACAAAGGGGTACATATCCAAAATGGCCCCCCTATGGTGTCACTATTTGATTTCTACAGATACCCTTCATTTTCATGTGATCCTACTCCAGCCTCTCAGTAAAATTGGGCCAATCCACATTGAATCGAGAGGAGAAAAGGTAAGTGGGGAGAGGGGTCAGTATAGGGGATTATGTTGGAAAAAGGATGTTAGCCATGTCCTTCCCAAGTCCCCGAAACAAAGCCCTCCAGGAAGGGGCGATAGCTAATCATGCTATTAAGGCCCAATGGAATAGAAGCATTGAGGGCCACTATCCAGCGGGTCTCATTTTGCATCAGGATTTTGTCCCAATCTCCTCCTCGATTGCTGGGGTGAACCCTGTCTAGAATAAGGAACTTAATTGTTGGAAGACAATTACTATGATGATCCCTAGCATGTCGCCCCAATGGTAAATCCGGGTTTCGTGTTTTTATAGCTGTCAAGTGTCTGGGGGCTCTCTTATAGAATTGTTGTGTGGTTTTACCCACATAGAAGGCCCCGCAGGCACAGGTAAGTAGGTAAACCACTCCCATAGTGGTGCAATTGGCGAAGTGTTTAGGTTTGAAATAATGGCCATTGGGTAACTTTATATCGGTGTTGGTATTCATGAGATGACAAATTTTACAACCCCCACAAGTATATGTGTCCCTGCGTTTGCAGGGGTCACCCCTGAATTTAATGACCGAGAGCATCGAAAAGTGATTGGGGGTTTTTTGGGGAGAAGGGGAGCTAGAGTGGAATCCATCATAAGAATAGGCCAGAACTGCAGTAGAATTTTTCTAATTCTCCCATGGTGTTTGTTGTATTTCATTATGATCCTGGCTCTGTTTGTTCAAGTTTCTTGGCCTTACCATAAATCAGCTGTCTTCTTGTTGTGTTCTTAGTACGCTTATAGGCTATTTTGAGGCAAGTGTTAGAATATCCTCTCAATTGAAGCCTATGTCTTAACTTGGCCGCTTCCAATTCAAAGAATTCATCTGAGCTACAGTTTCTATGCACACGCAGATACTGTCCATAAGGGATGGATCTTATCAAGGGTTTGGGATGCGAACTGGTTGCGTGCAGAATTGTGTTCCCTGCAGTAGCCTTACGGAATAGAGTGCTTGTGAGTCTCCCTGTTTCATCTTTGAGTATCGTTACGTCGAGGAAGGTTAATGCTGAGGAGTCTGCTGTCATGGTAAATCTCAAGTTGAATGAGTTTTGGTTCATGGCAGCCAGGCATTGATCCAGCATTTCTCGTGTATTCGTCCAAATCAGGAATATATCGTCTATGAATCTGTACCATATTAGTATATGGCTGGTTAAATCAATGAGAGCATCGTCAGCCAAGAAGGTCCCCTCCCATTCCCCCAGGTACAGGTTGGCGTAGGACGGGGCACAGCATGTCCCCATCACTACCCCCTGCACCTGGAGGAACAGGGAACCATCAAAGGTAAATATGTTGCGCATCAAGATATATTCAAGAGAGGACGAAATAAAGTTATGAAGTTTTTTATCATCCCAATGAGATTGGGAAAGAAAGTGTTTGATTGCCCGTATCCCCTTCTGGTGTGGGATAGAGCTGTAGAGTGCCTCCACGTCCACCGAGACCAGTATGGCTTCGGGTGGGATGTGGAGGCCCTCCAGGTGTTGTAGGAGATGGGCCGTATCCCTGATGTATCAGGGCAAGTTTGTCACTAGGGGACGCAGCTGTTCATCCGCATATCTGCTTAGATTATCAGATATGCTTCCTCAAACAGAAACAATGGATCTGCCCGGAGGTTCTCTCAGGTCCTTATGGACCTTTGGGAGGCTGTAGAAGGTTGGGATTTTTGGGAATTTAATACGTATAAAGTCCCATGTGCGCTTGGCTTGTCTATAATATTCTCCAGGTAGGCTGTGTCCACCAAGAGATAGAATTCCTTATAGAATTTGTCTATATGGGATCGTGATATTAATTTGTACCAGTCAGGGTTCTGGAGGATCTTGAGACACATGGTTCTGTATTGGTGATTATTCATCACCACAACGTTACCTCCCTTGTCTGAGGGCTTTATCGTAAGTTGGTGTTGATTGGTCAATGTTTTTAGTGTGTTACGTTCGTCTTGTGATAGATTATCCTTGCAACATTGTTTTTTAAGGTTATCCAACCCATGTGTGGTCATAGCTACAAAGGCCCTGATGTTGGGATTGAGGTCGAGTGAAGGGAATTTACTAGATTTTTGTTGTAATGTTAAGGTACCCAATTTTTTGATTATGGGATTTGATGTGACAATATTAAGAGGAAGACCGATGTCTAATTGATCCTCAGGGTTATTTTGTTCATCAAGAAGAGCGGAGAGCTCTTCCACTGCCTGTTTTTCCCTTGGATTTAGATCCGGTTGTTCCTGATTGGGAGTTTTTTTCACATAGAGACTTTGGAATAACAATTTTCTTGCGAACAATTGTATATCCTTTTTGATTTCAAAGATATCGACGTCAGCATCATGGCAGACAGTTAGTCCCTTAGAAAGGAGACCAACCTCCTGCTCTGATAATTCGTAATCCGAGAGGTTAACTACATTCAGGTTTGCATCAAGGAACGTATCAGGGTATATAGTGGACTGTCATTTAGTGTTAGGGGGCCATCGGGGGAAGTACCCCCTGAGGGACCCTCTTGGTGTGTAGTGTCTATGTCTTGTCTAGTATGCCCAGATGGGCCACTGCGTGAATTACCTACCCTTCTTGAGTGTTCTGAACCCGTCACCTGTGTAAGGGATTTGTTGGTAATAATTGATTCCGTGATATGTTTCTTATTGGAATGATTAGTGGAGCTCGGTGAACGCCATTTATTTTTTTGTGATCCTCTACGGTCTTCTTCTCTCTACAGTGAAGACCATTAGTGTCCTACTACAACATATATTCGGTTGCCACAATCTGTTGCACAGTTACCCCTGATGAAGGGCGTGAAGGCTTCGAAACATTCGCATTCCATCGTGGAGGGTAAACCGCACTCTTTGCGGCCCATCAACTGTGCCCCCTCAATCAACACCTTTCTAAGGCAACACTGGTGCAATACTAATGTGAACATTTTTAATGCTAATGTTTTTATGTATATGTAAATCACAGCGCCATACCGTAAATCCAAACAAATGCAACCCACCAAAAATGAAAAAAATTAAATTGTATATACACACTAAATTCATAAATATGTGCTTTAAATAAAGTTCATGTAAGGAACGTTTAAGTGTCCAAATCTTTGAAGAAAGTGCTTTGAAGAAAGTGCTCAAAAGGTGCTTCAAAGGTGCTCAAATAAACAATCGGGTGATGAGGTGAACAGTGCTGGGTGACCCCCTATAGTCCCGCACTCACCAAAATCTGTGGATCCACTGCTTTTCAGTCAGTGGATCGATTAGGCTGTAGGGGGTAAAGTTTATCCGACCAGGACCATAAACTGCTGACACCGGAACTTCTTGTGCTCAGGGAAATAATAAAAGAAATTCCATAGTGCAGACTGCTAAATCAACGATTTATTGCGCATATATAAAATCCACTTACAAAATCCACGATTAAAAACAGCGTCAACATCAACAGATGAAAAGCATGTATGATGGTAATGGCGTGCGTTCCAACTCGCTGGCCACGTTGAAGGAAGTGACGTCAATGACCGCGACAGACCCGGAAGTGACGTCAACGCGTTTCGCTCGTCATAGGAGCCTCATCACGGACCTGTTCCTCTCACTTCCTGTTGTCTCCCTCTGTTTGTAAGTAGGAGTCGTTTGTAAGTTGCATGTTTGTAACTATATATATATATACACACATAGCGTATCGAGTGTACACTATATATCGGTGAATTCGGCAGTGTACGGTATATAGTACACATGGTGTCTTAAAATATTTACAGTCTAGTGTATATATATATATATATATATATATGGAGTGTATTGAGTGTACATCACATATCGGTGCATTCGGGGTGTACGTACAGTATATAGTACACTTGACTGAGTGTATTAAGATATATACAGCCTGGTGTATATATATATACACACACACACACACAGTGTATTATGTGTACATTATATATCGGTGCATTCGGCGGTGTATATAGCACACTGCTTGACATGTGTCTTAAAATATATACAGTCTAGTGTATACAGATATACACATAGCGTATTGAGTGTACACTATGTATCAGTGCATTCGGGGGTGTACAGTATATAGCACACTACTTGATGTGGTGTCTTAAAATATATACAGTCTAGTGTATACAGATATGTACACAGCGTATTGAGTGTACACTATATATCAGTGTATTCGGGGGTGTACCATATATAGCACACTATTCAACGTGGTGTCTTAAAATATATACAGTCTAGTGTATACAGATAGACATGCAGTGTATTGAGTGTACACTATATATGAGTGCATTCGGGGATGTACAGTATATAGCACAGTTCTTGGCATGGTGTATTAAAATATATACAGTCTAGTGTATACAGATATACACACAGCGTATTGAGTGTACACTATATATCAGTGCATTTGGGGGTATATGGTATATAGCACACTACTTGACATGATGTCTTAAAATATATACAATCTAGTGTATACAGATATACACACAGCATATTAAGTGTACACTATATATCAGTGCATTCAGGGGTGTACGATATATAGCACACTACTTGACATGGTGTCTTAAAATATATACAGTCTAGTGTATACATATATACACAGCGTATTGAGTGTACACTATATATCAGTGCATTCGGGGTGTACTGTATATAGCACACTACTTGACGTGGTGTCTTAAAATATATACAGTCTAGTGTATACATATATACATGCAGCGTATTGAGTGTACACTATATATGAGTGCATTTGGTGGTGTACAGTATATAGCACACTACTTGATGTGGTGTCCTAAAATATATACAGTCTAGTGTATACAGATATACACACAGCGTATTGAGTGTACACTATACATCAGTGCATTCGGGGGTATGGTATATAGCACAGTGTAGTACAGTTTAAAAAAAAATACCCATCATGTCAGGAAGGCCACAAAGGAGAGGCAGATGCTCCCAGGCCACTAAAAGAGAGCAAGCAGCCACAATATGCAGAAGAGTTGGCGGAGTGGATAACAAAGCTGTCCTCATCCTCTGTCACTCAGGCTTTTACAAGTTTGCCTTCTAACGCATCTGGCAAAGTGGCCTATTCCACCGGATCCTTGTCCACAGTTACTCCTTCTGTAGCCCCACCATCATACACGGAGGGGTCACCTGAGTTATTCGAACATAGGGGTTGATTTACTAAGGCTGGAGAGTGCAAAAATTGGTGCAGCTCTGCATGCTAGCCAATCAGCTTCTCACCTCAGCTTGTTCAATGAAGCTTTGACAATAAAACCTCGAAGCTGATTGGTTTCTGTGTAGAGCTGCACCAAATTTTGCACTTTCAAGCTTTAGTAAATCAACCCCATAGTGTTGGTTACATGCTGATGGAAGATGCACAGCAGTTTTAAGGCTCCGATGTTGGTTCCCAGGAGGAAGGGAGTAGCGTGAGCCTAGAGGAGGGGATGATGAGGACACAGACTGTACTTGGGTGCCTGAGAGAAGAGAGGAGGAAAGTGAGGAGGAGGAGGAGGCCTAGCTCCAACAAGGCAGGATGTCCCCCAGGGGCCAGCTTAAGGGCAGCCACCCAATAGCATCAGACCACAGAGCTCCACAGGTGCAGGGCTCTGCTGCCTCCCCGCCGACTTCCATAATTTCTTTGGTGTGGGCATTTGTTCAGCACATGTGCAGTAGATCGCACCAATGCCATTTGAAATCTGTCTGAAGTGGATCAAACGCGGCCAGGACTCCACCCGCTTGGGCACTACTGTCTTGACAAGACATATGACTCCAGCCATGCAGTCCATTGGCAAGAGTACCTGAAAAGCCCACACCAGAAAACAAGACAGACTTCTCCTTGCTCCTCATCTGTGATCTCAACCCTTACTATACCTGCAGTCCTCTCTAAAACCTGCACTGAGAGGAATGAAGGTGTAGCAATGCGTGCCACAACTAGTACTTGCAGCCAATCTGCTAGCAGTACACCACCAGGTGAATTCAGCAGGCAAATATCCCTACCCCAGTTTCTGAACCTTAAAAAGAAATACTGTCCCAGCCATCCACATGATCAGTGTCTTAATGCTAGATTGGTCAAATTGCTAGCTCTCCAACTGCTTCCTTTTCAGCTGGTAGACTCTGCCCTCATTTCTGAATTTGTAGAATGTATTGTCCCACAGTGGCAGGTTCCCAAAAGACATTTTTTTTCACATAAGGCCATTCCGGCTCTCTACCATCATGTGGAAGGCAATGTTTTGGTTTCGTTGGACAGTGCAGTCAGCAGCAGGGTTCATATTACTGCCGACTCATGGCCAAGCAGGCACAGTCATGGGCCTTACCTTTCCTTCACGGCACACTGGGTAACTCTGCTGGCAGCTGGGAAAGATGCAGGACAAGGTTCAGTTTTGGAAATAGTTCCGCTTCCAAAAATCTGGTGGTGATTTTGCCACACCTGCCTCTTCCACCCCTCATCTTCTTCTACCGCTGTGGCCTCTTCTGCAGAATTTTCCTCCAAACCTTCAGTACTCCCTAAGCGTTCAAGGGGCTATGCAAGCAGTCAGGCTAAAAGACGCCATGCGGTGCTTGAGTTAGTCTGTCTTGGGGACAGGAGGCACACTGGGGAAGAGATTATTTCAGCTCTGTGGGGGCAGGCTCAGAGGTGGTTGACGCCACGGCAGGCCAGGAATGGTTGTATGCGACAATGACACCAACCTTCTCTCTGCCCTCTGACTGGGTAAATTGACACATATTCCATGCTTGTCACACGTCTTGACTTTGGTGGTGCAGTGTTTCTTGACCAAGTACCTTGACCAGATATGCTAAGGCAGGCAAGAAAAGTCTGTGGTCATTTCCGGCAATCATACAATGCCAGTGCCCGGCTGGCTGACATCCAGCAGGAATTCAACCTGCCCAACAACCGCCTCATTTGTGACATGCCCACCAGGTGGAACTCAACATTGGCAATGCTGCAGCGGCTGCATGCACAGCAGAGGGCCATCAATGAGTACCTCTGTGAGCATGGCACCAGGACAGGCTCAGGGGAGCTTGGCTTTTTTTCACCATGTCAGTGGCTAATAATCAAGGATGTATTCACTGTCCTGTCACCATTTGAGGAGGCCACAAGGATGGTGAGCAGAGACAATGCATGCATCAGTGACACTGTCCCATTAATATTCCTTCTGGAGCACACGCTTCGTGGAATCATGGACAGGACACTTGAGGCAGAACAGAGGGAGGAAAAGGAGGACTTCCTTTCCTCTCAAGGCCCCCTTTATGCAGAGAGCATTCCTACAGAGCTGCCAAACACACAGGAGGAGGAGGATTGTGTCAGCATGGATGTGGAGTATAATACACAGCAGTCTTCAAGTGATCATGGTTTTCAGGCCTCAGAAGGCCCAACCCAGCCCACCCAAGTGCAGGATCAATAGATCGCTGTCACTTACAAAACACAACACAGATATCTGCAGCGTTCGCAGAGATCACACCTGATCCCTGCAAAATCTGACAGTGAATTTGGTAGTGTTTGAAACAGGCACTGACAACCAGGTGTGCTTTTTTGCCTGTGAGTCACGGTAGTGTACCTATAAATTTAGAGAGTCCAAAATGTCCAATCCAAGGTACACTAATGAAGAGGCCTACAGTATGCTGAGTATGACAGATGAGAGCGATGGGGAAGCCTCACTGTCAGAATCAGGCTCAGCATAAGAACCTGTAGAGAGCAGCGGCACCCTGTCAGTTAGCTCTGATGACGGAGTTGTGGTCCCTGCTAGGGTCAGGCGTACCAGATCCCGTTCTGCTGTCGCTGAGGTGCATGAACCGCAGGGCTCTCGTATGCAGCAGAGAGCCAGTACTAGCACTGCTACTCCTTCTGGTGACCTGGCAAGCACCAGCGGCCTAGTACATCCTGGTCATAGACGAACCAGCACTGCAGTATCACGTGGTGACATGGCGAGTCCCATAAGTGCAGTTCAAGCTGGTGTGGCTAGCATGAATAGTGTCCCACAGCCACAAAGAAGACAAACACATAGTGCCCTTCCTGACGTGCTTGCAAACCCTGATTGGCAACCCACCACTGATGCAGCACCCGTACTTCCCCCATTCACTGGCCAACCCGGAATCACAGTGAATACAGCTGATTTTACGGCCATTGATTTTTATTCGCTGTATTTCACGGAAGATCTCTATAGAGGACCAAAGCAATATATATGCTGGTCAATTCATTGCCGCTAATCCCCATTTGACACTTGCCAGAGACTGGAAGCCAATCACGGTTCCAGAATTTAAGACCTTTCTGGGCCTTTCCTTCCTCATGAGCATAACTAAAACAACTGAGTTGCGGTCATATTGGTCCATTGACCCAATTCACCATATGCCCGTGTTCTCTACTTGCATGGCCAGGACACGATACAAGCAGATTTTACAGTTCATGCACTTCAGTTACAATGAACTGAATTTGACCTGCTCTACAAAATTTGGCCCCTCATAAACCACTTTAATACCAAGTTCGCTGCAGTTTTTATTCCCAACCAAGTTGTGTGGGTGGACGAGTACCAGGTTAAATTTTCTGGCTGTCTTGCTTTCATGCAGTATGTCCCCAGCAATCGTGCCAGTTACGGGGTCAAACTGTATAAGCTCTGTGACAGGGCCACAGGATATACACATAGTTTCATGGTTTATGAGGCCAAAGATAGTCACGTAGAGCCGGAAGGATGCCCAGACTACATAGGGAGTGCTGGCAAGATTGTGTGGAGCTTGGTGTCACCCTTATTCGGAAAGGGGTACCACTTGTACGTGGACAATTATTACACAAGCGTGACAATTTTTAGTCACTTGTTTGATCATCAGATTGGTGCATGTGGCACCGTGCGACCCCCAATGGCTTGTAGATTCCTGTCTTAGTTGGGGGGAGAGAGCCTGCTTGAAGTGTAATAATTTGCACGCATTGTAGTGGAGGGACAATCGGAATGTTTTCTTTCTGACCTCCCTTCATGCAGATACGACAGTCCAAATTTCTATGGTGCCTGGTGTTGTGGAGAAACCCCTCTGTGTCCACGATTATAACCTAAATATGGGAGGGGTGGACCTCAATGACCAGTTATTGGAGTCATACCTAATTACCCATAAAGCTAGACACTGGTACAAAAAGTGTCTATATACCTTTTTCAATTGGCTTTGCTGAACGCTCATGTCTTATACAGAGCTTCAGGACTGACGGGATCCTTCCTCAAATTCATGGAAGAAATCATCACAGCCCTTCTGTTTCCAGATGGTGCTGCACCCCCACTTCAGAATGTGAATGCAGATGCGGGCTGTATGTGAGGCACTTTCCACGTGTCCTCCGTGGTACCCCAGGCCACAGAACACCCCACAAGAGATGTCGTGTCTGCAGACGATGCGGACACAGGCGTGACACCCGCACTTATTGCCCCACCTGTCCTGACCAGCCTGGTCTCTGTATCGATTAATGTTTTGAACGCTATCACACATTAGTGAATTATTAGCATAGGGTACAGCAAACACAGTGATTAGGCACATTTACATAGGGTCTCCAAAGATGCCAGTGCATTTTGAGAGACCCAAAGCTGGAACCAGTTAGTTTTTAGTTACAAAAAAAAAAGGTGTACCAAAAAAAAAAAAAAAAAAAAATTTTTTTAAAACAACAAAAAAAATAAAAAAATGTTAAAAAAACAAAAAAAATATAAAATAAAAAAACCAAAAACAGTTGTACGTTTCTTTTTTTTCTCTCTCTCTCTCGTTTTCTCTCTAATCTCTATCTACTGATAATATTTTGTATGCATAAAAGGTTTGTTACTGTTTTTATCATGTTTTCTTTGCACTTATGTAATTTTTTTTTTTACATAAAGTTTTATTTGAAAATCGACATTACAAATGTTTACAACAGGTAATATAAATAATATTACAGATATCATTGTACAGATAAAGAGCTCGTAGTTTGTTGACCGAATATTTAGGTAGACAAATGATAAGGCAGTAAAGTCAACATCATCGTGAAAGGAGTGGCAAACATAATAATGGCATGTTATTACATGTACTTACTATGGAGAACAAAGAAATCAAATAGAGAATAAAGCATGGTCTCACGAAACATGTAACTTTTGCCTGAAATGCCTACTGGTAAGTTACTGTACCTATATGTAGTTTATGTAGGAGGAACCAGTGATTTCTTGTTGTTTGGATAATAAAATATAAAGAGAAAGGTAGAAGGGGTGGAGAGCAGAGAAAGAGAAGAGAGAGAGAAAGAAGAAAGGGGGAGATAGTAAAAGAGGAGAAGGAGGAGAAGAGGTGTTTGATGTCTCAGTCCAGCGGGTCCCCCGCCCCCCCCAAAAATAGAGGGGAAGCGTGCCCCCAGGAAACTAGTGAGTCTCTTATAGCAGGGTTATGTTATCAGGGGTAATTTGGATAGTCCCCGGCTTCCTTACATATGGGCCAGGGAACCACTTTTAGAGGCTGGAGAACACCAGTTAGGGGGCGGAAAGTGCGTTTATGTTTTGACTTTATGTAGCTAGGTAGCCTGGCGTAGATTTAAATTGCAACCAGTCAAACCAGGTTTTAGAGAATTGTTTAATCCTTTCAGTTGCTATGCTAATTAATTCTTCAATTTTTTCAGTTTTATTGATTCTGTGGTACCACTCCTTTATCAATTGGATCGTCGTCGAGCACCAATGGCAAGGAATACATTGTCTGGCTGCATTAATCAGAATCAGAATTAATGACCTATGATAACTTTTTTTGGGGATGGGCGTGTGATGGAGTAGGTAGATTCCAGGGAAGAATTCCATGGGTTCTGAGCTGATTGTGATAATGGATTCATGTACTATTTTCCAAAACTGCTGGATTAATGGGCATGACCACCATATGTGGAGAATTGATCCTTCATTCGCACCACACCTCCAACACTTGTTAGGGATTTGGGGAGCAAATTTGTTGAGGACCTCGGGGGTCCTGTACCACCTAGATAATATTTTACATCCACATTCTTGAGTGGCAACATTGAGGGCGCCCCTATGGGTATGGGAGCAGATTATTTCCCAATTGTGGTCCGACAAGTCCAGGTCTAGATCTTTTTGCCACGCTAAAAAGGCACTGCTGGAGAATGCCGACATATTCCCGAATAGGGACAAGTAGAGAATGGATATCAGGTGTCTTTGGGGAGAGTTCTGGGTGCACAGGCGCTCGAGGATAGAGAGTTCTCTGGTCCATTGATCTGGGGTTTCAGGTTTGGAGATATAATGTTTGATTTGAAGATATGACCACCGTGGAATTCGGTGTGGAGCTAGTTTCCCTTATGAAGGAAGTGCTTAATACGGGGTTCTCCGTTCTGCCAAATAGATGAGAGAAAGGAGTCATGGTTCCCAGGAGGGAAGTCTGGGTTTCACCTTAGAGGGGTAAGGAGGCCTATCTAGTGCTTCAAGTTCATTTGAACTTCATTCAAATGAAGCATGAGCAAATCTTGTGGAAGGATGTAAAAAAAAATTGTAGGTAGAGCAATCTGGATTGTTTGAAATAGATACAAGAAGTGCGACAGGATCGTCATTTTAAACAGGGAGGCCCTGCCAAACCAGTAAATATTGAGTGAGTTCCATCTTTTTAGATCTTCTTTTGTCGCTCCAAGAGCTGGTTCAAAGTTAACATGGTACAGTTTGGAAAGAGGTATCGGAATCTTAATTCCTAAGTATGTGATGTGGTCCTGAGCCCAATTGAAGGGGAAATTCTCTTGACACTGCCTAGTGACCTCTGAGGACAAGGTAATGTTAAGAGTGTTTGATTTGGAGTGATTTATTTTAAGGTTGGAAATGAGTTGGAAATCCTCAAGGACTTTTAAAAGGTTGGGTATAGAGGTATGGGGATCAGAAAGAAACAGTAATAAGTCGTCCGCAAATGCTGCGACTTTGAAGATACGGTCTTTGATAGATATATCTTTAATATCTTGATTGAGGCGAAGGTGATTTAACAGGGGCTCCAGGGTAAGTACGAAGAGAAGGGGAGAGAGGGGACAACCCTGCCTAGTGCCATTGTGTAGAGTGAAGGCCTTCGACAGGTGGCCATTAGCACGGACCCTAGCTGTTGGTGTGAAGTACAACGCTCCAATGTAGGCTAGCATGATATCTGGGAGGTCTATTGAATCTAGTACATTGGCCATGTAGTCCCAGGCCACTCTGTTGAACGCCTTCTCGGCATCCAATGAGAGAAAAAAACCCCGGTATCTCATTTATTGTTAGCCAGTGGTGGATATTTAGGGCTTTTGTTGTATTGTCTCTCCCCTCTCTACCCGGGATAAATCCCACCTGATCTAAAGAGATCAGGGAGGGCAGAAGGGGGAGGAGACGATTGGCCAAAATTTTCGCATATATTTTCGCGTCAACATTTATAAGGGAAATGGGGTGGTAGAGACTATTTCCGGGTCCTTACCTTCCTTGGGAATCACTGTTATGTGTGCTTCTAGGAGATGGGGTGTTAATGGCTTGTGGTGTGCTAGAGTTCTAAAGGCCTTAATAAATTGAGGTTTCAGGATGTCTGCAAATGTTTTGTAATATTGTAGGGGAATCCGCCCGGGCCCGGGGATTTACCCACTTTCATGTCTTTTAGGGCTTTGTCAAATTCCGCCTCTGAGAGAGGTGCTTTTAGTCTTTGGGCTGAAACGGGAGAGATCTTGGCACCCCCATACTGGGATAGGAATTTTTTAATAGTTCAGATTATGCCGTGCTATCAAATGAGCATGCCTGAGTGGGAGAGATGTTGTAAAGCTCTCGATAGAATTTTTCAAATTGGGAGGCAATTTCTTGGTTGGAGGCATGGATCTTATTGTGTTTGTCCCTGATCTGGTGGATTGTCGATTTGGGCTTTTTTTCCTGTATTGCTTTGGCTAAAAGTTTACCACTTTTGTTCCCTTGCTCATAATTGATTTTATGTCTAAGGATATATTGTCTTTTAGTGATACTGTCTAATTCTTCCTTCAATAGGGCTCTGGCATGGGATAATTCCTGTAAGGTGGTTGTTGCCAGGCTTTGTTTGTGAGAAATTTCTAGGGAGCGAATTTGAGCAGCTAATGCTTTGAGATTCGCTTGATGGTAGAGTTGAGCGAACCTCTGGAAGTTCGGGTTCTGCTGGTCCGTCCGAACTTCGGGACAAAGTCCGGGTCCGGACGGAACCCGAACGATCGCACGGACACCGAACCCCATTGAAATCAATGGGGACCCGAACTTTTAGGCACAAAAATGGCTGTAACAAAGTCCTGGAAAGCCCTAGAGGGCTGCAAAAGGAAGTAAAATGGGGGTAAGGGTAGGGCAAGTGCCCTACAAAAAAATGGGGACAGGGAAATAACTTTAAATATTAAAAAAAAAATAAAAACATAAAAAAAGCAAAAATGGAGGTGAATGTGGATCATCTTCAAACTGTGTCTGAAAAGTATTAATTAACGGTAGAAGCCATATAACTGTTCTAAAATCATCTTCAAACTAGGGCAAGTGCCCTACAAATAAATGGGGATAGGGAAAATAAATTAAAATCAAGTAAAAAAACGGGA
>BLSH010508906.1:67353-79090 GCA_018402905.1 Glandirana rugosa
GGGTTGTACTGTCCCTCCATTTTAGCACCTCAGGAAATGAGATAGGCAGTCATAAAATAAAAGCTGCGGAAATTCCAGAAAATGTACCCTAACTTGTGGACGCTATAACTTTTGCACACAGCAATAAATATACACTAATTGACTTTTTTATTACCCGAGGCATGTGGCTAAATGCATTTTGGCAAAAATGTATGACTAAAATTTAGTTTATTGTATTTTTGTAATAACTTAAAGTTGAAATTTATCATTTTTTTCAAAATTTCCATTCTTTTTTTGTTTATATCGCAAAAAATAAAAATGCAGTGGTGAACAAATCCCACCAAAAGAAAGCTCTATTTGTGGGAAAAAAGGAAGCAAATTTAGTTTGGGTACTGCATTGCATGACCGCGCAATTACCAGTTAAAGCGGCGCAGTGCCAAATTTAAAAAAGTGCTCTGGTCCTAAAGCTGGAAATCCTTCCGGGGCGCGAAGTGGTTAAAGGAATTTTTCATTTTTTTTTTCACTTTAAAAACGATGGATTTAAAAACTTTTTTTTTCATTGATACATGTCCCCTAGGGTAGGACCTGGGTCCCCATACACTTTTTAGGGCAATAACATTGCATATACAGTCAGGTCCATAAATATTGGGACATCAACACAATTCTAATCTTTTGGGCTCTATACACCACCACAATGGATTTGAAATGAAACAAACAAGATGTGCTTTAACTGCAGACTTTCAGCTTTAATTTGAGGATATTTACATCCAAATCAGGTGAACGGTATAGGAATTACAACAGTTTGTATATGAGCCTCCCACTTTTTAAGGGACCAAAAGTAATGGGACAATTGGCTGCTCAGCTGTTCCATGGCCAGGTGTGTGTTATTCCCTCATTAGCCCATTTACAAGGAGCAGATAAAAGGTACAGAGTTCATTTCGAGTGTGATATTTGCATTTGGAATCTGTTGCTGTCAACTCTCAATAAGAGCTATCACTATCAGTGAAGCAAGCCATCATTAGGCTGAAAAAACAAAACAAACCCATCAGAGAGATAGCAAAAAACATTAGGCGTGACCAAATCAACTGTTTGGAACATCCTTAAAAAGAAAGAACGCACTGGTGAGCTCAGCAACACCAAAAGACCCGGAAGATCACGGAAAACAACTGTGGTGGATGACCAAAGAATTCTTTCCCTGGTGAAGAAAACACCCTTCACAACAGTTGGCCAGATCAAGAACACTCTCCAGGAGGTAGGTATATGTGTGTCAAAGTGAACAATCAAGAGAAGACTTCACCAGAGTGAATACAGAGGGTTCACCACAAGATGTAAACCATTGGTGAACCTCAAAAACAGGAAGGACAGATTAGAGTTTGCCAAACAACATGTAAAAAGCCTTCACAGTTCTGGAACAACATCCTATGGACAGATGAGACCAAGATCAACTTGTACGAGAGTGATGGGAAGAGAAGAGTATGGAGAAGGAAAAGAACTGTTCATGATCCAAAGCATACCACCTCATCAGTGGTGGTAGTGTCATGGCGTGGGCATGTATGGCTGCCAATGTAACTGGTTCTCTTGTATTTATTGATGATGTGACTGCTGACAAAAGCAGCAGGATGAACTCTGAAGTGTTTTGGGCAATATTATCTGCTCATATTCAGCCAAATGCTTCAGAACTCATTGGACGGCGCTTCACAGTGCAGATGGACAATGACCCGAAGCATACTGCGAAAGCAACCAAAGAGTTTTTTAAGGGAAAGAAGTGGAATGTTATGCAATGGCCAAGTCAATCACCTGACTTGAATCCGATTGAGCATGCAGTGCACTTGCTGAAGACAAAACTGAAGGGAAAATGCCCCAAGAACAAGCAGGAACTGAAGACAGTTGCAGCAGAGGCCTGGCAGAGCATCACCAGGGATGAAACCCAGCGTCTGGTGATGTCTATGTGTTCCAGACTTCAGGCTGTAATTGACTGCAAAGGATTTGCAACCAAGTATTAAAAAGTGAAAGTTTGATTTATGATTGTTAATCTGTCCCATTACTTTTGGTCCCTTAAAAAGTGGGAGGCACATATACAAACTGTTGTAATTCCTACACCGTTCATCTGATTTGGATGTAAATACCCTCAAATTAAAGCTGTAAGTCTGCAGTTAAAGCACATCTTGTTTGTTTCATTTCAGATCCATTGTGTTGGTGTATAGAGCCAAAAAGATTAGAATTGTGTCTATGTCCCAATATTTATGGACCTGACTGTAAGCCTTTAAAATGAGCACTTTTGATTTTTAATGTTGGGACATAGACTTTAACTGTGTTTGAATGTTCGCGCAAACTTTTTGCCTGTTCGCATGTTCTGATGCGAACCGAACCGGGGGGTGTTCTGCTCATCCCTACTCACATTTTTTTTCACAAGTCTTCGAAATACATGGAAAGAAAATGAAAATGTTTTTATTTTTACACAAAGTAGTCAATTTAAAGATTTTTCTAATACATAGCATGTACATTGCAAAATTACACCCCAAAATACATTCTACTACTTGTCCCTAGTATGGCGATACCACATGTGTGAGACCTTTACACAGCCTGGCCACATAGAGTGGTCCAACATGCAGGGAGCACCGTCAGGCGTTCTAGGAGCATAAACTACACATAAAATTTGCTAATGACCTATTACACTTTTGAAGGCCCTGGAGCACCAGGACAATGGAATTACACAAAATTAACCCATTTTGGAAAGCAAACATCCCAAAGTATACTCTATGTGGCAAAATGAGTCTTTTGAACGGTTCATTTTTTTCCCACAAGTCTTCAGAATACGTGGAAAGAAAATGAAAACATGTTTTTTTTTACACAAAGTTGTCAATTCATGCTATATTTATAACACATAGCATGTATATAGCAAGAATTACTCCCCAAATCACATTCTGCTACTCCTTCTGAGTATGGCAATACCACATGTGTGAGACTTTTACACAGCCTGGCCACATAGAGAGGCCCAACATTGAAGTAGTACCTTCAGGCATTCTAGGAACATAAATTACACATCTAATTTCATTCCTACTGATCACACTCTTGAAGGTCCTGGAGACCCAGGACAGTAGAATTACCCACAAAATGACCCCGTTTTGGGAAGCAAACATCCCAATGTATATTCTATGAGGCATGGGCTGCAGATAGGTACTCTGATAGACTGCAGATAGGTACTCGGGTACTTTGATGGGCTGGAGACAGGTACTCGGAAAATCTGATGGGCTGGAGACAGGTACTCGGGTACTCTGATGGGCTGGTAACAGGTACTCTGGTACTCTGATGGGCTGGTGACAGGTACTCGGGTACTCTGATGGGCAGATGACAGGCGCTCAGGTACTCTAATGGGCTGGTGACAGGTACTCGGATGGGCTGGTGTCCGTTACTTTGATGGGCTGGTGACAGGTACTCTTTATTACTAGGGGGGTAATCAGTGTGATTGGTGTGCACTGTAAGTGGTAACAAGCTGTTACAGCAATCTCCTCCTCACACTTGATTGGTGTGTCAGGAGAAGAACGTGGTAGCAGCTTGTTACCACAGTTTGTTTACATTCTGTGACCGGCTGTGATTGGACACAGCTGGTCACCTGGTAAAGAGCCAATTTCATAGGCTCTTTACAGTGATTGGGGATGGGCTGTGTCGGGGTGACAAGCCTCATCCCTGATTACCGCTCTGCGCACCCCTAGGGGCACGCATGAGCGCTGTGCACGAGGACAGTGCATGTGACTGACTGTGATTGGACACAGCCGGTCACATGGTAAAGAACCATTTTTTAGTTTCAATAGATTTTTAATGTTTTTTTTCCACAGAGAAAAAACAAAAGAAATACAGATAATATATAGACATTCCAAAAGTCATTGTATGTTGATCTCAAAGTGCAGGTGGATATACTTTTCTTAGTTTGCGCTCAGACCAACCCCCATAGCCATGGTGATCTTCCACCTGATGGCAAAGCAGAACCTCCATGAGCTCAGTACCCCTTCTAGGAGCAAACTGTAACTGAGCCCATGTCTGTTGCGCGAGCCTTAGCTTTGTACAAGAATTCCATATAGACGTAAACATAACAAAACAGATAAACAAAGAGCTATAATAGAATATAGTTGTCAGATATAGTCATGCATTCATAAATGGTTGAGAAGAACCGAGCCCGAAGATCATGAGGTGGTTGAATCCAATGTTTCATCTAAGTCTTCCCTCCTCCCCTAGATTGTTTTTGTCATAAGTTAAAGCTATCTATGGAGTGATACCTTTGTAGCGTTACCTATTTGTGAGTGCCCTTTTGTCCAGGGAAGCCAGAGTTCAGTTACTCCATGGTTTACCCCCTTGCTAATTGCAAACATTATTTCGTATGTGCTATGTGTATTGCCTTTGTTTCGGCTAAGGAAAGTATCTTGGTTTCTCTCCAGTGTCTGACCAAGGTAAGGCGGGCCGCTAAGAGGATGTGAGACGCTATAGTCCTCATTTTAGGTGGTATATTTTCTATACCTAATGAAAGTAAGGCCATCCCTGGTGACAGCGCTAGTTTGGAGCCCATAAGATTCCCTATTAGTTCAAATATGGATTTCCAATAGCTGACTATATGTGGACATGACCAGAGAGTGTGTAATAACATACCCAGTCTTCCACATCTCCTCCAGCATTCTGCAGGTATGTCAGCTGAGAATTTGGCCATTCGGGATGGGGTTAGGTACCAGCGGAGCATAATTTTTTGGTAAAGCTCCCATAGGGTAGCACTTTTCGTTAAAGCGTATGTTATGGCCATTGCCATTGCCTTTTGCCACTGTTCATCAGAGTACTCCATCCCAAGGTCTCTTTCCCAAGCCTGTATGTGAGGGAGTTTAGAAAAATACTGTTTGTCGTTTAAATGCCTGTACATTACTGATATACCTTTAGTCTTAGTATTGGCATTGGAGAAGTACAGAGCAATTTGCCATGGTAAGTAAGTTTTCAGATTTTTAGAATGTGTGATCAGATGGGAGACTTGCATGTATTCATAATATTCATTATGTGGGATGGAGTACTCCAACTGGAGCGTTCGGAATGTTTTAAGTGCCGGCCCACATATAGGTCGTCTAACGTTAGTTCCTTTTCCTTGTTCCAATTTTGTAAGGATAAACCTGGTACTAATAAGGATATAGCAGATAAAGGGAACCTTAAAGGGGTTAGTGGTCCCTTATAAGGTGTATGTTTTACATAGGTAACGCCAAGCTTCCAAAGAAGCTTTGATGGTAGGAGCTTCTGTGCTGTCTCTGCAGGTGCTAAGGGAATCTTTTATCAGAGAGTTGTATAAATTCCCCCCTCTTATTTGGTATTGTTCCAATCCTCCCAAGGTATATTAGGATTTGGGGTGACCCAGCCTTTCAATTGTGCGAGTATTGTTGCTGTATGATAGTCTTCCAAGTGAGCATGCCCCGCCCCTCCTGCCCCTCTGAGGTTAATTAGTTTGCTAAAAGCACACCTTGCTTTTTTCCCTTTCCACAGATAGCTATTTCGTGTGGATTGTAATTTAGTGAGGTAAGATCTTGGGAGGGGTATGGGTAATGTCCTATACAGGTAGAGAAGTTGTGGGAGCAATTGCATCTTGAATGCAGCCAGTCTACCTGTCCAGGACAGCTCATATTTCGCCAAGTGGTCTAGCTTTTGATGAAAGCTGTTTAAGAAGGGAACATAATTTTCTTTAAACAGTCCGGTTACCTCTGGTGTCAGTGTTATGCCTAAATAAGAAATACCATTCTCTTTCCAGATATAGGGAAATCTAGCTTTGAGAATCTCTTTAGTATTGCTAGGTATTCCCACTCCAAGTATATAGGACTTTGACTCATTAACCTTATAGTATGATATCTCGCTGAAGAGCTTCAATGCCTGGTGTACCGAAGCCAGGGAGGGTCCAACATCCGTAAGCATTAATATTATGTCGTCTGCAAATAGACTTATGATGTGTTGGTTGTCCCTGATTTTGAAACCTTTAATGTTAGGATGTTGGCGTATATAAGTTTCCATAAGTTCCATTAATAAATTAAATATGAAAGGGGACAGTGGGCTCCCCTGGCGTGGCACATTCCTGATGTCGAAAGGAGACAATAACATACCTGAGATATAGACTTGTGCGAATGGAGTGGTATATAATGCCATAATTGCCTTGTAAAAATGACCCATGAAACCAAATTTGTGCAGCACCTGTGCCAGATATTCCCAGTGTACCCTATCGAACGCCTTCTCTGCATCCAAAGCCAGGAGCAGAGAAGGCGCTCGTGACCTGTTGGCCAGGTGGATAATATTTATTAGGCATCTAGTGGCATCTGCCGTTTGTCTACCTTTTGTGAATCCAGATTGGTCCGGATGAATTAGTACCGGTAGTATATCTACTAATCAATTTGCCAGCAATTTTGCATATATCTTCAGGTCATTGTTAAGCAATGAGATGGGGTGAAAATTTTGTGGTGTGTTGGGATCCTTTCCCGGCTTCGGCAGGGCTACAATCATAGCTCTCGACATCTCAGAGGGAAAAGAGGAAAGAGGAAGAGGAGGCGGCTTGATTGTACACTTCCAAAAGGTGTTCAAGGTAAATGGTGAATTCAGCCTGTCTAGTTGTTCACCTGTCAAATGTGGTAGTCTTATGTGTTCTAAGAATTTAGAGATTGTTTCTGATGAAGGTTGGGGAACGTTTAGGTCTTTATGTAGGTTGTAAAGTGATCCATAATATGAGCTGAATGCATCCGCAATGGCCTGTGGATGATGTAATTTAGAGTGATTACCTGGGTGGATTATGTATGGAATGGTGGTTTTATGTCTGTGACCTTTAAGGCGTGCTGCTAGCAATTTCCCAGCTTTGTTTCCATTAGCATAATATGTCATTTTCATTCTCCAGGACGCTTTTTCAAAGTCGCCTACGAGGAGGATTCTAAGCTCATATCTCAATTTGCTTAGCTGGTCTGAAGTGACCGGAGAGGGATTAGTCTTGTTCTGCGTCTCTAGGCGATGGATATTAGTAATAATTATAATTTCCTGTACTTGCCGCCCCCTCTGCCTCTTAGCCCTTGCCCCATATTTAATGAGGAGGCCTCGCATAAATGCCTTATGTGCATTCCATGTAACAAATGGATCAGAAACAGAGTGAGTATTATACTCAAAGAATTCAACCAACTCTTTTGTGGGCAGAATCCCGTACTGTTCACTCTGGAGCAGTCTTGGATTAGATCTCCACACAAAGGTGGGGTTGACATTATAGGTATCCATAACTTGTAGGGATACCGAGGTGTGGTCAGACCAAGTTATATTGTTTATTTTAGAGGATTTGCCCTTAAGTAACAACCACTTGTCCGTTAGGAAGAGATCTAATCTAGTGTAGGTCCTTTCCGGGGGTGTGTTCACATGATCTCGGGGTTGCCAATTTATCTAATTGGAAAAAAGAACTTGAAAGAAACAACAACGTAAAAAAGAGAAAGAACATGAGAAACTTCCACGTATGCGGTAATCATCTTGCAACCTGTGTGTAGCATTGCTACTCAGGTATGTATAGGGGGTATAAGTTCAGAGTGTCAGTCTATCCCACTACATCCGGTTGTAGGTTTGATCATTATTAGGCTACCAGCCTATTTATGCTTACGAGCATTTTTGGGTGCGACCAGGTTCCATCCCCCCCCCCTGTTTTTTCAGCATTCTTTGGTTTAGATGCCTTAGGTGGGTCCTCCGGGATAATCTGCCATCTTTTTAGTAGAGATAGGCCCTTCTCTAGGGATTCCACTGTGAAATTATTCCCATCTTTAGTGATAATCAGTTTGGTAGGAAACCCCCATTTGTAGGTTATTTGGTGGTTCCTTAAGGCTTTTGAAATCGTATTGAGATTTCTACGCTTTTGTAGGGTGAATTGTGATAGATCCGTGTAGAATTGGAGATCTTTGTACTGTGGGGGAAAATTGTCTCTATTACGGGAAGCTGCCATGATGCGTTTTTTACATGAAAGAAGTGGAGCCGGAGAATAATGTCTCTAGGGATATTATCAGGCAGGTATGACGGTTTGGGGAGGCGATGGATCATTGTGTAGCATATTTGCGCAAATCTGATTGATTGACTGATTCTGGGACCCCCCTAATCTTTAAATTGTTCCTTCTGGAATGATCCTCGATGTCAAATACATGCTGGTTGGCGGTTGGGAAGAGATCAATTAAATCAGGGAGTTCCCTGGTGTCATCCCCCGAGTCTAGGCCCAAGCTCACCTCATGATCCGCATCCACGCCATCCATCCAGAATCACGCTTTCTCCGGGCTCCCTGAGGTTGGTGTGTGCAGCGGAGATTTCGGGCTGGTAGATGGTGTGCTCCTTTTTAATGTGGAGCTGCCGTTGAGTCGCAGCCAGGGAACGCCGGCCGCTATGGTTGCATGGAGGCCGGCGCCATCTTGTGAAGAAGGACGTCTGGGGCTGGCGGTCCTCCTTCCTTTTCCCCATCTTGCTCGGTCACTTGGCCGTCTGCTCCGGAGTGTATCTGCGGAATATGGGTGCCCAGATAGTGACTGTGTAGCCCGCTATGTGCTGTTGAGGTCCCGGTGTAGCAGGAGCTCCGCACTCAGACGTCCATACTCAGCCGCGGCTAGCTCCGCCCCCGTAAAGAACCATTTTTTATTGTCTCTTTACACTGATGTGGGATGTGCTGTGTCCTAAGGTACATGCCTCATCCCCAATTGCTGCACTGCGGGCGCCCAGGGGCCTGCAGGAATGGGGAGAATGAGTGGACGCCATATGATGCCCGCCCAGGATGGGAGAGTGTTCTGTCGTGCATCATATGACTATACGCCAGTAGGGAAGTGGTTAAACACATTGTCAATATAATTCAGCCTTTGACTGTGAATTTGACCTTTGTAAAACAAAGATTTAGTTTAGTTAATCACCTTCCAAAAACTAAAACTCTTATATCTCAGTAGAGGCTACAAAAGGCTTTGTCCTACTTTTATACACTGTTAAAATTCATTAAACAAATAATATACTTCAGAGTGTTTGAGTAAGCAGTGGCTGAATGGGAAGGGAAGAGAAGTCGAAGAACATGATTTAAAGTATTTTATTGCCTATAGTCAAGCTTTCAGTAAGTGGTTGCATGCTTTCCATTACACACAATTGCTAGAGATGCTTATATAGAGCCATTATTACCGCCTCAGTAACAGGAACAATTACTTTGTGATACTTTGCAAAGTTTTAGTGTTCACCTGAACACATTCAGTATGTATATTCCAGCTGAGTTGTTTTGACTTGTAAAATCATTTTTTATGCTTACATTTACATTGGGTACTTGACAAGATATTGATGCATATAACATGATCTATTATAAAGGTATTTTCAAATGCCTATCAAATTAGCATAAAAGAAAAAAAATCTTAAACAGTTAAATTATACCAAAAACAATATAAAAAATGGTCTGTCTGTGGTATATGCATGTAGCCAGGTGCTGGCCTACAGAAATATGGAGGAGACTAAGGCTACTTTCACACTGAGGTGCTTTACAGGTGCTATTTAGCTAAAAATAGTGCCTGCAAAGTGCCTCAAAAATCCAGCCCAGGACCTGGAGTAGTGCAAATAGAAATAATGTTTCGAGCATGATCTGATCCCCTAAATTGTTCTAAAATATGCCGTATATTGTCTAAAGATAATCTGCTTTTAAACTGTGTGTAAAAGTGATTTGTACACTGAAATATCTTAAAAAGTGTGAGAAGAGAAAAATTCAACCCCTCTTTATATTTAGGTGCTAAGTACAGCTGAGCACATCTGAGCATGCTCAGAAACAAAACAACTCAGTTTTTAACTCTCATGGAGTAATTCCATGAGCAAATAGTAAATACCAGAATGAGAGTTGTTTTACACAGCTTTTTTTAAGAGTGCAGATGACAGTTATGTAGCCCAATGCAATTTTCAGCCATTCATTCTAAAGGTACAATTGCTATTTCTCCCAAATAAATCCTTTTCATGTTGAGATGAAATGTATCTTTCTCTCAAAGAAATTGTCCTTGCAACAGTGTTGCAATTTTGATAATCTATTTTGTTTTTAAGAATGCTAGAATAATCTTTTCATGTTTTGGTAAAATATTTTTTCCCTGTCACTTTCACTTGTTGATATCTATCTCACAAAAATATTTCCCCAAACTCACACAGGTGTCTTTACAAACCACAAATAATACCATTGCTTATGGAAATTTAAAATTAGTCCCGTTTTTTATTTTTTATTTCCAAACGATTCTAATTTGAGCTAAAAAAATGAGATATGTGTACCAACATCAGAAATAAAAAGTCATTACCGAAAATCTGAGGATTACGTTACTATTCTACACTCACGCTGCAAGAACCACCAACAATCACAGAATAAATTTAGATTAACTCCTGACTAATGTGATTCTTATATATCCCTAGAAATGCAGTATCTGTGTATTTATGTGTAGAAGGATTTGACATACAGTAGCCCTGTGGTTTAAAAGGTAGCAATTCTGTCTATCATTGCAGACGTCCTGAGTTCGATTCCCAAGCATGTCACTTCACGTAGAGATGTTGTTTGTCCTCTCTATGTTGTTAAACATAACTCCTGAAGCAGGGCCTTACCTAAATTATGTCTAAATGTAGTATTTATGTGTAGGAGGGTTCCACCACCATTGCAAATCTTGGCAGATATACTAGCTAGGCAATTGGGACGCCTGCCTTTACATGCAGATGAACTTTAATGGCATCCCAGTCTTAGTCCGTAGGGTTCAATATTGAGTTGGCCCACCCTTTTCAGCTATAACAGCTTCAACTCTTCTGGGAAGGCTGTCCATAAGGTTTAGGATGTTTGTTTGTGGGAGTATTTGGCCATTCTTCCAGTAGTGCATTTGTGAAGTCAGGCACTGATGTTGGATGAGAAGGCCTGGCTGACAGTCTCCGCTCTAATTCAGCCAAAAAGTATCCTATCTGGTTGAGGTCAGGACTCTGTGCAGGGCAGTCAAGTTCCTCCACCCCAAACTCGCTCATCCCTGTCTTTATGGACCTTGCTTTGTGCACTAGTCTAAATCATTTGGTGCAGGGGGGGTTATGATGTGGGTTTTTTTTACATGGGTTGGGCTTGGCCCAGTGAAGGGAATTCTTAAGGCATCAGCAAGACATTTTGGGCAATTTCATGGTCCCAACTTTGTGGGAAAAATTTGGGGGTGAACCCTTCCTGTTCCAACATGACTGCGCACCAGTGCACAAAGCAAGGTCCATAAAGACATGGATGGGGAAGGTTGGTGTGGAGGAACTTACAAACAGGATGAGGTCTGTAGGTTGGTTCTGTTGAATTTGTAGCTTCAGCAAAAAAAACTATTTTTGAGATTTTTGGATAGCATAGGGAAGGGTTAGCACCCCTGTGATGTTTGTTTTTCCTGCCTATGTCTACCGTTGTTTGTGGGTCAGATGTTTGTATCTAGGGGACCACCAGTAGAGACATTATACCTTCCTATGTGTAATCAGTAACCGGCATCTCCATTTCTTTAGTCTAACATCAGGAAATAGACTGAAGCCAAGGTATGTATAGTGAGGGTTTTATTGTACTTCCGTGGCTGTTTGGCTGCACGGGTTAGGTCGGAACGAATGTGTACTTTGGAAAGCGACACGTTTGTTCCAGCCTTCAACGTGTGAGGAGCAGATTCTGAAGCCCATCCCACGTGTAACCGTGTCAGTACCGGGGGTGGGGAGAGTCATAGGGTGGAAGTTTCTAGCTGACCGGCAGGGAAGCCGTGTA
>BLSH010508906.1:111288-127708 GCA_018402905.1 Glandirana rugosa
AATTACGAACGGTATTTTGTTGTAATGGTGGGGGATAGAGATGTCACTAAAATGGTGGGAGTAGGGATTATCTGTACACGTTAAGCAAATCAAGGCTTAGCTTTAAGCCTGCTTAAAAATTATTAAGCCTTAAGCCTACGTAGGCTTAAAGGCTTAATGTTATCATTGCTAAAACTTGCTTAGGCTTTTTTTTAGAGCTAAGCTTTTTAAAGCGGGCTTTAAGCTAAACTCAGCTTAAGCTTTGCTTAAGCTTTATCAGCTCAGCTTTTTCAGCTTATTTTGAGCTTTTGTTTAACTTTATTTTTAGTTTTGATTAATATTTTTTTCTAAAAGATTTTCTCTTCAAAATCGTTACTATTGTAATTCGGAAATTCGGATGCATCCGAATTCCGAATTATTAAAAATTCGTCCGAATTTCGATTCGGAACTAAACGAATTGCACATGTCTATTAGGGATGAGGGTGGTAAAATCACTGTAGAGATAGGGGGTGGTAATGTTGTTTTATGGCAAGCATTAAATGGAGGAATTTGGAAGTTACAGGTTCGAGCCCAGTTAACGGCCAGTATCCGGCACATGTGATCTGAGAGGCATCTTCCCAGGCAAATAGAGCTCTGTTCTGTGTACATTTCCTCCCAGTTTGTGAGAGTTGAAGTCTTAATTGCCTTTAATTGGGAGGCACTGCTGGAATAGATTTGGGAGTTATAGTAAATCAGGCCCATTGGCTCTTATTCCTCTCTATTTCTACTCAGATACTGATGTGCTGCTGCACCATCCTCCTTCTGCTAGCAGGGGGAGAGTGAAAGCCAAGCATTTCCATAGACTTTTATAGACTTGTATGCAGAGCGCTGACAATTTAGGGATTGTAGTTTGAGACGGCAGCCATATAATGGGACCAATCCATTCCTTATACTACAGATCCCAATAGGCACTATGCAGTAAGAAGCTGCCCAGGAAAGAGAAGAGAGCATCTTTGCCTGGATATTCTTCTGCCAGTGGGAGACTACACCAGCGGAGATCTGAGCTTGAGACTGGAAGTGATGATACCCAGGGGCAGTGCAGCACTACCCACATCACAGCACCACTCACCCTCTGCTCCTGACCGCTGATCACCAGACGTTTTCATGTAGAGACCAAGGGGCCCCCCTTCTACAGCAAGCAGGGTAGTATTCACTAGTTTCTGATGCTACTTGCAGAGATTAAGCCACTGAGAGCAGAACACCAAGTGTACCTAACCCATACTGCACTCTATACCGCTTTTATTTCAAGCCTAGACTGTACCCATGCCAGTCACGGCAGAATTGCAGCAAAAGTCGGAGCAAAATTGTGCGACTTTCAGGTCGCACAAGCGTGAAGGGGGCTTTAACCTATCTACCCACCTTTTGATCGCATTGGGCACTATTAAATGATGAGAATGACCCATAAAGGGGTACTACCATTTGAGCCAGTGTGCCATATATAAGTATGTGAAATGGACATGTTCTGTAGGCTCTGAAGAAGAGGGAAACCTAGCCGATGTGAAAACAAGTGTTGTGGATTTTCGCATATGGATTTAAGCGGATGATGTTATGATAATGCTATGACACAAGTACTGATTTGTGAGTATATACGCCTAGTCCTTACTGTTGCATACTAATTAATGTTATTACTATTGTCAAATCCATTTTATGCTTGCCCTGTTACCAATCTTATTGGATGACACGTTTTCCTTTACTACCTGGTTTGGTGCCTGTTTTTTTTTTTTTTTTATATAGCAATACTACTGGGTACTAAGTATTACTTTCAGTGATTTCCTACAGTCAACCTAGTGTGTTAGAGGAGCTGAGTTCTTGAAAAGCTTGACACAAAGAACAGAGGACCCACCCTAACCATAGGCTCCTATGGGGGTAAAGCTACATAAAGTTACTGAAAACTTTGATGCCAAGTTAAACACATGTAATCAAGAACATGTATTACAAGTACTCCTGAAATGTTAGAACAGTAGCAAAGAAAAAGTATTCTTTTCTGTGCATAGCATTTCCAATATGCATTGATCACTGCAGAGATTGGATTGCAAGCACAGAACTTTAATAGCACCCATATAGTGATGCTATATATTCATTAGTTAGCAGTAGGTGGGGCAAAGGCTTCATTTTTAATCACTTCAGCTCCGAAAGGATTTCCCCCTGAATGACCAGAGCACTTTTTGCGATTCAGCACTGCTTCGCTTTAACTGACAATTGCACGGTCGTGCGATGTGGTACCCAAACAAAATTGGCATCCTTTTTTCCCACAAATAGAGATTTCTTTTGGTGGTATTTGATCACCTCTGCGCCACTTCTGATCACCGCTATAAGCAAAAAAAGAGCGATAATTTTGAAAAAAAAAAACAATATTTTTTACTTTTTGCTATAATACATATCCAAAAAAATATATATAAAAAAACAAAATGTATTCATCAGTTTTGGCCGATATATATTCTTCACATATTTGTGGTAAAAAAAAAAAATTGCTATCGGCATATATTGATTGGTTTGCGCAAAAGTTGTTGCGTTTACAAACCATGAGAATTATTTTATGACATTTTTACTTATTTTTTTACTAGTAATAGCGGTGATCTGTGATTTTTAGCGGGGCTGCGACATTGTGGCAACATTGTCAGACATTTTTGACACTTTTTTGAGACCATTGATATTTATACAGCGATCAGATCTAAAAAAAAAACACTGATTACTGTATAAATGTCACTGAAAGGGAAGGTGTTAACCTGCAGAGGGCAATGAAGGGGTTAACTGTGTTCCCTAGGTGTATTCTAACTGTATGGGGGCTGGGCTGGCAGGGGCATAACAGATCTAACTGATTCCGAGTACAGGTATCAGTAGATCAGTGTCATGCCGTCTGACAGAACGGGAAATCACCATGGTTGCATTGGCGGTTCCCTGTTTTTTCCTCTGTAACAGGTGATCGCAGGTCGCCGGCGGACATCGAGTCCATCCGACCTGCGGGCACACTCATGGAGCGCACAGCAGGCGCATGTACTCTCCCACAAATTGCGCATGCGCAAATCTCCGTTTATAAATGGGGTAAGGCCCAGGACTATGAGTCTCTAAAAGCAGAGATACTCGCACATCTGGGGGTCACTGTGGCTGTTCGGGCTCAACGGGTGCATCAGTGGACTTACCATATAGACGAGTCACCCCGTTCCCAAGTGTTTGACCTGGCCCATCTCACAAGGAAGTGGTTACAGCCAGAGAGCTTGAGGCCCTCAGATTGTGGAGCGTGTGGTAATGGAATAGTACCTGCGTGCGCTCCCTGCTGCTCTGAGGAAGTGGGTAAGTCATGGGGACCCCAAAACTGCAGCTCAACTGGTGGACCTTGTGGAGAGATACCTGGCTGCTGAGGACTTGCTAACCCCCTCTTTGCCCCACTCCAATGTCTCGAGGGGTGAAAAATCATGCGGCGGATCCGGTAAGACTGTTCCAGGTTTCAAGGGCATGGGGAAGAATAACAAGATGGATGGTACAGCAAATAAGACTGTGGACTCTGGACCTTGAGACTGGCCAAATAGGTCAGGAAGGTCTGTGGGACCATTGAGAGGACTGGGTATAGAACACATACAATGCTATCATTGCCATGCGTTAGGTCATATTGCTGCAAACTGTCCCCTAAATGATGAACCAATGCAGTGCGATAATGCTTATATGAAAAGGCCCATATCTCTTTTTGCACAGGTTGCATGTACTGCATCACGTCAGGGTCACATGGAAAAGCAAATGTGTGTGATTTCTGTTGATGAAAAGCCAGTCACTGCACTGCTTGATTCTGCTAGTATTGTGACCTTAGCCAAAAGCAATTGTGTAAATCCTGCAAAATTACACCTTAGCACAATCGGGGTCTTTTGCATCTATGGGGACACTCTGAACTACCACACTGGGGTGGTTGAGATTGACATCTCTTGGGGCAGTGTGACACATTCAGTGGGGGGGAGGTACCTTCACTGCTTCATGAAGCCCTAGTGGGGAGAGATTTTCCCCATTTTTGGAGATTATGGGAAGGCACAGGGAGTCTGGAGGATAGAACTCCCCCTGTTGGGGAAGCACGGGAACTCTCACCAGACCCTTTTTTCCGAATGGAAGGTGACACTGTTGGCAGGACCGAGGAAGGAGGAGACCCTCTTCCTTTTCCTGTAATGTCTGGGGAGCCAGAGGAGCTGGAAGATAGCTCCCAGCTCAAAGTTAATGAACAAGAAAACATCTCTGACTCTAACAGTGAGAGTGGACAGAACATAGGACCTGACTTAGAGGTCAGGAGAGAGGATTTTTCTACAGAGCAATTACGAGATGTCACCTTCATTAGAGCCAGAGAAAATGTTAAAATGATGGATGGGGAACCTGTGGATCCTAATCTTTTCCCTACATGACTCTGGGGCTCTACAACTTGTTGTATCAGGTGGTAAAACACGGTGAGAACAAAGTAGAACAGCTAGAGGTTCCCAAACCCTATCGCACGACAAGGCTAGGCTTGGCCCATGGTCATATAATGGGGGGACATCTGGGTATGGAGAAGACCAGGGAGAGAATAACCCAGATATTCTTCCAGCCTGGGATGTATGCAGATGTCAGAGAATACTGTGAATCATGCCCCGAGTGTCAAATGTCTGCACCGCCACTTCATTTTCCCAATCTGCTTGTCCCACTACCAATATTTGGTAGTGCCTTTTGAGAGAATTGGCATCTGGTGGGGCCAGTAGTAAAGTCTGCCCAGATCCACCAGCACATTCTAGTAATACTGGACTATGCGATGCGTTATCCTGAAGCCATACCCTTGCGGAATACTTCTGCTAAGACTATCGCCAAGGAGTTAATCCAGGTGTTTAGTCGAGTGGGGATCCCAAAAGAGGTCTTAACAGAGCAGGGTACCCTGTTTATGTCAAGAGTTACTAAGGAACTGTGCAAGTTATACAAAATCTCCCATCTCCATACCTCTGTCTGCCACCCCCAAATGGATGGCCTTGTGGAGAGATTTAATAAAACACTCAAAATTATGAAAAAAGTGGTCAACAAAGATGGGAGAAATTGGGATTTTTTGCTATCATATCTCATGTTTGCCATACGAGAGGTTCTGCAGGCGTCTATGGGTTATTCCCCATTTGAACTCTTGTATGGTAGACATCCCAGGGGGCTGCTAGATGTCGCCAAAGAAACATGGGAAGTAGAGGTCACCCAGTATAGAAACATCATAGAGCATATCTCCTTGATGCAGGATCAAATCACAGCCGTCCTGCTCCTGGTACAAGAACATATGGAGCAAGCCCAGGAAGCCCAGGGGAGGGTTTATAATCAGGGTGCCAAGACCTGAACTTTCAACCCCGGGGACAGAGTGCTGGTATTGGTCCCCACAGTTGAAAGTAAATTCCTAGCAAATTGGCAGGGTCCCTTTGAGATTATGGAAAGAGTAGGGGAGGTAAACTACAAAGTTTACCAGCCAGGGAAAAGGAAACCGGAGAAAATTTTGCATGCAAATCTCTTAAAACCATGGAAGGACAGAAAGACTTTATTGGCCATGTCCCCGCCTCAAAAGAACAGGGTACCAGTGACACCTGACATCCACATAACTGAATTCCTGTCCGTAGCGCAACAAAATGACGTTTCGGAGTTTATGAGTAAAAATAGAGTCTTTTCCTCCCTTCTATCCGGACTGACCCAGTGATCCAGCATGACATAATTACGGAACCAGGTGTTTGCATCAATGTGAAGCCTTATAGAATCCCTGAAGGCTAGGCCCGAGGCAGTTGTGAAGGAAATCAAGAACAGAGTTGGACATAATAAAGGAGTCCCACAGTGACTGGTCGAGCCCCATAGTGCTGGTCCCGAAGCCCGATGGCACTATCAGGTTCTGTAATCATTTTAGACAGCTCAATAGTGTATCCAAGTTTGATGCACACCCGATGTCTCGGGTCGAGAAACTTGTGGACAGGTTGGGAGGTGCCCGATGCATAACAACCCTAGACCTAACTAAGGGCTATTGGCATATTCCCCTAACAGAATCAGCAAAGGAGAAGGCTGCCTTTTCTACTCCCAAGGGGTCGTTTCAGTACAAATGGATGCCATTTGTGTTACATGGAGCCCCCGCATCATTCCAGAGAATGATGGACAAAATGCTAAGGCCACGTCGTCCCTATGCAGCCGCCTATCTGCATGAAGTTGTCATCCACAGCTATGATTTGGAATCTCATTTGGGAATGTACGCTGTGTTAAGTTGGGGGTCCAGTGGGGAGCCCTGTGTTTTAAAGTTAAAAAATGTAGCCATGTGTGGGGCTAGGGTGCCTGCAAATGCCTTATAGTACGGTACTGATAGGCCATTGGGACTAGGTTCCGAACACTTTTTAAGGTCGTGGATGACCTCAAGTATCTCCTCTGCCCAGAAGACAGCTTCCAAGATATTTTTATGCTCCAAGAGAGATGAGGAGTAGGAAGATCTTTCAAAAAATTGGAAATAGCGGGCTCAGAGTCTCCTGTGGAGGAGCTATAAAGTTTGGAGTAATAATCGTGGAAGGCATTCAATATTTTATTCGGATTGGCAGTGGGGGTTGTCCTGCGGTCCTGATTCTGGGTAAGGCATGAGAGCGGAGCCTGGGGGACAGTTTAGAAGCTAACATGGAGCCCATTCGGTCCTTATGGGTGTAAAATTTAGCTCCGTTCCAGCGAATTTGTTTTTCTGCCTAGCCGTGAGGGTCGAGGTTGAGCTCCTGGCTGCATCCAACTGGGCCATAGAGGATTTCAAAGGATTTTTCTTATGTGCTTTTTTCAGTGCGATGTAAGCCTTTTCCAGTTTAGCAATATCTATTTGTCGCTCTTTTTTTAGTTGGGTCGCTATTTGAATAATTTTACCCCTAATCGTCACTTTATGGGCTGCCCACAAAGTCTCGGGAGATATGTTGTATACATTATTGAGGCGGAAATATTCTGTGATTGCGTTTTGAATTTCTTGTCGAAAGACTGCTACCTAGGGGTAAGTGGAGGCACAAGGGGACCCCCACGAATCCTGGCTGCAAGGAAAACCATACATTAGCATATAACGTTAATTTGAAAGTGTGCGGGGTTAGAAAAGAACCCCCTGGGACCATGTCGAGAGATCCACCTCCCACCCCACACATTAGGTGGGGTGAGCAAGTGGACCCCCAACTTGCACAATATGACCTTAGAGGAGGGAGGATGCCCAAAGCTATAATGACCTCTTGGTCCATCTATGAGGCAGAGTTCCAACTGAGTGAATCTTAAAGCATGATAGAATATAAACTGAAGAATCACAAAAAGAAAGAACAGCAAGTAAACCACTTAGAAAACAGATGTTGACCTAGTGTTCTTGAATACAAGGGACCTAGTGTTCTTGAAGGTTAGGAGCCAATGCTCCAGCAACTGGGTATACTCTGAAATTGGATAAAGATAGAGGAGGTGAGGGTGGACTCCAGGCTACCGGAGCCTGCAGAAATTAAGTTATTATGGGGGTTTGTTGTCCTTAGATTTCTTGGTCTTCGCCGGTTCCAGAGGGGGGAGATCAGACTTGAAGGAGGGGGGCATTTGGCAGAGCCCACTGATGAGTTATCAAAGTCCATAGGGGTTCTGGTTCTGGTATGGCGCTGTAGAGTCGTCTCCTTATCGGGTTCCTCGGTCCGCGGCTACAATAAGCTACCTCAACCATCTTTATAACCATCAAAAATTAATCCAGCCAATTACTGATCAATTAACTGAATTCAGCAGCGCTACAGGATTAGATGATTAATACACCTATGAATGAATCATATTATGTATTTGTGCAATCTTTAAATGAAGCCATTCAATTACACATCTATCAACAATGGATTGATACACATATATGAAATTGTATCATATAAATAACATCTGAGGCTAAATCCAAAACAAAAAGTCCAAAATATGTAAAACACATCCAAAAATCAGGGGTGATTCCACACACGCTCAATCTTCATAATAAAGATCCACCACCGCACCGAGTGTGAAGGGAGGGGGGCTTTCCCCCTATATGGAGAGACTCACCGGAGGTAAGATCAAAAACAGCCTATTATAATTATATGTACTGCTGGATAAAAGGACTTCAATCACGTATCCACACCCGATCTCCGCTACTGAAATCTGGTCTCTATTGCTTTGATCAGCACGTATCCTTCAATGAATAAAAGCTTCAATAGTGCATTATCTTTTGTGAATCTTTATTAATAAAATGACAGTACCCCCCTTCGGGGTGTGCACTCACATAAAAATCATCAATAACAGCGTGAAGTAAAAGAATCATAAGAACGCCAGAGATAGATCCCTCTCACCGCCTCTCTGCCTACAGCTGATCCGCGGTATTCCCGGGTGAGATCACCTCCGACCGTCCTAGTTGCCAGAGATGCCGTCTTGGTCACGCCCTGACGCATTTCATCATTCCTTCGTCTGAGGGCGTGACCAGACGACATTATGCACCTCTCTTATACACAGGCAACCTGTCACTGTTAACCCCTATACATGTAGATTACATCCCATGTGCATCTGGGTTCGCATCCAGCGTCTACCCACAAAGGTTAACAATGTATTGACCATACACAGTGGGATTGTATCGCATCTGAGTATGTGCATCTAAATTCACAATGGGAATGCAACACATCTAGGTATGCTCATCTGGGTTCACATCTAGCGTCCAATCCCGAAGGTTAAAATTTATTCACCATACACATTGGGATTGTATCGCAGATATCAAACCGATTCTACAACAAGAAAAAAACGGTAATGATGTAAACGGAATTAGATAGGTTAAATACCAACGGAAAATAAAAAATAAAAAATTACCCGTCTGGTATCCCTTAATTTGGGATGGCCTAAATTGGTCACAGAGAACAAATGATCACCTCAGCCCCTATGTAGGTAACCACCAATTCTGGACCTCTTTTATCGGTAATTAAATCTTGCAGGTTATACCACACAAAATGTATTTTAAAAAAGTGTAGAAAAAACTGCATAACCATCCCAACATTAACATCTATGTTGAGATACATTAAAACCCCCTATTAAAATCTGTTTATAAAGAATAAACTTACAATGATCATAAATTAAAAGCATACACCATATATGAATTCATCCTAAATCGAAACTATGTATAAACTGTATAAAAATCATCCTGAATCAGACAATAAATAATCTATCTAGACTATATGTAAAAAATCATCATAAATCCAATAGTGAGTGATTTATATAAACCATATATTAAAAATTCTAAAATCCAAGTAATGTATGAACGATATATGAAGAATACATAAAAGGATATAAAGATATCATCCTAAATCAGATAATAGGTATTTGGTCAGTCTCATAATATAAATCATAAGCATTAATAGGTACTTGATATAACGGAAACTCTAGCAATTAGATATAGACCAAACGATCCCATACATGCATGTAGAAGAGTGACGATCAATTGATCTCTACTGAACAGCCAGAAAAAACACTCCTCACCAAAATGTCTTAAGAATTATTAATAAACGCATTCACGTCTAACTCCACATTCATACCCATAGGTTCCAGAGTATTGGCCAAGTAGATCCACTTCGTTTCACATTTCGAAATCTCTCTAATTTTATTCACTCCTCTCCAGATGTTATTTATATGATACAATTTCATCTATGTGTATCAATCCATTTTTGATAGATGTGGAATTGAATGGCTTCATTTAAAGATTGCACAAATACATAATATGATTCATTCATAGGTGTATTAATCATCTAATCCTGTAGCGCTGCTGAATTCAGTTAATTGATCAGTAATTGGCTGGATTAATTTTTGATGTTTAAGATATACACAGCAGCTGCTGACGTCTCCGATTTTTTCATTAAATTTTTTACTTTGTTAAAACATTGTTTGGCTTCCATTTAGCGCAGATCATTTCTCATTTAGATCGATTGGCTTCCTAGGGGAAGTTAACCTACTTGTGAGAACACTTTATCTTTATAACCATCTCTGACTCCAACAAATCATGGGGAAATGTACTGGGAAGGCCCTGCCACCCCAAAGGACCCCTTTTGCTCCATTAAAAGATTCCTGGCTGTGGAACCCGAGGACACCTTGGAAGCTGATGGCCTAGGCCACGCTCCGCGTGGTGGTGACTCCACTCCCTGCCCGAAGCCAGCACGCAGACACCGCTCTCTGGCTTCTTCGAGGGCCTCTCAGGACACTTTCCGAGCTCAACTCGGTGGAATCTCTTTTTGCATATTCTCAACTCCCTCGGAAAACTATCTCCATAGGCTACCAAGCCATACTAGCCATGCAACCAAATCATTGGCCATCATTCCTTCTCAATTGGGAAACACACCTGCAACTACCCCTAAAGGATCAACAACACTCGGGGATATTGCAACTGGTGCACACATCTTCTATTTCTTAAAAAATAAACAAAACTAACTCCAAACTCTTAACAAGATGGCATTACTCCCCGGTAACCATCAACAGATTCTTTCCAGAGGCATCTACCCTTTACTGGAGGGGTTGCGGGGACAGGGCTACACATGCCCACATCTGGTGGTTCTGTCCACTTATCCGCCTGTTCTGGCTGGAAGTATCGAGGTGGATTGAAATAATTCAAAGTTCACCTCTGCCTCATGATCCAATGTTATTTCACTGTACGGTCTAACCAGCAGGATGGCATAAGAAATTGATTACCCCTCATTTGCTTAACGCAGCTAAATCTTTGATCCCTAAACTATGGAGACAGCCCACCATTCCTACGATAAAACAGTGGCTTTGGGCAGTTGATCAAATCTATCTCATGGAGAATCTCACACATGATCTCCGTGGCAAACCCACGCTTTCTAACAAAATATGGTCCTGCTGGTTCACCTTTAAATATTCAACTAGGTACGCAGAAATCATGTCTTAAGTCTGAGTTGGATGTTGGCAGCACCAACTAGTGCCTGGGAGCCGGGAGCGGGAATCCCCTCATCTCTTCCCCCCCCCCCCCTTCTCCTCCTCTCTCCTTTCAGCTTCACCATCTATACTTTCCTTTTCCTACTCCTTCTATGTTTTACTACCTGTTTATATGGTGTGAAAGTTATATGAAACAAATAATAACAGTACTTGTTAACTGTACTTATCGAGAAGCAGTTTCATTCAGACTGCTGTCTTTGCAAGGACAGGCTGAAGACCCCAAATGTAGATGGTCGGATGCGGTCCACTAATGTAAATATTCATGGATATGCTGTATTTGATAACTGCTTTTCCTTTTCTTTGTGTGAATGCACCATATATATGGCTGTTCTGTTATGATCTCTAATAAAAACTTATTGAACAATCAAAGTCCATAGCGGCTTCCTGTGTGATCAGCTTGAGGCTTAAAAGGATCTTCTCACCTTCAGAGAAGTTGACGGAATACGTTTTGCCTGTCAGGAGAAATTTAACAGCAAAGGGTGAAGCCAACCAGTATTTAATATCCTTTTGAGAAAGGACAGACAGGAGTGATTTGAGGGCCCTCCTTTTTTGTATGGTGGAGGAAGACAAATCTGCAAAAATCTGTATGGGGTGACCTTGGCAAGTCACTTTCAGCTTGGCTCGAGATTGTCGCATTACCTTCTCCTTCACGGCAAAGAAGTGGGGCTTCACTATGATGTCCCTGGGAGAACAATCCTCCCTTAGGGGTCCTAGGGCCCTGTGAGCTCTGTCCAGCTCTAGACGGTGGCGAAGGATGTTAGAGACCAGGTTCTGGATGAGGTCCTGGACTGCCATAGGTATGTCTGTGATGGATTCAGTGAGGCCCCTGTCCCTAAAATTGTCTCTTCTGGACCTGTTTTCCAGGTCATCAATTCTAGAAAGAGCTGTTTCCAATTGCTCCTGGAGGACCTGGATGTGTTATGAATTCTGAATGGCTCTAGACACAGTGTTGTCTAGTTAGTGTTTTAAGGACTCTAGTCTGGCTCCCAGATTATTAAAATCCAATTTGATATCCCCTGGAATTTTGCTGGCGTTTTGGCCAGACCTTTGTCAAGAAGGTCTGATAGTATAAGGAATAAATATTGTGCCTGTAAAGGCCCTTCCTGGTTGGGAAAGCCTAGGGTGTAGGCCTCAGGAAGCCTGTGATCTTGGGTTTCCTCTATGCTGGCTACATGCGGCCATCTTGGTACACCCAGCTCGTGCCGATCTGTCAAATTGCGGGCCGAGATCTCGTCTGGCAACCAGATCAGTCATCTGCAGGAGTGCAGGGGAGCTTCAGGGGTTCAGGAGCCCCGATGTTGATGGTCCCTGGTGGCTGAATGTGGTGCTGTGAGTGCCTTTGCTCTGGGGTGGTGTGGAACTCCTGGCTTAGGCAGCCATCTTGGAGCTCCTGCACATGCGCACTGAGCTGTTTAATTTTTTTCTTTTGACAGAGTGGCTCGATATCGCAAACCGCCGTCATATGAAGGCCGCTGCGATATCCCTCACTGGGAGTGTGCGCTCGCGCGCTCACTGTGTCCAGGGGGGCCAGTGAGCGGTTACGGTGGACTCAATCTCCGCCGGCTACCCGCGATCCCGCCCCCCCCACAGTGAAAGAACGGAGGTCTGTGTAAGTAAGCACAGATCTCCATTCTGTTAGAGGGGAAAGGGCTGTGATCACAGGCTTTCTGTATATGGAAGCCGTGATCACTCCCTTCCCCCAGCCAGGCCAGCCCACATACAGTTAGAACACGCCCAGGGAACACAGTTAACCCTTAGAGCGCCCCCTCCAGGTTAACCCCTTCACTGCCAATGGCATTTACACAGTAATCAGTGCAATCTTATAGCACTGATCGCTGTATAAATGTCAATGGTCCCAAAAAAGTGTCAAAATGGTTCGACATGTCCGCTGCAATATCGCAGTACCACTAAAAATCGCAGATCGCCGTCATTACTAGTAAAAAATAAAAAAAATGAAAACCCTAGAAATTAATTCTCATCATTCGTAAACGAGGCAACGTTTGCGCAAACCAATCAATAAACGCTGATTGCGGGGGGCGTGGCTACCGCGCAACTGTATGGACGTCGAAGCTGCAGCTCCGCTCCAGCATGAGGAATCTAGCTCACCCGAGGAGAATACCCATCTTTTAAATGGCACCATGGGCCGTCTGAGAACCCCCACACCACAGAAAGATGACCCGCAAAAGAGAAGAGTCCTCCCAGCCGAAGTTATTGAAAGATTTCTTCTCTCCAGCGACGCGGAGTCCACCTCAAAATGGCGCCGGCAATAGCTCTCCGGCCCCCACGAACGGCTCAGTCTCTGCTGCATCCAGTCTGACGTCACAAGGTGGGTCCGCTCGTTGCTCTCCCAAAGCGTCCATGCCGATGTCCCGCAGCCCAGCCAAGTCCAGGCCTAGACTTTCAGAGGAGGCAGCACTTAACAAGGTGAGCCCACAAAACGACAGCCTAGATGACACGAGAGAGCTTGCGGACACCATTAATCCATTCCCTACAGCAAATCGACCGATATCTGACACTACTCTGCATGACATATTGATTTCCCTTCGCAGCTCCCTCCATGCTGACATGATGGAATGCATGAGGAGCTTTAAGGAGGAGGTTCACGACCTGGAAGGGAGAGTCAATCACGTAGAGAAAAAAATGGGGGAATATGCAGCATCATATAACTCTTTAGTTGACTCTCACAATGAGCAGTCTGATGAGGTCGCATGGCTGAGGGCAAAGGTCGCTGACCTCGAGGACAGGTCGCGTAGGAACAATCTCAAAATCAGGGGGCTCCCTGAGACCGTACAGCCAGCACATCTACAGCAATTTGCCCCAGATCTCATTAGGGCCTACCTGCCCTTGGCGCCGGACTCAGAGCTGCTCACCGTCTCCCCAAACCATCACACCTGCCAGAGAACAATCCCATTCTCATGAGGGTCCATTTCTACCATATTAAGGATCAATTCATGATTGCTTTTCGCAAAACTACATGCCCAGAGGAGAAGTACTCCACCATCCAAATATATTCAGACCTTTCGCAATACACATTGCAAAAGCGTAAAACCCTCGTACTTATTACCAAGGCCCTACGTAATCATAACATTGTATATAGGTGGGGGTATCCAGCAAAACTGACCATCACTAAAGACAGGAAATCTACCACGATTTCCTCAGTTGAAGAAGGCCTCAACCTACTTCGTACTTGGGAGATCATTGTGGAGCAGACAGAGGAAGCACCACTCCCTTCTCTCAGAGCGGATCCCCACGAGGATTGTCAATTGGTGTTACGTAAGAAAGCCAATAAAAAAAAAGTAAAACCTACTCTCCTTGGAATTGACTTCGCAGCTGCTTAGCATTTATTGATTCCAAGTGCCATGGAACTTGCACTACACGTGTTATCCCCAAAACCCAATGTGCAGGCAACCTGCCTTCAGATCCACCAAGGATCTAACTTTTTTACCTCTTCAGTTTTTTATTCTCTCTCTAAACTGTTTTCTAATGCTCTTCTTCCCTCCATACTGTTACTGTTACTGGATGAGATCTCCTCGTACTGGCCGGGCCTTCCCAGCAAATTGCCTCCAACTGATTATCTACAGAACGACGACTTCTGGAAGTACAGTGGCACGGTGAGTGGTTACGAGCCCTTGGGGCTATGCACATTCATAATCACACCAAATGAACATGGCCTATTATGTAGTATCCTTCAACACACATGGGTTGAATCACCCAGCGAAAAGGTCATCATTGTGGAAAGAGGCTCAAAAACTGAGGGCAGATATTTTATGTGTCCAAGAGACACACTTTATGGCGTCCAACCCACCTCGATGTCAACACAAGAACTATCCCCATATTTTTACAGCCTCTGCCCAAAAAAAGAAAGTGGGAGTGTTGATTGACATTAAAGACGCAATCTCTTTTGTTCTTCAAGAAATGATAACGGACTTGGAGGGCAGATACCTAATTCTTATTGGATCATTTAACAATAAAATTTCTACAATTGTTAACCTGTATGCCCCAAACAAACACCAGCTGAGATTTGTTAAAAGATTATTCCTCAAGATAAATAAAGTTAAAAAAAGGCGACTTAATTATCTGTGGGGATTACAACATCACATCTGACTTCAGCATAGATTCCACAACCAAAGCCAAACACCCACTGCCTATGCTACAGAACTTATTGCACTCAGAAGATGTGTACAATGTATGGCGGTGTCAACATCCCGGAGAGAGAGACTTTACTTTCCACTCAGCCAGACATAACACGTATTCTGGTATAGATATGATTATTGTTGATCGTAATGTTTTGCCTAAAGTGTCCTCCTCCACCATCCATGACATCTCGTGGTCTGACCATGCACCTGTGTCAATAACGGTGCTGGAGAGGCACACTTTCAACACACCACAGGTGTGGAGAGCTAATACTCATATTTTTAGCTCTAAAATGCATGTTGATGCAATTACCAATCACTTGGAGGCTTTTTTTGAGACCAAGGAAGGTTCGGTGTCCAGCCCTAGTACCATGTGGTGTGCCCACAAAGCCTTTGTTAGAGGCATCATTTTGCAAGCTTGCTCAAGAGAAAAAAACATCAGGGCGCAGAGGCTGAACACCCTACTAGAGGAAATTAAACTCTTAGAGTCTCAAAATAAAGCTCAGGCCTCCGAAGTATTAGCAAATAGCCTTAATAGACTGTGTTTCAATCTTAGAACCATGATTTTAGAGTAATACAGCAAATATGTGGACAGGTTAAAACTGTCCCACTACTACAGGGAATCGAGCAGGTAAATTACTGGCACAAAGGTTGAAAGACCAAAGGGTGCGCTCAAGAATCCCATACTTACTTAGAGCCTCGGACAATAGCAAGGTAACTGACCCAAATGCCATAGCCGATTCCTTTGCACATTATTACTCTTCTTTATACAATCTGAAAGAGGACCTAAATACCACTCAACCACCACTCAAGACTTCCTAACATCTATTAGGCTTCCGTCGGTAACCGCATCCCAACTTTCAGTGCTCAATTCACTCATCACTAGTGTTGAGCGAACCCGGACTGTAACGTTCGGGTCCGTACCGAACTTTAGGGTGTCCGTGGCACGGACCCGGACCCGGACATTTCAAAAATCGTTCGGGTTCGGTCCGGGGTTCTGCTATTTTACTCCACGTGTTGAGAAGCTGCAGGGCAGCCAATCAACAAGCGTTTCACTGGTTTGCCCTTAGAAGCCATCACAGCCATGCCTACTAATGGCATGGCTGTGATTGGCCAGTGCATCATGTGACCCAGCCTCTTTATAAGCTGGAGTCACAGTGCTGCAGTCACATGCTCCTTGGGTTAGTGTAGGGAAAGGAAGCTGAAAGCTTGAGGGACAGATTTGAGACATTTTAAGACCTGATCCTGCATCCTGAGATAGATTACTTTACTACTGCTGTCTGTGCTGTTGCTCTGAGGACAGATAGCAGAAATTAGAGATTTCACATACCGCTGCT
>BLSH010508906.1:145842-161880 GCA_018402905.1 Glandirana rugosa
AAAACATTTCATCAGTCAGGTTCCGTAAATCATTCTTCGTACTGTGCGCAATCCCGGCTTAAAGGGAGGACGTCATATGACGTCCACCCGCTGGAAGAGCAGGACCGCTCCGCCGTCATTTGACGGTGGGCGGTCCTGAGGTGGTTAAACAAAAAGTGGCGGAATAAGGTTTGGTCTTAAAGTGGATAATGGCTGAAGGTGCTACTTCGATGTTGCGCCTCTCTATGTGACCAGGCTGTGAAAAAGTCTCACACATGTGGTATCGCCATACTCAGGATGAGTAGCAGAATGTGTTTTGGGGTGTAGTTGAAAGTATGCATATGCTGTGTGCAAGAAATAACTTAATAGAACATATTTTTGAAAAAAATAATAATAATCATTTCTTAATTTTCCTAAGAATTGTGGGAAAAAAATTACAACTTCAAAAAAATTGTCATGCTTCTTACTAAATGCCTTGGACTGACTACTTTACAAAAAGGGTTCATTTGTTGGGTACTTGTACTGTCTTCACATGTTAGGGCCTCAAGAAATGAGAAATTTGTCTGGCAAGGAATACCCAGTATTGTGGTAGTTAAGGTTAAATTGCCTCTCTTCCAATTTCATTGAGTGGCCATGTGTCTTCTTAAGCTCCCTGAAACTGAATCATGTTTTCAATATGCTAGAATCATAGCTGAGTTATGGATGGAGCCAAATACAGGGCAATCTTAAAAGAAAACCTGTTAGAGTCTACAAAAGACTTGAGACTGGGGCGGAGGTTCTCCTTCCAGCAGAACAACAACCCTAAACATACAGCCGGAGTTACAATGGAATGGCTTAGATCAAAGCATATTCATGTGTTAGAATGTTACAGTCATAGTCCAGACCTAAATCCAATTGAGAATCAGTGGTAAGACTTGAAAATTGTTGTTTACAGATGCTCTCCATCCAATCTGACAGAGCTTGAGCTATATTGCAAAGAATGGGCAAAAATGTCACTCTCTAGATGTGCAAAGCTGATAGAAACATCCCCAAAAAGACTTGCAACTGTAATTGCAGCGAAAGGTTGTTCTACAAAGTATTGACTCATGGGGCAAAATGTGGAAATTTTCAAGGGGTATGAATACCTTTTCAAGGCACTGTATCATAGAAGTCTGGGTACAGCAGGGTCACTTGTGCATCAAAAATCAAGAAAAGCCTTTGTGTAGATATCCTCTACTTTGGCATATTGGCAGAAGGGCCTACCAGCTTGTCTGGAATCTGTTTTGAAGAACATGGGAAGGCAGATGCAGATCCATGCTTGAACTCCCCTCTTAGTTTGTTTGATGTCTTTGTCAATGTCTCAACTGAGTTTTAGGCAATTGATGTACATAATCTCCCTTAAACAGTCTCTCAGAAACAGCCTGGGTGAACCTATGCAAGGCTTCAGGCCTCCATTGCTGTGTGTTTGCTTCTTTAGATTTGGAGCTGACAGTTGTAGGGTTGCACCTGGTTTGCTCCTTCACCTGAGCCCTCTGAAGTCTCCCGTTGGCTTTGTCAACAACAGTTTCTGTAATGCCTCTTCTGTAATATCTGGTGTTGATCTCTTCCTTGGGCATTGTTCCCTAGAATTTCCAGCCTCCCCACAGCCATAACATCTCTTTCTAGTACAGCACATGGCTCAGTTTCTCCTGATATCTTCCTTTCTGGGGACCAAGCAACCATCACCTTCTGCACATCAGTAGGAGATTTCTGCATCCCCATTTGTGTCTCCATTACTTGCCTCTTAAGCTAGACCCGCACTACCTGACCCAGCAAATTCTGAATTCAAGGATCAGAATACACTTGACATGTGGTTTCCTTCAACATCTGACTCAGGAGTTGATTTATTGTCGTCTTCATCTGGAAATGCTCTCCCATCCCAGCAGGGTATGTCAGAACCTCCTCTTTCTTTTGAGTAGGCATCACCACAAGGATTCTTCTCTTCCAGAAGAGTTTCCTTCCTTCTCTTCCAGCACAGCTTCAGATTATTTCAGGGTATCTCTCTGTGTTTCCCATTGGTGCATAATGGGATTTAAAACCTGTCACACCTGAACTTCATCCACCGTTCTGGGGTCTATGCCTTTCTCCAGCTACACCTGGGGCAATCTCATTGAGGTGATGCATGTACTCAGTCAACTTCCTACCCTTTCTATGGAGAGAACAAGGAGCAGCGCACACGGATTTAATCTGGTAAAATAAGTCAAGGTCCTTGGATAAAGTAAATAACATTTACATTGAATTAGTAAACTCACAACCTCGAGTGAAACCACAGGAGTCCTGTGGTTTCACTCAAGGTTGTGAGTTTACTAATTCAATTATTTGATTAACACCAAACACACTGTGATCTACATTTCAGCCCTGAGATTGAGTAGCATGTTAGTTATTTTATCCAGAGACCTTGGCTTATTTTGCTGGATTAACCACTTGAGCGCCATTCTTTGTTCTCTCCATTATCCCCAACTTTCCCCAAGGTTTTAGCTGGCTGCTCTCGGGACACCTGGTGATCATTTTATTTTAAATTTTTATTTTTCCTTAATTTCACTTTTCCAATGGAACAATTAACACATAATTGAGCTAATTACCTGGTTTAAGCGCTGAATGGATTGTGTTGCTGTCTTGTGTGATTTTTTTCCTACCATTTCTGCGTTAAGTATGCTTGAACTAATACATGAGATTGGAGGCCTTCTCTGTCTGCCCAAGCACATCTTAAAGAATGCTTGTGTAATCATAGATTGTTCAATTTTGCTGGCTGAGCTTAGTTCTGAACAGCCTATGAGATGCATCCTCTTTAACTCTTAGTTCTCCTCTGCGTTTTTGGGCCACAGGAATGTCGCGTTCATTAAGAGCTTGCATGGTTTCCTGCAGCCATTCCTCAAAGTCTTCCTCACTGGCAGGTAACAGCTGGTTTCCCAAAAAGGTCCTCAGTTTTCGGTAACTAGACCCAGTGTGTGCTGGAATACAGTTCTGGCCCTTTACCACAAATTCTCCTAGAGCAGCAATTAATTAAGACACCTATCCTAGTCATAGGCACTGGTAGAGGAGTCTCTTCTGTTGGTGCTACCTGACTTGTGCTCTCTGGGTTGTTATCCATCATTATCAATTGGACTAAACGAGCCTCAATCTTATTGGTCATGTGTAGGCTAGCATTTTAGAAACAGACTGGAATTCCTTTCCTACACTCTAACAGTGCATAGGTGCAAGGGTTTACCTGGTCTACTTTGAAGGTCAACATTTACACCTATTGATCTGGAATCAACCCCACCATTGCCTGATGGATCTGTTCTCCCCAGGTAACTCAAGGGATAGCCAGAGGTGCACTCAAGGTTGATTGGACATTTTGCTCTCTGCATCACTTGGAAGCTCTGGTGGGGTTCATGGTGGGTTCTGGGCATGTGGTAGCCATTGTTCTTCACTCACTGAAAAAGACATCCCAAACTTGAGCCAAGTGTAGTGCTTACACCTGAAGGAGCTGTTGGTGTATGGCTCCCCTGATTCCAGATTACAACCCTTCCAGCAATGCCACACCCACTGACACACCAAAGCTGAAAGAGAATGTACTCACTCAGACTATGCACCCAAAGAGGCAACAACAAAAAAATGACAACAGCAATATAGTCACAAAAGAAAAAAATAATGCACAATACAACAAAACAGTGGCAGGACCAAGTAATGCTGGACTCCCCTCCAGGTAGCTAAATCCTAAATCTAGGGGGGTACTACTCACCTAGGGGCTGAAAGATCCTACAGTCCCTCCTAAATCTACTGTGCAGTGTTGTACTAAATGTTGGGGCCCAGAGTCCTTCAGTGGAGCTCTTGTGTAAATTTGCATTCCACCGTGGGATACAAGGGTGTAAATCCACATACTAGCTGTCTTTTTAGTAGAAGAGTAGGAAGTGGCCTCTCACTTGTATGCAGTCTGTTATGAAGCTTTGTTCCACTCGCTGGACTCCAAAACATGTGGCATTCGTGGGACTCTGGACTCTGTAGTGGTGATTGCTTACATAACCAGTGATGTCCCTCTCCTCCACCTCACTGGATCCCTCCAATGGACGAGGCCCCTGTGTGAATGCAGCAGCACAGTCTCATTCTGACACCGAGGTGAGCTCTGGCAATAGCAACATCTCTGACTCAGCAGCACATTCCAACAGTCATTTCCTTCTCTCAGCAGCACACTATCCTCCTGGGACTCTTAGTCTCATACAGTTCTCCATTTAATATAGGTTGTCTCCTGGGAACTACAACCTCCACTGTTCCAAGCAGTTCCCAGCAGTCTTTCAAAGTTTCCTTCTCCCAGTCTCCCTATCATTAGACACCTTATATCTATCTTAGCCTTTTTTCAGGTGTAATTGCCAACTCCATCATGAATATCTAACTTGCCATGAACATATAGGAACACCCTTCCCTGCTAGGAGTATGCAGAATTAATCCCCATGGGCTCCCCAGGCTTAATCTCTATCAGGCTGGTGAATACAGGTGAATCTTTAAGTATTTATTTATTTATAGCTCCTCTTGATTTTCCTGTTTTTAATTTATGTAATCTTTTACAGCATAGGCTATATATGCATTTGGTATCAGATGCTCGCCCTCTTCCTCCCCCACACTCTGTCATGGTGCATATAGCAAGCTTTATTCATGATTTAGTCGGTAGACTAAATAAATTACTATTAAAAATCTGTGCTGGCCGGGATATCCCTCCGTCCGCTACTCCCTCTGCCGTTCGATGTGGTCACACGCAGGGTCGCACCAAAGGAACCCGATCCGTTAAGATCACCGAGATTTATACAAAGAAGAGCAGACTCTCCATAGTGTAAAAACACCTCATCCAAGAGGAATAATTTATTGGAGATAAAAAGGTCCACAAGTTTGTAGATATTAAAATAAAGTAAAGGTAAACACAGCAATTCAGGGTCAGCAGCGCCCGACGCGTTTCGTCCTATTAGACGTCGTTCCTTTGGTGCGATCCTGCGTGTGACCACATCGAACGGCAGAGGGAGTAGCGGACGGAGGGATATCCCGGCCAGCACGGACAACACCCAACTGGATTGTGTGACACGACCGTATAGGACCCCCGAGCGACCCCGACCATCCAGGAGATCAATATATATGTAGGCCTACATATATCTACAATCTGGTAAGCCTTTAATTCATTAGGGCGGGAAAACCAGGATTCACCATATATATTGACCCACTCTTCTCTCCGTGTACGGCTGACATTTGAAACCACCTCTATATAGAACTACCTACGTTTTTCAACTCTCTGATCGAACCTGTCTATTTACATCATATATCAGGAATACACCAGTTCCCCCTGTGGGATCATCTACCATTTGATATTCTTTCTACATTTATGTGACTGCTTATGTCTCAGGAGGTGTTGCAGATGAACTTCTGAGATACCTTTGGACTAAGGGGTTCTGAGACACAGAAATACTCTGCATATGCCATTTACTGTTTCTTACATAGGAATATTTGCATAAGCTTATATATGTCTTATAACTAGTACTTGTCTACATATTCATTTATGCTGTGTCAGATGCATTTTAGGCACTGTGATAAAGTTTTTTACCTGTGTACTACTGATATATACAAATTAGCGCCAACCTCCCCCTTTTTTCCATAAATCTGAAACGCTGTAGAAGCTAGTTCATCCACCCGTGTCGTATATTCCAGGCATCCAAGTAGTTTACCCGTCCCAAGGCATCTTATATGTATTATGTCTTGTAATGACAAACTATATAGTCACGTTAAATCAGGTAAATTAGGTAGACAAAGGGGAAGAAAAGAAGAAGAACAAGGTGAAGAGAGAAGAGAGAAGAACGTCCCTGAGGAAAACTCATCCACACATTAGGTTAAGAATGTTTAGCAAGAATCATTCCCAGATATAGGGAGATACCTATATAAGAAGCCCAATGTTTCCAGAAGGTTTACATTTATTTTAGTAGATTCCGTAAGAGCACTAGCCAGTTTTTCTTGTGTCATAATCCATGAAACCTTCCTAGTCACTGCTTTCAGAGATGTGCAGGTTTTTTTCCAGGATCTAGCTATAGAAATTTTAGTGCCTAAAAGAATGAACTGAATCAGTCTTTGAGTTAACTTTGGAATGTTCGGTATGTGTGAATTTAGTAGGGTTATCACTGGGTTTCTAGGGATATTGAAGTTAGTTACTCTGTGAATCAGATTAAAGGGGCTGTATACTCTCCTATCATTTTCAGCTAAGGAAGCTGACATCTTAGCCTCTGTTTAATCTGCCTGATCGGGGCCCTGCCTGCCTGGGATGAACCCTGCTTGGTCCTTATGGACATATTTATTTATGAATAATGCTAGTCGATTTGCTAATACTTTACTTAGGATTTTGAGGTCATTATTGATGAGAGAAATGGGCCTATAGTTTCCCACTTCTTCTGGGTTCTTGTCAGGTTTAGGGATAATGGAATTAAATGCCGTGTTTAGATCAGAGTTTATTGGTGTCCCCGTTACTTTTGAGTTAAAAACTTGGTCATATGTGGAACTAATGTAGTAGCAAACGTTTTATAACAGGGGGCCGAGAGACCGTGTGGGCCTGGGGCTGATCTATTTTTCAATAACGTTCATAATCTCCCTATCTGTTATAGCACTATCGAGAGCGGCCTTATACTCATCTGTTAATTTAGGGATTGGGAGGGAGTCCAGGAACCGTGAGATGTCTCCTTTATGAATGTGTGGTGAAGAACTATACAGTTTAGTGTAAAAGTCCCCAAAGACTTGGAGGATCTTAGTAGGATTGCAAGTGGTGCCCTGGTCTCATGTCTGAATTTTGGGGAGGGCATGAGTTCTAATGCGTGGGGTCAAACGGGTGGCTAGCATTGAACCCATCTTATCTTTTTGGGAATAAAACTTGGATCCGCTCCATCAAATTTGCTTTTCGGCATTGGTCGTAAGTAGAGTTGATCGAACCCGTGGATGTTCGGGTTCGGTGGGTTCGGCCGAACTTCGGAATAAAGTCCAGCTTCGGTACCGAACTTGACCTGAACTTTACCCCGAACCCCATTAAATTCAATGGGGACACAAACTTTTCGGCACAAAAATGACCGTAAAAGAGCCCTGGAAAGTGCTAGAGGGCTGCAAAATGATTTTAGAACAATAATCTGTCCCTTACAGCAACAGCAGGAACCTGACACTATAGAACTAGGAGATGATTTTAGAACAATAATCTGTCCCTCAAAGCAGTAGACTCTACCTAGTCCAGTCAGATCTTTCTGTAATGCAGGATGAGATCTGCAATCTGTCCCTAAAAGCAGTAGTAGTAGTAATCTCTACCTATCTATCTATCTATCTATCTGCAATCTGTCCCTAAAAGCAGTAGTAGTAGTAATCTCTACCTATCTATCTATCTGCAATCTGTCCCTCACAGCACAGGCAGCATCCTCTCCCTACACTACCCAGAGAGCATGTGACATGCAGCACTGTGATTCCAGCCTCATATAGAGGCTGGGTCACATGATGCACTGGCAATTCACAGTCATGCCATCAGTAGGCATGGCTGTGATGGCTTCTAGGGAAAATCACACTTGTTGATTGGCTGCCCTGCAGCTATTCAACATGCGTGATCAAATACCCGAACCCAGAACTCGAACCCAAACCTTTTTTTAAATGTCCGGGTTCGGGTCCGGGTCACGGACACCCCAAAGTTCTGTACGAACCCGAACTTTACAGTTCAGGCTTGCTCAACTCTAGTCGTAAGCTCAAGGTTCAATTGAGTTCTAATCGTATCTATTTGATCAAGGGATACCGTGGATGGGCTATTCTTATGCTTAGTCCTAAGGGATTTATAAGCATTTTCCAGCTTTGTGATTTCTGTAGAGTACTCTTTTTTGTGTTTGGTAGCAATCTGAATCAATGTTCCTCTTATTGACACCTTATGAGCAGCCCAAAGCGCTTCCGCCGAGAAGTCTTCAGTACTGTTTAACAAGAAATATTCTTTCAGGGCTTTTTCAATGATAGTGACTGTCACTGGGTCATTGAGGAGTGACTCATTCAATCTCCAATAGGAGGAAGATTGGCCTGGGGTGTCACATATGAGGGACAAGGTGACTAGAGAGTGGTCTGAGATTGTAGTGTCAACAATTTGAGAATTGACCACAAACAGAAGTTTATGGGAGGGGATTAGAATGTAATCCATGAATATGAGTGATGAGGGATTGAGAAGTGAGTGAAATCCCTTTTTGAAGGGTTTACATCCCGCCAAACATCTGCCAGACCCTGGTTATGAAGGAGTCGGGCAATTTTGAGGCTAACTTTTGTGGGGCATGTTAGACGTGGTTTCATGGGGTTCGATTTGTCTAACCCCTGATCAAACACAATATTTGAGTCACCCCCAAAGATAGGAGTCCCCTCTAAAAGGGGTTGCAGAACCCGAAACATGGCTTGGAAGAAGTCAGCTTGACCTTTATTAGGGACGTAGTAAGAGATGAAAGAGTAAAGGTGGCCATCCGTCCAACCCATAACTAGGATAAATCTGCCTTTAGGGTCTTTGAATTCACCCTTCAAGGAGAAGTTACATTGTTGGGAAATAAGATAGCTACTCCCATAGTTTTGTTTTAAGTACCCGCCAGGTGAAAGACTGGAAAATGTTGATGGAGAAATTTTGGAGTGAAATTGCGGGGAAAGTGAGTCTCCTGAATAAGGGCTACATCTATGTGTTGGGATTTATAAAGATTAAAAGTTTTTCGTCGATTGACTGGGGAATTGAGTCCCTGTGCATTATGTGTGGCTAGCTTTAAGGTGGGACATTTAGTGTTAGCCATGGAGCACAGGTGTTGTGGAGCTGTAAATCTGAGCGTCACTTACCTTATAGAGAAGTTTAGTAGTCAACCCGGGGCAGGGCCCATTCACCCTCTGAAGAAGTAAACTGCCGTTCTCGCTACAAAACCACTGGTAATGAAGTAAAAAGAGACAATGGATTAGCTCTCCCCTGAGCATAGAAGAAAAAGGAAAAGAGAAAGAGACTGAAAAAAGGAAAAAAAGAAATACAGTAAACAAAACCAAGTATGAAGATGTGCACAAGAACATCTTCTAATCTTGTATGGACCGAGGGGGGGTAATGACCCCCCCCCGAGGTCATACACCATAAATATCTGAAGCTAAGTTCAGATGCCCTCTTCCCCAGAGACCGGGGTGTCTGAGGAGGAGGAGGCACATGGGTAGCACCCGGCAATGCGAAGCCCTTTCCTTATCAAAACTATAAAAGTTGAGAACTTGTAACCAACGTTTGTTCAAACTTTAGGCATGGAGTTTTGGCTCCCTATTAAATATAGTAACAAAAACCCTGTAACTATTGTATGGGAATTTCCTCCCCGTCTCCCCCTGAAGGAGGAGCCGGTGAAGGTAGGCTCTTGTCTATTGACAGATAGCACATGATTCCACCCTCGTCCTGGGAGATCCCCCCCTAAAGGGCACATATGCCAGCAGAGGTTTAACCCCTCCGGTGGGAAACCCAGTCGGTGACCAACCAAAGGGGGAACCAGTATATAACAGATTGTACCGAAACATACTCTGTATACATCATAGTTCCTATTATTCAAGGATTTAAATCTGGAGACCATATTAAGACAAACTATAATGGAGTTGGCGAAATGAGGTGTAAAGGTCTCTCTTTCTATTCAACTGTAAAGATTTTAAACTGAAAACCTACGAATGATAAAGCTAGAGATAGGAGATTTGTCCCAAAACTAGGGATATCGGCAGAGACTCTGCCTTGCCATATGGGGACCCCCTCCCCGGCCCACCCTGAGGGGAGTGCCGGGGAAAGGGAGCCTCTGCATGTTAAAGGTAGTCATACTTCCAATTCAGATTGAGGGAGAACTCCCCTGGTAAAACATAGAGCAACTGGGGTTTTTTCCCTCCGGTGAGAAACCAAGCTGGCCTCTGACCTTTGGGGATAACCAGTAGACGACAGTATATCTAGAAGCCACTTCTATAAATACTGTAGTTCCTGTTGTAAAGAAAACATTTTAAAAATCATGTGATAACATTAAGATGAACTATTACGAAAATGGAAAAGTGAGGCACAGGGGCCTCTCGTCCGTTTTACTGAACCAGGGGACCATCTGTCAGGTAAGCAGTCCCAATCAGACCAGAATCATCCATGCCAAGGTAGCCTTCAGGTTAAGTCATTCTCCTTGGATTTCTTGGACTTGGATTTATTCCAGAGTGGGGTCAATGGACTGGCCGGGGGGGGTATTTTAGTCGAACTGTGAGTTCCGCTTGAAGTGTCCATATAAGCTTCTTGCGAGCTAAGTTGTAGATGCAGAAGAATTTTCTCTCCTTCCGAGAGAGAGGAGAAGGAATGGTATTTAGACTGATATAGAAATTTCACTGCGAAGGGAAAAGTCCACCAGTATTTTATGTTTTTGGAGGCAAGGACTGGCCTAAGATTAGTCTGAATAGATCTGATAGGGGTGTCCTTGAAAGGACAGCTGGTTGGCACTTCTGGATTGTTTCATGACTTCTTTCACTGCAAAAAAAGTGGGGTTTTGTTATTATGTCTCTGGGTGTGCCATCTTTCCTGGGGGCACCCAATGGTCTGTGGACCACTTGTGAGGGGTCTGCAAATATCTCAGGTATCCCCCTTATCTGAAAGTTATAACGCTGTGAGAGATTTTCTAATTCGTCAATTCTTGATAGAGCAGAATCTAAGCGTTCCTGAAGTACTTGGATATGGTCAGAATTTTGATTGGTGCGGGAAACTGTTAGGTCCAGTTTATTTTCTATGGCGTCCATGCGTGCCCCCAGGTTCTGAAAATTCGCTTTCATTCCCCTAGTTATTTTGGCAGTGGTTGTAGTGTAGCCAGACCCCTATCCAGCAAGTCCGCTGGTTTCTGATAAAGGTCCCCTGGGAGGGAGGGTGGATCCTGAATGGGGGTATTGAGAATAGTAAGGTCCTGATAAGGAGACTGCGGGGAGCCTGCTGAGTTTCCAAACTCTCTGCCCAGGAGAGCCTCCGTGGACGACACAAATAGTGACGATTTTGAAAAAAGACCAATATTTTTACTTTTTGCTATAATAAATATCCAAAAAAAAAAATAAAAAATGTATTCATCAGTTTAGGCTGATATATATTCTTCTACATATTTTTGGTAAAAAAATCGCAATCGGCTTATATTGATTGGTCTGCGCGAAAGTTACCACGTCTACAAACTATGGGAATTGATTTATGGCATTTTTTATTTATTTATTTTTTTTACTGGTAATGGCGGTGATCTGCAATTTTTATCGGGACTGCGATATTGCAGCGGACATGCCGGACATATTTGACACTTTTTCTGGACCAATGACATTTAGACAGCGATCAGAAATGTAAATATCCACTGATTACTGTGTAAATGTCATTGGCAGTGAAGGTGTTAACACTAAGGGGGCAGTGAAGGGGTTAACTGTATTTCCTGTATGTGTTCTAACTGTGTAGGGGCGGGGCTGGCAGGGACATAACAGATCTAACTGATCGCGATCACAGCGCTCAGTAGATCTGTTATGTCCCCCTTCACAGAACAGAGAACCTCCATGTTTACATCAGCTGTTCCCCATTCTGCCTCTCTAACAGGGGATTGTGGGTCTCTGGGGGACATCGAGTCCGCCCGACCCCCGGGCACACCCACGCAGCCTGCGGTGGCCATGAGAGCGCGCTGCCACCTGTGAGCGCACACCGGGAGCACGCAAAGGGACGGACATCCATGGATGTCCCCCGGCAATTCACATCTGCGCTGTAGCCATCTTTACCCCATTTCGAATTAAATGGGGTAAGATATTAGCGAGTCTAGTGGTCACAATTTTGGAGAGGATTTTGACGTCTAGGTTTAGAAATGAGATGGGCCTATAAGAGCTTGGGTCAAGTGGGTCTTTTCCTTTCTTGGAGAGTAGTTCTATAATGGCTTGATTGCCAGAGGGTAGGTAGGAGCCACCTTTCCAGATATCATTGTAGACCTTAACCAGTGTAGGTTCTACTAACTTTTGGAGGGTTTTGTAGAATTCCCCAGGACCTTGGGCTTTGTTAGGGGCAAGATGTTGAAAGGCCGTGGAAACATCTAAAGAGGATATGGGTGCATTGAGATAGTCTAGTTGGAATGGGGTTATCAAGGGTAACACTAATTTGTCAAAAAAGCTTTGGGCAAAGTTCCAATCTATGTGGTCTGGGGCGTATAGGGAAGGGTAAAAATCTTACATAATTTGACTAACCTCCAGGGGTGTTTTTCTGAGAGTACCTGAGGAATCTCAGAGGGAGGCGATATGGGTGGGAGTGTGTGGATCCTTGGAAAGTCTCACCAGATGCTTACCAGATTTGTTGCCAAATTTTTAAAATGAGGCTTCTGCTTGTGAATGTTTGGTCAATTCCAAAATATCTGCCCAGGTATCAAACTCGGTTTTGGCTGACTGACATTTGTCTCTGTTTTGGGGGAAGTCTTGGGTGGAGAGGGCCCTCTGGGCTAGTTTTAAGCAGGAGCTCTCTTTTCTGAATTTGGATAGGGAGTTTTTCTTGTAAGAGGTTGCATAAGATATTTAGGCCTCTAATTTAGGCCTTCCTTGCATCCCAAAATAGGGTAGGGCTATCTACATGGGAGGAGTTTGCTGTACAACACTCCGTCCAGGCTGATTCCATGTAGTTTTGAAAATCAGCGTTGTTGTAGAGATATAGCGGAAAACATCACAGATGAGGGTTGGATTGGGATAGTGAGTCGTTAAAGGAGATCAATATTGGGGCATGGTCTGAGATTGCCATTTCATGAATTTCGGATTCTGCTACCAATGGGATTAGGTTGTCTGTACAGAAAATGTAGTCAATTCTAGTGAAAATTTTGTGGGGCTTTGAGTAAAAGGTGAATTCTCTATCTGAAGGGTGGACGAGATGCCACATATCAGTCAGGTGTAAGGATTCCATAGTAGATGAAAAAAGGGTTTGATCTGAATGAGCTCCTGTAAATTGAGGTAATTTGAGGCTGGATATTTCATCAATCACGTGTATAATGGAGTTAAAATCTCCACCTACCGGAGTGCGCATACGCGGGTCTCTTAGCATGGCTGCTTGAGCCGGGAGCTCCGCGCTACCATCCGCCATCGGAGCCCGCCCTGACACCACAGCCCAGTGGTTTGCACTCAGAACGGGGAGTCCAGTTCCTCAGGCAAGGCTGCATCCCCCCTGCATGTCAGCACCGGCCGCAAAGAAGGACCTGAGCCTGCTTTTCGCCGCGGCTTCATCTCGGGGGTGTACCAAGATGGCCGCCGCTCCGGCCGCAGCTACAGGAGGCATGGAATGCCTACAATCGGAGAGCCCTGGCTCCTCAATACGCCCGGATTCTCTTCTCTTCTAGAAAGGGGACTAGCAAATATGGTTGCCACTATAACAGGAGAGATCAAATCGGATTTTCAAATGCTGGGGGTCAGGATTGAAGCAATCGAGAATAAGCTAAACTCAACTGCGGCAATATCTAACCAGAATTCAGATCTTATCGGCTCCTTACAGGATCAATTAGATACGGCCCTCTCGAGAATCGACGACCTAGAAAACAGGTCTAGACGATATAATTTTAGAGTGAGAGGCCTTCCGGAGGAGATCAAGGACATCCCTGAAGCTATACAAAATTTGTTCACCAACTTACTCCCGGACACTCCTAAACACCGTTTAGAACTGGACAGGGCTCACAGAGCTCTAGGACCTCTACGGAAAGATGGCACCCCAAGGGACATAATTGTCAAGCCCCATTTTTACGCTATAAAGGAAGGGGTCATGAGACAGTCCAGAATCACTGCCAAGATTCTCTGCAAAGGGCACCCTGTTCAAATTTTTGCCAATCTGGCACCATCTACAATACAGAAAAGGAGAGCATTGAAACCCCTTCTGGCAGTGTTAACAGACAAGGAAATTAAATATAAGTGGTCCTTTCCATTTGCTGTTAAATTTCCCCTCAATGGTCGGAAGTATGCCTTCTCTTCTCTACAGGAGGGGCAGAGACTTTTCCTCCATCTGAAATTGATATCCCAGGAATCTGATATGGACACCTCCAATAACACCAGCTCGTCCAAGAGACAGTCTCCCACCAGCCCCAAGACCCCTCTCTGGATGAAGGCCAAGTCAAAGCGAGCGAAAGAAAATGGCCCCCCATGACTTGGGACCCAGGCTAGAAATATTTGGCTTCTAATTTGTAGGACTACAGCTCTGAGAAAATGTTCTCTCCCCGGACTTCCCGTTCTGTTTTTGGTCTTTCTACAACTCCCCCCCCTTTTTTTTGGGGGCCTTCACTGATTTATATCCCCCTTTAGCCTCTAGTGAGTGCCTTGGACTCATGATCTTCTTAGTGCAGGCCTGAAGGACCATTGTTCAGTTAACATTTACTTACTTTTCATGCTGTTTGAATGTTTTTAGCTAAAGGCTCTTCAATACCATAGAGTCAAAGTTAGCGGTGAAGTGCACTAAAGGTCCTCCCATACTTTTCAGGTTTACCTTTTATATCCTTTTTGGACCTACCTCCTCATAAGGGGTCCCCTCCTGGGAAGGCTTCCCCCCCAATCATGGGGGGGGGTCTCCACAGGTCGGGATCAGAGGGGGTGGCAATTGATCCTCCCCAGGTAGGAGGTAACCAAGGCTTGTGGTCAGTTCTAAGACACTATATAAGTTAGGACTATACGTTATCATATTTTATTATTGTTCATGATCATTTTTTCACAGGGCTCCATGGTGGGGGTGGTCCCCCTGTGCCTCCGCCTATCTCTCTGACCTCTCGAGGCAGTTCAGAGATGGGCTGTCTGGCAGTACTAGCCAGACTTTTTGGTCTCTACCAAAGGGTGTCCAAGGGGCTCTATTTTTTCTCCCCCCTTGGTTGCAAATCCCTTAGTTGGAGAAAATGGCCCTTTTCAGGGCTACTTAACTGTCGAGTTTGGTTCAAATTGTTTAACACTACCTTTTTGGTATTTCTAGTTTCGCTTTCTCTCCCCCCCCCCTTATTTCCTTCTTTCTTTCTAGAGTGGATGCTGATCAGTGCTCTGTTCTCAGGACGTGCTCTGGTTCCCCGGATAACGGGAACATCCAGGGAAGGGTGAGTGACCTTACTAACATAAGCACCCACTGCACCAAGAATGATGGCTGACCTCTCACAAATCCCTGCTAGGGTCACCACACACAATGTTCAGGGACTTAACTCCCCCATAAAACGCAAAAAGATTTGTGACCACTATAAATCCCTGAAATTAAATATCCTAATGCTCCAGGAAACTCGGCACAGGCAGCATCCTCTCCCTACACTACCCAGAGAGCATGTGACATGCAGCACTGTGACTCCAGCCTCATATAGAGGCTGGGTCACATGATGCACTGGCAATTCAGTCATGCCATCAGTAGGCATGGCTGTGATGGCTTCTAGGGAAAATCACACTTGTTGATTGGCTGCCCTGCAGCTATTCAACATGCGTGATCAAATACCCGAACCCAGAACTCGAACCCAAACCTTTTTTAAAATGTCCGGGTTCGGGTCCGGGTCACGGACAACCCAAAGTTCTGTACGAACCCGAAATTTACAGTTCAGGCTCGCTCAACTCTAGTCGTAAGCTCAAGGTTCAATTGAGTTCTAATTGTATCTATTTGATCAAGGGATACCGTGGATGGGCTATTCTTATGCTTAGTCCTAAGGGATTTATAAGCATTTTCCAGCTTTGTGATTTCTGTAGAGTACTCTTTTTTGTGTTTGGTAGCAATCTGAATCAATGTTCCTCTTATTGACACCTTATGAGCAGCCCAAAGCGCTTCCGCCGAGAAGTCTTCAGTACTGTTTAACAAGAAATATTCTTTCAGGGCTTTTTCAATGATAGTGACTGTCACTGGGTCATTGAGGAGTGACTCATTCAATCTCCAATAGGAGGAAGATTGGCCTGGGGTGTCACATATGAGGGACAAGGTGACTAGAGAGTGGTCTGAGATTGGAGTGTCAACAATTTGAGAATTGACCACAAACAGAAGTTTATGGGAGGGGATTAGAATGTAATCCATGAATATGAGTGATGAGGGATTGAGAAGTGAGT
>BLSH010508906.1:249068-271215 GCA_018402905.1 Glandirana rugosa
AAAAAATAATATCCGAATGAAAATCCATTTTTACTGGTTCGACCCAAATGTTGGTGAAATTCATTGGTAACGTTACATTTTAGGGAAACTGGTTAGTGATTCCTCATTTCCTTTAGTAGTAAATACCTATCGATTTAATGTATCTATTTTATATACCGATTTGTTACTGAGTGACTCCTGACTTTTCACCGTAATTTTACATTTATGTTAGATGTTATTACTTATTTATTATTTATTGTGGGTGTCGGTTTAAACTCTTGGGAGGGTTGGAATTATAATACACAAGGGTAAGTGTCTCCTATAGATTCTTGTTGAACGTTCCGTAAAAAAATGTCGCACGACCGCGCAATTGTCAGTTAAAGCGACGCAGCGCCGAATCGCAAAAAGGGCTCCGGTCCTAAAGCTGGAAATCCTTCCGGGGCTGAAGTGGTTAAAGATGTCAAAGCCTAGGTGGTACATTGTATATTAATATGCTTTCAAACCTATCTATCCCTAAAAAAATGCCTTGCAAGTTGTTCTTAGATATCCTCTGTGAATGGGAACACATAATATTAAGGTTGGGAGGGTTCTCAAATTTGGCTGTGGGTGTTATTTATTATTTATTCATTATTGTAGATTGTATTTACATTTTAATGCCACTTTTCAGTCCTCAGTGAGTCATTGTTTAGCCATATATTTTATCTATGTAATTTAGCTATCCATAAATGATGATTTCCTTTACTCCTTAGTGATTGGTCAAAGGGATTTTACATTGCAATGGTTACTTAAAGTGGTTGTAAACCCAGCTTGGTCATTTTTACCTAAAAGTAAGCCTATAATAAAAAAAAACTATAAATGAGTAGTCAGAAACAAGTGTTCAACACTCTCATCCACCTCTGCACCACAGAAATAAAAAGTAAACATTAAGTGAAGCATAAGTGTAACACAGGTCAGTGATTAAAGATGTGGGGGTATGAGACCCATATAAACCATAGCAGTCACTTTCAAATGAAAGCATATAAATAAAAAATCACCTAAACCAAACTATATCAAACAAATATAGGTGGACGGCGGTGCTATAAAAAACAAAAGTGAACACAGTGCTAACTGTAATAAAAATGAGTACACAGTATTAATCGAAAATGCTCTAATAATACAAAAGGTGGCAATGGTGGCAAAGTCTGGTATGAAACTCCTATAGTACCCTTTGATCCCCAGGAACACATTTAACTGCTTTTTAGTTAGGGGTTGTTGATTTCACCAAGTGAAAAAAGAAAAACACAAAAAATTATCACTAAGTCCTTGAAATAGTCCATATGTAGATGGATGTGTCCTTCATTTAAGTAGTGATCTTCACACCACGCTATTTGTGCTCCTTATACCTGTCCCCATAAGATTTGGACTTACCAGAGCTAAATGCCTCACACTCTTGAGTTTGGCAAACAAGCAGTATAGCCCACCAGGGTATTGGATCCAGAAAAGCAGTCCCAGCCTCGGCAGTAGCAAATAAATGAACTCATATAAGGGGAAAAGAAGTAAAGCTCCACTGGTGAAGTATGTCTCACAAGGTAATACAAAATTTATTGAAATTCTGAATCATTGCACTTACATCAAGTGATAAAAAAACAAGCATGTAATGAATATCCTACGAATGACCAGCGATGGGTCGATCATCACCAGGTAACATCTCATCGTACTGTGGACCTCCCCAGCACGTTACTTCCAGTTGTCATACAGCCATGTACCGACGCATTTCGTTATCACAATTTTTCATAGGAGAGGTATAAGGTGCACAAACGGTGTGGTGTGAAGATCTCTACTTATATGAAGGACTCTTGCTGTGTATTACTGCACCTCCATCTATATATGGATTATTTCAAGGACTGCATAATTTCTTTTGTATTTTTATTTTTTCACTTGAGTGAATTCAACAAATGTTATTAGAGCATTTTCTATTAATACTGTGTACTCATTTTTATTACAGTTAGCACTGTGTTCACATTTGTTTTTTTATAATGTCACTGTTCATCTAGATTTGTTTGATATTGTTTGACTTAGGTGATTTTTTATTTATAAGCCTATAATAATGCTTATTTGTAGGTAACATGAATATCTCCTAAATGTGCACCATAGGGGTATTCACCCTGCATTCAGCCAGTGACATCACTGGCGCATGTGCTCTGAAGGTCCGGCATACCTTGTCACATGCATGAGAGCAAAGTCATCGTGGCTCTGGCCAATCACATAGTGGGAATGCACAAACCTGGAAGAAAGACAGGGGAACATATCAGCCCTCTCAGCTGTGACATTACAGCGCTGGTGGGCTTTGTTCCAAAGTGAGTATTTCATATGTGCTATCAATGTATACTAGCATATTGTGCCATTGCCTTGCAGGTTTTTTTTTTTGCAACATCCATGGTTTACAACCACTTTAACACTCTTTACACACCTTATGTTTTGCTACTGTTAGATAACTAGTTTTGGCTGCTGTCAGTTGAGTGCTGGTATTTTTTAGGAACAGAGTTTTGACTTCAAGTGATAACATTTGGCACAGAGGCTCCTGCCACAGAACAGTTTATATCATAGTGAGGAGTTTGTTAAGGCTATGTTTTTGGGTCAGGATAGTGTTAGACAAGGTTGTGATCTTAAAGCATGCCTAAACTCAAAAACAAAAAAAATGTATAATATTATATATTAACAGGCCCTAGACATAGTGGCTTTTCAGGTTTTTCCCCTTTATTTCCATCGTATAACCCTACAAATAAAACACTTCTCATCCCTTTGTGAATACACTCTCATCCCTTTGTAGCTACACTCACTTCTTCACTACCTATGGAGGACGCCATGGACTTCAAACATGCCTGCTTTTGGTAATCTCTATTACATGTTAGTTGATGGATTTCAGCTCACAGGAAATGATAAGAAGACTGCATTTCTGGTAAGTTCAATATGCATCTTCTGTACTTGCTGAAGATATTATGAAAAAAAAAGAAAACAAATGCAACCACAATATCTAGGGACTGATGAGATTCAATATAGGGTATCACTATTTTGTTTTTGGGTATAGATACACTTTAAGGTTTGCTATTAACATTCAGTATTTGGGGGAGAGGGTTAAGTGTAAGGCAAGGGCTTATGTTTTAAAGCTTTAGGAGTCAGGTTAAGGTTAGAGTTAGTATGAAGATGAGGTTTAGGGGCAGGTATATGTTTAAAGCCTAACTTCGGGATAAATGTAGCCCCCTCCCAACCACCCCCCTCTATCTGATTGCTGGGTTAACAAAAAAAATCTCTAAACCCTTTTTATTTACCTGAAGCCAAAGTATTGTGATCACCCAGTGCCCAGTCCTCTTCCTCACTGTTAGAGGGTTAGAGGGGGGTGAGAGGATGGTGTAGGCAAAACATAATTTTTGGAGCTTTAAATGTTGAGGCCTAGTGTATGGCTAAAGTATAAAATAAATGGAATGTTCCGTGCAAACGGATACTGATATTTAATATTAGAGCTGCAGCCTCCACCTCAAACTTCCCGAAGGTATAATTTGGATAATAAGGTATGAATTATGGTGGGTGTGGTGCTGCTCTGATGGCTGAAAAAATGTAATGAAGTGTTGATATGCAAATAAATGGGGATGGTCATTCAAACATAAATTGTCCAGTGTGCTGGGAAAGTTTGTGAACTTACAGAAACTTATTTTATCTTACTGTAAATCAATGTGACAGGCAGAGCGGATGAACTTAGAAAATAAACCATAAATTCCTTCCTATACAGGGGAAATATGAACAATCTGTTTCTTGAGTTATTAGAACAGAAAGAGTAGGATATATAATCCTGTGTTATGTTGAATAGTTCATATTGCTATTAAAACCAAGGAAATATAAAATATTGGTGTGGAAAAAAACATCTGAGTAAAAATATATATTCCCAAAGTGCTTTGTGCTATGTCTAAAGGGTTAAAATTACTGACATATACAACACATGTAAGTGCATACAATCCTAAATCATTGTGATATCAAAATTCATATATGCATCATTAAATCCAAAAGTGCAATCTCCATAAAATGACTGGTGCTTAAAAATAATAATAAATCTGTCACCACTAAAATGTGAGTGTATATTATTGTACTTTAGAATAAAGCCTTTTAATTAGCAATATTGCGCAAGATTCTGCCCTTTTCTCATTTTGCATATACCGCATCTGCGGGGAGAGAGAGCTGACTTGGAATAAAGGGATTTTCTATGGGTATTACCCCTAGGGGGAACGCCCTCTGGTGAGTGATTTGGGAAACTGGGAGAGCACGGAGTGAATCACCTCCACAAGAAGTTTGCAGTGGCATGCTGTTTTGTGCACAGTCATTATGGATCAACTCTAATTTGATCAAGAACTTTTTCAATCACTATATATATTTATTGTTATTCTATTAATTATTTTTTATTTCAAATATTTTTATTGAATTCACATAAAGTAGAATACATGCAATTATCACGTGAGTACACTTAGAGTAACAAAGGATAAATCAAAATAATGCAATAAGGCATAGAATACAAGGCAACACGAAATGTAAAGTTAACATGTGAGCCTCCAAATTCAGAACTTAGCTGATATGTTGGCCAAGTACTGGTCTCCGCTCCAGACACCCCAAAGGGGAGTCTATTTATTATTTTTAAGCACCAGTCACTTTATGGAGATTGCACTTTTGGATTTAATGATGCATATATGAATTTTGATATCACAATGATTTAGGATTGTATACACTTACATGTGTTGTATATGTCACTAATTTTAACCCTTTAGACATAGCACGAGGCACTTTGAGAATATATATATTTTTACTCGGATGTTTTTTCCACACCAATATTTTATATTTCCTTGGTTTTAATAGCAATATGAACTATTCAACATAACACAGGATTATATATCCTACTCTTTCTGTTCTAATAACTCAAGAAACAGATTGTTCATATTTCCCCTGTATAGGAAGGAATTTATTTCTTTTCTAAGTTCATCTGCTCTGCCTGTCACATTGATTTACATAGTAAGGTAAAATATGTTTCTGTAAGTTTACAAACTTTCCCAGCAAGCTGGAAAATTTATGTTTGATTGACCATCCCCATTTATTTGCATATCAACACTTCATTACATTTTTTTCAGCCATCAGAGCAGCGCCACACCCACCATAATTCATACCTTATTATGGCTAAAGTATGGCTAAAGATTAAAAATAAGGGGTATAGATAGCAATTACATTAAATTCTAGGGGATATTTTATGGTTTGAGACAACTTGCAACATAGAAATAGTTGTCAGTGCTGCAGGATTTATACTGGTTGTTGACTCAGTGCTATACCAAAAAATACCAGCGCAGAGAAATAACGTACCTAAGGCTGCTGTTACCTGGCTTCTAGTGAACAACCTTAATTTGTCGGACACAAATGTGAGTTATCAACCCCAACTGTATTCATTCAGGAACACCAAAAGCACTGAATCATAAAATTGTCTCTATTAATATCCTCTTAAAACAACGGGATGCAAGAGTTTAAACACCCTTGTAAAAAAAAACAAAAAAAAGGTTATCACACAAGTTGTATTAAAAAATCCATTGAAAAGCCCTTGAAAAAAAATTGTTTAGAGGATTTTTTATAATCTAAACTTTGGTTACCTGGCCTGGTAATGGGATGGTGAGAGCATAGAGGAAGCGATTTCTAAAGATATACCACATGAGAACTTTAGACCATAAAAGTTTGGGGACTATGTAGATGTGCAATTTGTTTTGTGGATTGCTTGCTGAGCATAGTTTACAATAACTGCTGTGGTATTTCCCAAACATCCAGTGTGCATGAGGCCTAAAAAGTACATTTGATCTTGGAATCTTGCTCTTTGCTACTGACAAACCTAATACATTTCATGTCTCAGGTTTCTTTGGTGAAGTTCACAATTAATCTGATTTTTAGGAAGCTGCTAAACTATCCTGGAATGTTGAAATGGGGTTGATATGTGAACATTAGTGTATTTATTGTTAATTCCCAACTAAATTATATAAAATACAAAATAACAATTTCCTTCCATGTTCTAAAAGCAACAAAATTAGAACAAAATAAATCCCCCAAACACTAACAGCTGCTGTATAAAAAGCAAAGAAAGTTCAATATACCAATTATATAACACAAAAGAAAAAACAGCGGCGCCTCTAAGTGCAATAAGCTAGTTTATTAGGCACACACACGCATGGTGATATATGCACTCACAGAGGTAGATGAAGTACAGGCATCAAGGCAAAGGGATCATCCACAGGTCACCGGAGTATAGTCCACTCAAGGACCGCTTTCTGAGGCCAGGGGTGGGTACGCTGGTGGTATCCAGTGCAGTCACGAACGAAGCCTTCAGCGGGTAGCGTGCTGGCATGGGACGAACGAACGTCACATTCGGGAAGGGAAAATTTCTGGATCTTTACTTTAGATACTCTCTCCCCTGGGGGCCTGAATGAAGATCTAGAGATTAATACTCTTCTGTGAAATTATATTTATTGTGAATTGCATTTTTCTGGTTCCCCTTCTTTTTTTTTTTTTTTCCTCTCTCTTCCTTCTGAGTCGTCGCTTTTTATCTTTAAATTAATGTTATGTTTTTAAATTTGCCTTTTAGGATAATGTTTTTAGTGTTTACATGTTGATTTTAAAGTGTCTGCTTACTTGATTCTTGCCCATACACCTTGGTTGGGGGTATAATTAAGTCAACCACATCCAAGATGGCCCTACTTGAGCCTGAGGAAGGATCACGGATGATCCGAACGCACGCACCTCCCACACTGCTTCCCGGATGTGACGTTCGTTCGTCCCATGCCAGCACGCTACCCCGCTGAAGGCTTCGTTCCTGGCTGCACTGGATACCACACCAGCGTACCCACCCCTGGCCTCAGAAAGTGGTCCTTGAGCGGACTATACTCTGGTGACCTGTGGATGATCCCTTTGCCTTGAAGCCTGTACTTCATCTAACTCTGTGAGTGCATATATCACCATGCGTGTGTGTGCCTAATAAACTAGCTTATTACACTTAGAAGCGCCGCTGTTTTTCCTTTTTATTACTACAGAGTGCCTTCCTGCTCAGTTCAGCTGGCTGCCTGTCTCCCACTCTACCTTCAACATTGGATTTTATGGGACTTTTATGGGACTTTCATTATGTAATTAGTGTATGGTTATCAGTGTCTGACACACCATCTGCAGAACCTTTCTCTAGACATACACATTATTTTTAGTCCCAGGTATGGCCAATCCAGCATGTGAGTGCAGTGTCCACTTTTAATTTTCTTTACTTTTCAATTATATAACACTCCTATGCAACTCTTTAAATTAATTCTTATGCTAAATTTATATATCACACCACTACCTTGTGTATACAATAATCACCTCAATTATTCATAAGAGTAGAGTATAACACAGTATACAATCACACAACATAATATTATTATACAGAATTTATATAACGCCAAGAGTTTGCGCAGTGCTTTACAAAATGAGGGCAGACAGTACAGTTACAATACAATTCAATACAGGAGGAATCAGAGGGCCCTGCTCATTAGAGCTTACAATCTAGGAGATATAAAATCTTATTGACAATAAAGTCCCCAAAAACATATAATTTAAACTTTTCCCTTACATAGTCCTTTATTTGATGGTAATGGGAAACCCTAGGGTTTCTTTTACCCGCACAATGGAAAAAGTGTGTGTGTGGAGTTACCCATATCACAGACTATAAAGTGCTGTAAACATATAAACCAAAAACAACTTTAAACCGCACTACCACATAACTAATATGCAAATTAATATAGGCAAAGTAAGCAGTAACACAAAAAATATCTAAACATGATTCATATAGTGCAAAGTGCATATAGTGTAAGATATCATGAATAAATGTTAAATAAATGCAGTCCCAAATTCCAATGTGGATGATCTCAAAATGCACAATAGTGCAGAAAAAATGCAAATAGTGCAGAAAAGCAGATAGTGCAAAAAATATTGCAGGCAAATATGTATGTATCAATATAAGTTCAATGGTTTATATCTCATCCAGATATTATGGATTGGGAGTGTAGAGAAAGTTTAAACTTAATAAAAATTTAGTTCAATTAGTCCAATAAACATATTCAAATGTGGAAATGTACTGGATCATTCGATATCCCAGATAGATGGAAGTGAATCCAAAAAGGTCACACTCCTTCACCATACACCCAGTGGCACACCCTACTCACCAGAACTCGTTGATCCCCAGAGATCAAAAGAGCTTGTCACTTAAGGTATCCAAAGGACGGCTGATATCACGTTCAGCAGAGATGGAGCCGAATGGCGGCTGGACAGCGGACCTCAAGGGAATAGGGGGTGAGATGAAAAGAAGAGGGGCTGGTATGGTGAAGTACGTAGGCGTGTTTATTTCCAATGAAGTTACATTATAATTGCATTAAAATTGCATTAAAAAGAATGAACAAGCAGGGGACGCTGTAGATGAGGTGCACCTGCGTTCCAGACAAAACGGGCGGAAATGGCGTGCTCGGACTTCCGATCTCCCGATGCTGTGTTTCGTCAGCTTAACGTGCTGACGTCATCAGGGGGTCACATGGTCTGGCACACCACTTCCTATTTCAATAGAAGTCTGCTCATTTTCATAGCCAATCGCATTCAATCAATGGCTATACTACAGATAACACTATAAGCAACCAATCCTTTATTGTCTAATCAGAAAAAAATATTAAATAAAACTTAAAAATGAATGTGAATGTAAGTTTGATTTGTAAATATTTACTAAATTATTTTAGAAGATGGTCACCCTCTAGTGGCTGCAAAACATATGAATTTGGTGAAAGTTGAATCACAAGCATGTATAAAAACAGTGATTTACATGTGATAAATGGTTCCCTCTTGTGGAGTAATAGGGAATAGCCAACGTAATATGTATGTGAAATGTGAATAAAATGTGTTTATTCTCCCTCTTATGGGGAGTTTACTTAAAAGGGATAAATATCCTCTGATAAATATGTTAATGGTAAAATATAATAACAATCTGAGTTGAGTTTTTTTTTCGTAGGGGTTATGAAAATTATTTTTAAATGTTCATCAAATAAATGTGTTGATACATTTGTAAAAAATATTAAGTTTCTGGAAGAAAGAGGATTGTTTTTTATGTTAGAAAAGAGAAATAAAAATACAAAAATTATTTTTGCCAGGATTGAATGACAATTAGACATGGAAGAAAGGGGATCACATAGAGAATAAAAATAAGGATAAAAGGCATAAAACTCATTAGTCAATAATTGGACAAAAAACAATTCAAATCAATTTCAGAATTGATTCCTGCAGGACGTAAAGTGTTCAACCTTTGAATCCATTCTGTTTCGTTCATTGAAACACGTTGCGTCATGTTCCCACCCCCCCAGTGTGGTTCTATTCTATCGATCCCAAAAAAGGAAGTCCGTTTTGGATCACTATCATGGTATAATTTAAAGTGGTTGGAAAGGGTGTGCTTTGGGAAGCCTTTTGTTGATATTATTCAAATGTTCAGTGATCCGTGTGCACAAATTCCTTGTCATCCATCCCACATACTGTAATCCACAAGGGCGGGTTATAAGATAAGTGACATGCGTGGATTTGCAGGAAATTAATTTGTTTGATATTCATAATTCATATTCATGCTGTAGGAAGTGAACCTTTCGACCCTTCTCTTGCCGTGGTGGGTGTTTCTACAGGCCTTACACTGCCTGCAGTAGAAAAAACCCATCATGTCAAGAAAAGTGGGTTTCCTGCTTGGAGGGTTGTGTACATTGGGGACCAATTGGTTCCTAAGATTAGGAGATCTTTTGTAAATTAACCTAGGTTTTTTAGGTATTAATCTAGATAGAGTGGTATCCTGTAACAGGATAGGCCAATGCTTTTTTATAATTCATTCAAAGGACCTATAATTGCGTCCAAAGGTCGTGTCGAAAGCTATGAATTCATTTGTTTGTTGCAAATCGTGACAAGAATTTCTTGTTCTCTTGTCCAGTAGACTATTTCTATGCAGATGATTTATTTTTTTCTTGTATATGCCATACTTCTTTTTCATAATAACCTTTTTCCAAGAATCTCTCCACCAATACTTCTGATTGTTGTTCATAGTCGGCTATGGTTGTACAATTTTGATGTATTTGTGTGAATTTGTTCTTGGGAATACCCCTCAGCCATGTTGGGTGGTGGCAACTTGCTGTGGGGATGAAACTACTTCTATCTGTGTTTTTGAAGTGAGTCTTTGTAGCCAGAAAATGTCCACGCTTGGTAAGAACCAAGTTGAAGAAACTAGATTCCACCTTATCCCAATTGGCTGTGAATTTTAGGTCATATCTGCTTAGGTTCATCATTTCCAAGAATGATTCCAATGTCTCAATAGGATCATCCCGCAGCATAATAATATTGTCAATATAGCGCTTATAAAAACATAGCTGTGGGATGGATTGAGAATAGATATTCCTTTCTTTCCACTTGCTAAGGAGAATGTTAGCTACACTGGGGGCATATTTGGCCCCCCATGGCTACACCCTTGATCTGCTTGAAGTAGGATCCATCGTGCCAGAAATAGTTATTGGGCATGACCAATGCCAAGGCCTCTATGATGAATGTTTTTTGTTCCTCCAAAAGATCAAATTTTTTATCCAGGGCGTTTTTGGGGGTAGTTAGAACATCCAAATGGCGTAAATTAGTGTACAAAGATTCTAAGTTGATCATGACAATTAAGGTGCCTACTGTAAGGTTAAAAAAAAGAAGAAAACTAGCGCGCTACCCTCTGTGACTATCTAGATGAAAGATATGTGTGTAATAATAAATTGTGAAGTTACTGAATAAAAAGAAGGGAAGTTATTTTCCCACTGCTGCCAGCTCCTAAGGTGTCACAACCACCCGTGAAAAATATAAATTAAGTATTACGGAGCGGCGCTGTGTGATACTAAAACAATAATCAAATAAATCAATATATGAAATGTATATAAGTAAAATACATACACAGTATGCTTAAAATAAATACTTCAGCAGTGTGAACAATAGCAAATAGTTCATCAGTGTAGACAGTAACAAATACTTCATATATAGTGCAACATGCTGTGCTTATGGTGTAATCCTTATAATATATATAAAAGTGACTCGTGCTTCTCTTCAACGTGCAATATGAGATATACATAAAATTATATCATCCAATTATTCAAAAAAGTGCTTCAACCGGTGCAAAACAACATATAAAGTGCAAAGTGCACATATATACTCTCTTGGGATTAAGTTCCCAATAAATGGAGCAAACAGTTCTAAAAATGTGAATCTCCTTAAATTTCATAGAACGCTCCTCTGTTGTTTTTTCTCCTTCAAGAGATATATATGCGGTGTAATGTGCTCAGATCCTTCACTACATATAGGTGGCCGCTCACCTCTATCCCCCTTGGGGATGCGCCTTTTTTATACAATGCACTCAGTAGCGATCATAAACCCTCGTTCCTCCAGATATGTAACAGGAATAGGTATAACCTCAATCCCCCTTGGGGATGCGCCTCTCATAGAAATTGTAGTCAGCTGCATTCATAAACCTTCATTACTCCACATATGTAATGAAAATGGGAACAACCTCTCATGGTGTAGTAAACTCAATAATAATTTATTAAAAAATATAGCAACTTACATTTAAAATCAGAAATATCAGCATGTCCCCGTGTACCCGGTCTCAAAACACTGTAGGAAACACAAAACTTCCGGGTTCGGCCATCCCCGGAAGTGACGTCACCACGTATCTCCCGACACGTTGCGTCACGGTCACGTGACTTTATCAAAGGAATCCTTTTTTTGGTTGGAGGACTTCTTTGGATTGAAAGTGGATTGGTTCTTTAACCCACTATTGACATATCCACTCTCAATCGGCATGTTAGTGGAAGGTTTTTTGGAAAAAAACTTTATTATATTCAATTTTCTAACAAATTTTTCTGTGTCTATGAAAGCATTGAATTTGTTTATATTTCTATCTGGGGCATACTTTAGGCCCAATTCTAATACTTAATTCATTAGTGGTGAAACTCTCATCGCTGAAATTAAATATTCCTTGTCCAATTATTCTCTTTTCCTTTTGGTTCTTTCCTCTTCTTCGTTTCTTACTGGTTCCTGATTGTATTCAGACTGTCTCCTCCATTGGTTCCAGTAGGGGGGTTCTGGTAACTGCTTTGGGGTCCCCAATTTTGAGACTCCTGGGGAGTCACCCGATGGCCACCTCTCCCTCTCCAATTCCCACTTGGGCCTTGGTTCCCTCTGCTGAAACCTCTTCCTCCTCTCCTGGGGGGATCTCCATGGCCCCTTCTGTGAAAACCCCTGAACCCAAGATTTTCTCTATAGGATTCACGATCATAATCCAAGGGTTGTTATGGACAGGTATATTATAGGACTGGTGTTCCCATCTAGGGTCCATAAACTGGTCTCCTCCCTGAGTATCGTATCTAGGGAATCTAGGGGTTCGATTACCTCTAGGGGGTATTCAAACTTGGTTTCCCCTAGGGTTGGGTGGGGGTGGACGGGCTGGCGTTTCCCTATGTCCATACCATGGTACAGGCTTTTCGTTGGGAGAAAGTGTCCAGTGCAGTAACCACCCTTGTGTTACATTGAGAACTCCATCTGTCTCTGTGGTTAATTTATGCACAGATCTCTTTAAAGCAGAACTCCGGGATCGGCAAAAAATCCCCCATGAGTACACCCCCTACACAAGACACTAAACAGTTAATACATTTGTGAAATTCATTATTATTGAAGAGAAAAGTCGAATTGAATTTTCAGGAAGTCCTCCCTGTAATTCAAAAAATTCTGCATCTATTCTGCCAAGGAGGAGCTGTTACAACAGGGATTAAATCATATCCTATCCTCTATTTCTATACTATAAACAAACTACACTTCCCATCATGCTTTGGAAATTGCAGTGAATGTGTGAGGGTACACTCTCCTCATTCTGCAGCCAGCCAGCCATACTACTCAGTAACACACAGTAGAATAGGTACAGTATCTCACAAAAGTGAGTACACCCCTCACATTTATGTAAATATTTTATTATATCTTTTCATGTGACAACACTGAAGAAATGGCACTTTGCTACAATGTAAAGTAGTGAGTGTACAGCTCGTATAACAGTGTAAATTTCCTGCCCCTCAAAATAACTCAACACACAGCCATTAATGTCAAACTGCTGGCAAGTGAGTACATCCCTAAGTGAAAATGCCCAAATTGGGCCCAAAGTGACACTATTTTGTGTGGCCACTGTTATTTTCCAGCACTGCCTTAACCCTCTTGGGCATGGACTTCACCAGAGCTTTACAGATTGCCACTGGAGTCCTCTTCCACTCCTCCCCATGCCAACATCATGCAGCTGGTGGATGTTAGAGACCTTGCGCTCCTCCACCTTCCGTTTGAGGATGCTCCACAAATGCTGGGTTTAGGTCTGGAGACATGCTTGGCCAGTCCATTAATATAATAGATATCCTGCTGCGCAAATGGAACAAAAATAGCAATAATAACACCCAAGCACAATTTTAACCAAAAAGGAGAAATCCTATTTGGTACCGGTTGCTCCACGTATCCCGGTCATGTATTATTTACCAAAGGTGCATAAGGATCCGGTGCACCCCCCTGGGAGGCCAATCATTAGTGGCATTGATTCGGTTACTTCCAGGGTGGGTAAGTACATCGATCACTTTTTGCAACCTTTGGTCACTAATACTCCTTCTTTCTTGAGGGATTCCACGCAGATGATCAATATTCTTAAAAATGTTGAGTGGCAAGATGGTTATATACTGGTGACGGCCGATGTGTCGTCCCTTTATACAATAATCTCCCACCAACATGGAATGGAAGCAGTACAACGTTTCCTTAATGATGACAAACTGCTGAGTATGCAATGAGAATTTGTGCTGCAGTTGCTAGAATTTGCAATGCAACACAATTATTTTTGGTTTAAAGGAACCTTTTACCTACAGAACAGAGGAGTTGCCATGGGCGCGAAATTCGCACCCAGCATGGCGAATCTGTTCATGGCAAAGTGGGAGGAGGACGTCATCTTAGGCCACCCTAGACAGGAGGTAGTCTTATGGAAAAGGTACATAGATGACGTCCTCCTCATTTGGCATGGGGACCAAGGTTCCCTGGCAACTTTCATGGGTGAATTAAACCAAAACGATCGGGGAATCCGATTGGAGTATGAATCGAGCACTACAGAGATCCATTTCCTAGATTTACGTATCCGTGTTGTGGAAGGGGGTATCATTACCTCCACCTATTTCAAGGATACGGATAGAAATGGGTTTATCAGTAAGAACAGTTGCCATCATCCAGCCTGGCTGAATTCAGTACCTGTCAGCCAGTTCCTGAGGCTGAGAAGAAATTGTAGTAAGAGCGAGGATTTCTTCAGGGAAGCCTCTGTTCTTAGAGGCAGGTTTCTGGAAAAGGGGTATTCTGCTTTGGAGCTGGACGAGGCCATTAATCGTGCAGCAAGTAGGAATAGGGAGGAACTTCTAATGCCCAAAAGGAAAGAGATTGACCAGACATTCCAATATGCTTTTTTTACAACTTATTCGGTTCAACAACAGGATGTTAAGAGAATAATGCGAAAACATTGGAAGATTCTGAAAAATGGTCGGGCTTTGGGGCCTCTTCTCCCTGAAGCACCTAGGGTGGTCTTTAGGGGTGCTCCCCCCCTCAGACTTCGTATAGCACCTAACATTGTGCAACCGGAAGTTAAAACCTGCTTTTTCCAAAACATGAAATGGTACTTTCCATGCAGGAAATGTTCAATATGTAATATCAACAAGGAGAGAAAAAGGAATATAGATACCTTCCAGTCCTATTCTAAGCAAACGCATTTCCCGATTAAACAATTTATCACGTGTTCCTCTAGATATGTGGTTTATCTGATACGGTGCCCTTGTGGGTTAGAATACATTGGTAGAACCACACGGATGCTCCGTGTCAGATTGAGCGAACATGTGGCAAATATCAAAAAGGCTATCCTAAGCATAGCCTTTCACAGCATTATGATACCCATCATGCTCGTGACCCGAAGGGAACAGTGTTTTTGGGTATAGATAGACTGGTTGGGAACTGGAGGGGGTGCCATAGAATTCGGGAGGTCTCAAGGTTAGAAACTAAGTGGATTTATCAGGCTGGTACTTATAGTCCCCTGAGCATGAACGTGGAATGGGATATAAATGCGTTCATCAACAATGCATAGTCCACGTTCATGCCCAGTCACATGCATATCTGAGATTAAACACAGGCACAGTCTAGGATTAAACATATAATTAAGGTTTTCCTTTTCCACCTAAAACTCTATCCATGGGGAGGTTTGGTGGATCAGGCATATACAGCCCTCCTGGATTGTGCTCTGATTATATCCCTGGAAGTAAGCTCTGATTATATCCCTGGAAGTTCGCAATGTATTTATTTAACTTAGCATAATGATTGCCATATGAGAATGAATTTGATTTACGGCTGTTTGCTCTTCCCTTACAATGTAATGTTAAAAAATTTTTTTATGTTTGTCACAAGATGGCGCTACGTTCGAATTCCTCGCTCCTGCATATTTCCCTCCTCCCTTTCATATAAGGTTGGAGATAGAGGATATGTGCAAGGGAAGGTTGGCTCCACTTCCTTTGCACAATAGTATTTTTATAATTTTTATGTGGGTAGCCCTACTATTAATGCTAGTTTGGAGTAAATCCTAATGAATTTTAAACATTAACTCTCCCCGGAAAGGTTTTCCGCGAGTATTTCCGGTCGGAATGGAGCGCAAGCTCAAAACCGGATTTCCTGTTAGTCTAATGGTTTGGAACGCATAATTTCCGGCACCTTGCGTCACCCTGCGTTACAAACATTCAAGCCTATTTAAAGCTTGAATGTTCGTCCTAGGCCACGCCCCTGACGATGTCAACCTATGACGAAACGCGTCGGGAGGAGCCTAGGACGACACGCAGGAGTGAGGAGAAGGACGCGGTAGCCATCTTAGTAGCGGGAGATTCCAGTGAATGTGGGGGAGGCTCTCGGAGAGCAGATACGTCTGTTACAGATACGTTTTAATGTAAGTGTTTTTAACCGTGTGTGGCAATAAAGGCCTGTATTGAGATACTGCACCATGAGTCTTTCCCCTCTGTTATCCTTCTATATGGCGATGGGATGAGAGGACGCTGGGAATCGGGGCTCCAGTCTGATGATTCAAACCATCTGATGTTACATGCTGCTGTGGATTTCTTTTGCCAGAGAGCGATTTTGACCCCTGTAATAAGGGTCCTGTATTTCTGGTAAGAGACAGTGTGTTTGGTGTTGGTGACGGGTCAGTTTGATTTATCTAAACTTATCTGGAGTCCGGAGAGTGGAATATGGACTGAATACTTATCATTTTGAACTTTTAAAGCGCTGCACCTTATACTTTCTTGGCCAGTCCATTACCTTTACCCTCAGCTTCTTTAGCAAGGCAGTGGTCATCTTGGAGGCATGTTTGGGGTGGTTATCATGTTGGACTATTACCCTGTGGCCCAGTCTCTGAAGGAAGGGGTCAAGCTCTGCTTGGGTATGTCACAGTACATGTTTGCATTCATGGTTCCCTCAATGAACTGTGTCGGCAGTACTCATGTAGCCCCAGACCATGACACTCCCACCACTAGGCTTGACTGTAGGCAAGACACACTTTTCTTTGTACTCCTCACCTGTTTGCCGCCACACACACTTGACACCATCTGAACCAAATAAGTTTATCTAGGTCTCATCAGACCACAGGACAAGGTTCCAGTAATCCATGTCCTTAGTCTGCTTGTCTTCAGCAAACTGTTTGCGGGATTTCTTGTGCATCATCTTTAAAAGGGGCATCCTTCTGGGATGACAACCATGCAGTGTGTGGCGTACGGTCTGAGCACTGACAGGCTGACCCCCCACCCCTTCAACCTCTGAAGCAATGCCGGAAGCACTCATATGTCTATTACCCAAAAAAACCCTCTGCATATTACGCTGAGCACGTACACTCAACTTCTTTTGGCGAGGCCAGTTCTGAGTGGAACCTGTCCTGTTAAACTGCTGTATGGTCTTGGCCACTGTGCTGCAGCTGTTTCAGGGTCTTTGCAATCTTCTTATAGCCTAAACCATCTTTAAGTAGAGCAACAATTCTGTTTTTCTAATCCTCAGAGAGTTCTTTGCCATGAGGTTGCCATGTGTGAGAGCGATAATACCAAATTTAACACATCTGCTCCCCATTCACCCCTGAGATCTTGTAACACTAATGAGTCGCATGACACCGGGGAGGGAAAATGGCTAATTTGGCCCAATTTGGGCATTTTCACTTAGGGGTGTACTCACTTTTGTTGCCAGTGGTTTAGACATTACTGGCTGCGTGTTGAGTTATTGTGAGCGGACAGCAAATTTACACTGTTATACAAGCTGTACACTCACTACTTTACATTGTAGCAAAGTGTCATTTCTTCTGTGTTGTCACATGAAAAGATATAATAAAATATTTACAAAAATGTAAGGCGTGTACTCACTTTTGTGAGATACTGTAGGTAACAGTCTTATAAATACAAAGCATGTTTGTGCTCTCCCCCTCCAGCCACAACAGGAGATAAACATATTGCCCTTACTTGCTTTATGTAATAACAAACTGTAGACACATACCCATAATTATATATTTTACTAGACATGTGCAGAACAGAAAAATATGTTTTGTTTAGTTTCTGATAGATTTGTTACGCTACTAATTTAGTTTCCTTATAGAATTTGTTTAGTTTGGTTTCGGAATTTGTTTCGTTTCATTTGGTTTCATTAAATTTTGTTTTGCTACATTCATTTTCAGAATGATTAGAATTCAGATCGGTCAAAAAATGATCGACCAATTTGAATTCTGTGTGAAAAAATAGCTGGTTGTTAAGCAGCGGGCAGGGCATCCTTAACAACCACGAGTCATCATCTGTCAGCTGGCTTTCCCTCTGACAGATGAAATGTAAAGATAAAGTAATTTCCCCACAAGACAAAAATGTTTAAAAAAATGGCATGAGTTCCCCACTCCAGTGAACACCAGGCCCTTCGGGTCTGGTATCGATTTCAAGGGGCACCTCATGCCAAAATATAAAAAAAAGGGTGTGGTGTCCCCCAAATTCCATACCAGACCCTTATCCGAGCATGCAGCCTAGCCTCCCCCTCACTTCCCCCCTCCTGAACCATACCAGGCCACATGCCCTCAACATGGGGGGTGGGTGCTTTGCGCCCCCCCACCCCAAAGCACCTTGTCCCCATGTTGGTGGGAATCTTCCCGACAACCCTGGGCTGTGGTTGTTAGGGTCTGCAGGTGGGGGCTCTTCAGAATCTGGAAGCCGCCTTCAACAAGGGGGCCCCCAGATCCCTCCCCCCATGTAATTGGGTATTGGGTACATCGTAAAAGAGTGCCAAAAATTAAAAAGCAAAAGAAACTGTTATTGACAAGTCATTTATTTAAAAGGATAGTGCCCCTCAATATATCCATCGTCAATCACGATGCCAAAAAATAGAAAAAATGCAAAAATGCTTTGCCTCCTGGGAGGCTACTCACCGTCTGCCCACTCTTTGCTTTGACAATCCTTGTATAGGTACCCGGCTACGTCACCTGGTGGCACTGCCCCCTTCTGACATAGCGTGATGTCACATGACTTGTCAAAAACGGTTTCTTGTGGTTTTTACTTTTTGACCCTTTTTCTGATGAATGGGTAGGGGTACGATGCACCCGATATCCATTCAGATAGGAGGGTGGGATCTGGGGGCCCTCTCGTGAAAGGGGCTTCCAGATTCTGATAAGCCCCCTACCCGCAGAGCCTGACAACCACAGCCCAGGGTTGTCAGGAAGAGGCCCTTGTCCACAGAGCCCCCCTACCCCAAAGCAACCATCCCTCCATGTTGAGGGCATGTGGCCTGGTATGGTTCAGGAGGGGGAGTGCTGCCCCCCCCCCTTTCCTGACCTGCCAGGCTGCTTGTTCAGATAAAGGTCTGGTATGGATTTTGGGTGGGAACCCCATGCCGTTTTTATTTTAATTTTGGCATGGGGTTCCCCTTAAAATCCACACCAGACCCAAGGGCCATTTTTTTTAACATTTTTCTAATTACCGGCAGTCTTTATCTTTACATTTATCTGTCAGTGGGGAAGGCAGCTGACAGATGATGACTCGTGGTTGTTAAGGATGTGGGCAGCCAGCTTCCCCGCCCGCTGCTTAACAACCAGCTATTTCTTCACATAGAATTTGGATCGGTCTATTTTTTTTCAACCAATCCAAATTCTAATCATTCTGAAAAGTGGAATTCATTTGAAAAGGAACAAAATGATTTTTAACGGATTTCAACAAAATTCGTTATTATTTGTTACTATTTCGTTCGGAGATTCAGATACATCTGAATCTCCGAATAACCAAATAATAGTCTGAATTTGTATTCAGAACAAAACGAATTGCACATGTCTATTTTACCCACTTTAATTCAGTATTACAAATATTCCTCCTTTGAGATCTTTCTAACAGCAATCAGTGCTTGTATGGTACATATGAGCACATCCCTAGCCGCAACACAGAAAGTAAAAGCTAGGACATGCTGCTTCACATCAGCATGTCACACAAGTAAATGTCAGCATGAGAAAAAAAAAAGAAAAAAGTTCAGTGCTAACTTCCTAATCAATAACACAATAATGGTGGAATCCTCTAGTGTATAGAAATCTCAATGAACTTCAATAATACCGGTCTCTGTGATATGTAATGCCATACATATTACACATTAAACTAAAAATAAGACATAAAAAAATGAAACTTTGCAGGGATGGTGGAAGCCCCTCCTACAGATATTTGGCAGTGGACGGTGTCAGTAGGCCAGTGGACAGTGTCAGTAAAGCAGTGGATGATGTCCACTGCCCATCAGTGCAGCCTCATCAGTGCCCATCTGTGTTGCCTTATCCATGCTGCCTTATCTTTGCAGCTTATCAGTGCCCATAAATGCAGCCTCATCAGTGCCCATCAGTGCAGTTTATCAGTGCTCATCAGTGCAGCATATGAGTGCAGCCCCATCAGTACAACTTATCAGTGCCCATAAGTGCAGCCTCAGCAGTGCCATTTATCAGTTCTCATCAGTGCAACATATCAGTGCAGCTTATACGTGCCCATAAGTGCAGCCTATCTGTGCCTATAAGTGCAGTTTATCTGTGCCCATAGGTGAATCTTATCTGTGCCTATCAGTGCAGCTTATCAGTGCCCATAAGTGCAGTCTCATCAGTTCCCATTAGGGCAGCCTATCTGTGCCCATCAATTCAGCTTATCAGTGTCCATACGTGCATCTTATCTGTGCCCATTGGTGCAGCTTATCTGTGCCCATCAGTGCAGCTCATTTGTACCTGATAGTGCAGCTTATTAGTGCCTATATGTGTCGCCTATCTGTGCCATTAAGTGCTGCCTATCTGTGCCCATAAGTGCAGCCTATCAGTGCCCATAAGTGCCACTTATCTGTGACCATAAGTGCTGCTTATCTGTGCCCATAAGTGCCGCTTATCTGTGCCAACAAGTGCCACTTATCTGTGCCAATAAACGCTGTCTATCTGTGCCCATCAGTGTCCATAAGTGCAGCTTATTTGTGCCCCTCAGTGCAGCTTATCTGTGCCCATCAGTGCAGCTTATCTGTGCCCATTAGTGCATCTTGCCAGTGCCCATTGGTGTCCATAAGTGAAGCCTCACCAGTGGCCATCAGTGACGCATATCTGTGTCCATAAGTACTGCCTGTCTTTGCCCATAAGTGCCGCTTAGCTGTGCCCATGAGTGCCCCTTATCTGTGCCCACCAGTGTCACATATCTGTGCCAATAAGTGCTGCCTATCTGTGCGCATCAGTGCAGCCTCATCAGTGCCCATCAGTGTCCATAAGTGCAGCCTCATAAGTCCTGCCTTATTGCCCAATAGTGCAGCTTATCTGTGTCCATAAATGGCACCTATCTGTGCCCAGAAGTGCAGCCTGTGCCCATAAGTCCTGCTTATCTGTACCCATTAGTGCCACCTATCTGTGCCCATCAGTGCTGCTTATCTGTGCCCATAAGTGCAGCCTATCTCTGCTCATATGTGTTGCATATCTGTGCCCATAAGTATAGCATGGATCATTAGGATAACACAGACGGGATCTCCCACTGACACTGATTGCCATAAAGTCCCGCCTCCTAGACCGGGTTTGTGACAGACAGCACACTGGTCCAATGCCAGAAGGCGGGACTTTGCGATGATCAGCGCTTCGCATACAAGATCTGTCATCTGGCCGGTGTCTGCGGACGACAGGGTAACGAGTGGCTGGCAGAAAGGGCGGTGACTGGCTTGCTGACAGGGAGGAGGAGGACACCTCCTCCATGGGTGGTACGGGGGGGGGGGTCTGTGAGACCCGTCTACCCACTACAGCAAGCAGGGCAGAAGTACAAGTCCCTACTTGCTGTAGATAGAACTACAAATGGGAAGTGCCAAGACAGGTGGCTGAGGATATAGGAGGAATAGCAGCCACCAGTCTTACAAACAGGAAATCACTGGGGATTAATGGTTTTTCTGCAAATTCATCAGGCTATTGCAGAGGAACTACAGAGCTCAGAAGAAAATGCATGGCATAGTTAGAAACATAGAAACATAGAAAAGTCACGGCAGAAAAAGACTGAGTAGTCCATCGAGTCTGCCCTTTTTATTTATTTATTTATTTTAAATTTTTTTTTTTTTACATTAACCTTGTTGTCTGACTATAGATTTATGTTTATCCCAAGCATGTTTGAAGCCATTTACTGTTGACTGTCTCACAACTTCTGTTGGTAGTTTATTCCAATCATCAACCACCCTTTCAGTAAAATAATACTTTCTAAGATTAGTTTTGAACTTCCCCCCAGTTAGTTTGAGGTCATGTCCCCGTGTTCTTGATTTTGGTTTCATATTGAAAAGACTGCCCTCCTGAACCTTATTCACCCCCTTGATGTATTTAAAGGTTTCAATCATGTCTCCCCTCTCCCTTCTTTCCTCCAGACTGTACATATTAAGTTCCTAAAGTCGCTCTTGATATGTTTTATCCCCCAGACCTTTCACCATTTTTGTTACCCGTCTCTGAACTCGTTCTATCTTATCAATATCTTTTTGTAAGTGTGGT
>BLSH010508906.1:287124-311689 GCA_018402905.1 Glandirana rugosa
ACTGTTAACGCATCCGTAAACGCGGCCACTTTTGCGCAAACCAATCAATAAACGCCGATTGCGATTTTTTTTATCGCAAATATGGTGAAGAATATAAATCGGCCAAAAACGGTGAAAAAAATGTTTTTTTATATTTTTTTTTTGGATTTGTATTTTAGCAAAAAGTAAGAAATTTGGTTTTTTTTGCAAAATTGTCGCTCTTCTTTTGTTTATAGCGGTGATCAGAAATGACGCAGAGGTGATCAAATACCACCAAAAGAAAGCTCTATTTGTGGGAAAAAAAGGACGCCAATTTCGTTTGGGTACAACGCCGCACGACCGCGCAATTGTCAGTTAAAGCGACGCAGCGCCGAATCGCAAAAAGGGCTCCGGTCCTAAAGCTGGAAATCCTTCCGGTCCTTAAGTGGTTAAAGACACATTCAGTGACCAGTAAAAAATCCACAGCACAGATTAAAGTGGTTTCAAATTCAAAAGGTTTTCTACCTTAAAGCTGAATTCCTGGCAATATTTTTTTTCACCATGCAGTGGGGCTATACCCACACTGCATGGGTTAACTGCTCAATTTCGTCTAGGGCTTTGGAGAGCCAAGATACACTCACCTAATCCTCCCATCGTAAGACCGGTCCCTTTTGCTCCTGCCCCCCCAGCAGTCCAGCGGTCTTGTGCAATTGACTGCTCCTGACATCTGCTCTGGACATGAAGATGTCAGGAACAGTCTACCACTGAACGTGGGGAGTTTATTTTCTTGAGGATCAAATGATCAGGGCAATATAGGCTCTGCGTTAACCTCCAGGCAAAACGAGCAGTTAACCCATGCAGTTGGGGGCATGACCCCAAAGAATGGGGAGAAAACATTTTTTGCCTGAAGTTGGGCTTTAATGCATTACTTGCAATAAAATGTAACTCCACTTTTGTTGAGAAAAAAACATTCCCCTCTGGGTGACCTATGTACATTGCAGTGATTTTAACAAACTGCAGATTCCTACCATTTGTTATTCTGAAGTATGTGTGTCTAATGGGAGTATTTTCATAATTATCAACCAGCTGCTGCAGCTGTAGGTCACTAATCAGAAAAACTGCAGGGTCTGCATCCCTTTAAACGTGATTTCCTATTGGGCGTATCTTACCAAAAATGTAATTTTTGTTGCAAGGGATGCCAAAAATCTGACTTGTATCTTAGTGTAGACTTCTGGGAAATCAGTTAGCCAATCACACGAGAAGGAAATTATGTTTCTGGTGGGCGTTTTGTACACAGAATGTGTACAGAACACCTCCAGGTAGCCATATTGCATTGCATTTTACAGAAAATGACAGCGGCTGCAGATTGAAAAGGAAAGGTAATTTTTAATAACCATAAACTACAATATAACTTATGTTGCAATGGCATAGTATATGCTATATTTTTTTTTTGTTTGCTATTTTTTTTCCTATGAAAGTGGAATTATCCTTTAAGATAAAAAAAAGAAAGAAAACCTTCACTTTGTTCTGTCCCCTCCCAAAATACCTACCTGAGTCCTCTCTCTATCCAGTGTCTATCCACAGCAGCCCTGGTCTATGGACAGACACAGCCCATCTTAGGAATACACCCATATGTGTGTCCTCATAACTTGCTATGGGTGCATATGCAGGAGTGGACAGCACCTTCAGGGGACTTCAGAAGAGGAGTTAAGGGGCCACTCTGCAATATCCTTGCACAGAGCAGATAAGTGTAAACTCATGTTTATTTTAGAGGAAAACAAACAAAGCCTTTAATATCACTTAAAAATGGGCTAGGCCATGGAAATAGTCATTATCAATGAACTCCTGCATACAACCCCACTACCCTCTCTCTGTTTATCTGGAGGAATTACATATCCTTGCAACAAGGGGCTTAAAGAATTGACTTCCCTTCAGCACCTTTGGCCATCTTTGTTTTGCTCTCCACGTTGCAATTTGCTAATAATGCCTTTGATAGAGGTGACGGTCTGTACATATATCACTGTTTATATACTAAAGCTGGCCATACATTAATCAAATTTCTTGTTCAATTTCCTTTAGCATACAAATTGAAAGTGTTTAGGTTTGACCTCATATTATATGGTTTTGGCAAATCTGAAGGGAAATTGTACAAGAAAATTTTATAATGTATAGCCAGCCTAAGAGTGTATTAAATGTTCAGCATTCACAGACATGCCAGTGAATACTGATATTTGCATCTATTAGAAAGTTGTCTCTCAAGAGCCCACAATTAATAAAGGAAAGCTAGCCAAAGAGTTATTAAGACACATGACATTACTGTATATGAACTAATAGATATGGATTCAGAGATACTGGGTTTTTGTATATATTAACATTGTGTACAAGAGGGAGACATTTTTTCTCATCTACACTTATGAGTGCTTATGAGATAGTCTGGTATAAAGAACTAGATATGACTTTGACTTGCTGAGAGTTCAGCGAAATTTGGGGCACCTGGACTTAGCTAAAATCCCAATGAAGCCTGGGGGGGGGGGGGTATTAAACCCTGATAGTCAACTCTGGTCAGTTTTATGTCTAATATTCATGTTATTGTCAAAAAGATATGGGAAGCAAGGCACTGTCATGGGGGACATGTACCAATGCCAAAACAATCTTTAGATGGCCAGTCCCTATGTGCTTAGTCTCTGCTAGCAACAATAGGTTAATAGCGGCAGTTTCCTCTCTCCAGTCCCAGTGATACAGCATGATCCAGGATCTGCCTGGAGTGACTCTGGTCCTCATCACACATCCGCAGGAAAGAAGCTCTTAGACAGCTGGATGATACCACAACCTATTGTGCCCTTTGTTCCAATGCCACTGTCACTTTCTCAGCACAATTGAAGAGCCTTTTGGATAGCGGAATGGAGTTGGGAGCTATTACTAACAAGGTGGCCAAGTATCTTTGTGTTGATTGTCACACTGTCCCAGTCTTTCATCACTTAACAAAGTTACACAAGAATACCAATCCTGTTCAAGGCCGCCTGATAGTTGCGGGTATTGGCTCTTTGTTAGAGAGACTGGGACAGTGGGTAGGTCCCTATCTCCAGCCCCTAGTGAAGAGGCTACCTGGATACATTAAGGACACGTCGGCCCTTTTGTGTAGAATTAATCATTTAAAATGGAAAGCTACCTTCCTTTGGGTCACTATGGACATTAAGTCCTTGTATTCTTGCATTCCTTATCACCTTGCCTTACAAGCCTTAGAGTTTCACCTCAAATCTTATAGTATGTATGACCAAAATTCACAGGAATTCATAGTGATGTGTGTGACCTTCCTTCTAGGACATACCTTCTTTATGTTTGACAGTAAAGTTTACTTGCAGTGTAAAGGAGCGTCTATGGGGGCAAGATTTTCCCCCTCCTTAGCTAGCCTTTACATGGGTTGGTGAGAGGAAGAATTTCTGTTCTCGCACATCAATCCATACAGGGGTGCCATCAAGGGATACGGTTGCTATATAGACCGAGGGGGATATCACAGATCTACATACCTTTGTCCATTCAAATGAATTAAATCTAGAATTTACCTGTGATCCAATACCAACACAATTAATTTTTTCGATCTGACCCTTTCAGGGGAGGCTATCACTGGAGCAATACATACCTGCACATTCCATAAAGAATGTGCAGGTAATTCCCTTCCATTGGCTAGTAGTTGTCATCCTGCCCACACTTTGAAATCTGTACCAGTGGGCGAATTTATTAGAGCAAAACACAATTGCTCCATTGTGGAACTCTATGAGAAGGAGTGTTCAGTCATTATTAACAGACTACAGTACAGAGGGTTCAGCTCGGCACTTATTGAGAGAGCTCTTAATATTGTTTCTATGAAGCATAGAAGAGCTCTTTATCCAGACTATCGTAGCACTCCTCCTCACGCCATCGTTAATATGGAGGGCTCCTTGGACAGTGATAGAATCAGGCATAACAGGAGAAGGAATAGAATTATTACTGGAAGTTCCCCCTGTGTGGACAATACTGTCATGTTTGTTACCACCTACTCAAAAGAGTATCATAAAATAACTAACCTAATTTCCAAATATTTACCAGTTATTTATGCTGATGAAAGTCTGGCTAAAATTTTATCTCCAGGTTGCCGTTTTTCAAGTCGTCGGTCCCAAACTTTGGGTAGTGTTCTATCCCCCAGCCTGTTCCCTGTCTCCAGACATAACAGGACCTGGTTACATACACAGATGTCCAGTCATCACTGCGTTCTGGAAAGACGTATTCTGATTGATTGAGTCTATCATAAGCATCGCTAGCAACCCAGACCCGAAACTAGCACTCTTAGGTACTAACATGGAACTTTATCCAAAAGAATACCACTGCTTGCTCACCCACATCCTTATAGCAGCCCGCTTATGTCTGGCCTGCAACTAGAAACAAGCATCCCCACCTACTCTATCCACAATTATTGACATTCTCAATGACCAAGCATACTATGAACTCATGTTTGCCAAAGCACACCTCCAAGTAAATAAATTCCATGCCCAATGAGACTTCTGGCTTCAACACCCTAAATGTTCTTTTCCATATAGCAACTTAACTATGCCATACGACTAGCAGCCTATCACTATGCTACAGAGGTAAAAATAGCCTCGTGGCCTCACCTACACTGTACCGGCACAACTCATAAATGAACTTATCATTTTATAGATTGCCCTTTCCCCCTCTTCTCCACCCCCCTTTTTTTCTCTCTTTTTCTTTCTCTTTTTTTTTCTGCTCTGCTTTACTCTTTTTTTTGAATATTGACTAATCGTATAGTTCACTTACTCTTTGTTAATGCTCCAGTATCCTGCTGTTCATTGGGTAACAATTGCACTTCTCCCTCACTGAAGAATTCTCCCATATGGGGCGGTGAGGGGTTGCAGCTGAACACAAGCACCTAATACCCAGTATGCTCAGATTATGTTTAGTGACATGAACATCATATATGGGACTGTATATGAGATTCTCTCTGTTCAGTTCTTTTTTTTCTTTTGAAAGTGATACTGGATACTTATTATTATTTTATCTTACTGTTGATCTGTTCACTGAAAATTTAATAAAAAACGACTGGAATTATATATATGGCATTAAACTTGCAGTAACACACAGAACTATATGGCGTTAAACTTGCAGTAATGCACAGAACTTTATGGCGTTAAACTTGCAATAACGCAATAAAATATATGGCTTTAAGTAACGCACAGAAATATGTGGTGTTAAACTTGCAGTAATGCAATGAAAAATATGGCATTAAAGGCGCATGCGCGGACTCGGCTAAGATGGCCGCTTAGCTTTGAAGCTCCGCTCCGCTGCTGCTCACTTCGCCCGCTAGCAGCCGAACGGAGCCCTGCAGCGCACAGCAGCCGAGACCGGGAGCCAGGGGAGAAGCCGCTCTACACCCGGATGTTTTCGGGGACAGTGAGGAGAGACCTCACCCATATTCTCAGTGAGGCCTCGCCTCAGCCTAACCCCTCCAAGATGGCGGCCGCGTCCGCCTCTCCATGCGGCCTACTTGGAGAAGGGGGAGAGGAGATGGACACGGTTGGTGCAAGCACAAGAAATTAAATCCCCATCGGAGGCATTTCTCCGGAAGGTAGGAGATCACATCTACAGCAAGGGGAGATCTCTCCAGCATCCACGGAATCCCTCCTAAGGAGATGCATGGGCCAGTATAACTTATCCCCACTAAGTGACGTTCTCTCCACCCCAGACATTCATTTACAGAAGCTGCAATCTGCTTCTCCCCCATCAACAGATCTCCCTGCCTTAATGTCTGCATTTTCTGATATGCTTGCTAAAGGCCTTGCTCAAAACGCAGCACAAATTACTGTAGTAATTCAGGCTGATCTACAACTTATAGGCAGCAGGATGGAAGTCATGGAAAAGAAATCTGACCAAGCCATTGCCAGGATTAATCAAAACTCAGACAGGATTCAAGAACACCAGGAACACCTAGAAGCGTTATATCCAAAATCGATGACCTGGAAAATTGTTCGAGGCGTCAAATTTTCCGCATCAGAGGTCTACCAGAATCAGTCAAGGATATTAGATCAGCAGTAACATCCCTGATCAAAGATCTGATTCCTGATGCCCCAGCACATCGCCTAGAGCTCGACAGGGCTCATAGAGCTCTACAACCCCCCAGAAACAATGGACTTCCACGAGATGTGATCGTCAAGCCGCATTATTATTCTGTAAAGGAAGAGCTAATGAAAAAGGCTTGAAGTATTGAAAATTTACAGATACAGGGCCACAGTATCCAGCTGTTCTCAGACCTCTCCCCCTACACAATCCAAAAACGGAAAGCCCTGAAACCCCTAACTCAAATCCTGGTTCAGAACGACATTATATACCGTTGGTCTTTCCCTCTTAGACTCAACTTTTCCTTCAAAAACAAAGCCTACGGATTTTCCACGATTCCAGCGCGTGAGAAGCTGTTGCTCCACCTGGGTTTGATCTCCCAAGAGCCCCCTCCTGTTGCGATGGGAAAGGGCCATTCCTCAACAAAAAGACCTTCTCCACGGAGTCCGCTTACACCGGCCTGGCAGAAACAACAATCAAAGAGGTCCAAGGAGGCCCAGCCACCCTGAAATCCACCCAGGGCACTTGCTATTTCTCCTCTTCAGTTTCACCCACCCATTAACAGAAATGGACTTCCCCGGCGGGACTGTTGGATATCTCTTCCTCGTTGATCGTTAAACAAATGTTCTGCAATGTTGCTTCTCTATACAGTTTTCAAAATAGTTTTCTGGTTTATTATCTCATGCAGTTTCTCATCGCTCCTGTTAGTCACCAAGCACCCGCTATCTCAGCCTGATACAGGGGCCATCAAAGACTTTTGCCTCCATCCATCACCCAGCCCAGAACACTTTCCAGAGGGGCTCTGACAATTAGTATATTTAAGCCGATTGCTTGGCTTTTGAACTTTTGGTCATCACAGGACAAAGTGACGACGGCGGCACCCATGTGCCTACTCCTGCCTCTGAGGGCTACTTTCATTTCCTCTCGGAAGCAGTTTCTTATGAAGGCCGAACGGCCGCTATGGCCTGTTGCTCCCTTCCTGGAGGGAGGCTGGCCCACCTCCAGAAAGGGTCTCAGACCTTTAAAATTACTATTATGGAATGTTTCAGTTAATGTCTTCTTACCATTACCCAGTTCTACTTTGTCTCATACCCCTTCTTACCTGTTTAATATCCTCTTCTTCCTCTTTACTCGACTTCTAGCGAGCCTCCGGATGTTCTTGACTTCTAATACAACTTTGCCGAACATCCACACCATTTCCAGAGGGATCAAGCCGAAGTACCCAAACTACAAACGGGGTAGGTCCTTTTATTTTCTCCGATTTCCTTTAACCTCCAGACATGGCTAGCGATCCCCATGGGTCCACAATGTTGGACTTTAAGACACACAACGTACAGGGTATAAATTCCCCCACTAAAAGGAGAAAGTTGTTTCAAGCCTATCACAAGTCCAAAACAGATGTACTATTCCTACAGGAGACTCACTTCCCCTCCGCTTACAATCCAAAGTTTATCCACAAGACATTCCCACATCTGTTCTTTTCTAATGCCCGTAATAAAACCAAAGGTGTAGGTTTTTGTCTCTCTAAACGAATGAATTTCGCCCCTACGGATATAGTTAACGATACGGACGGCAGGTACATTTTGGTTAGTGGCCCTTTAAATGGGGTAATTTTCACATTAATCTCATATTATTCCCCTAATTCAGGACAAGGCAACTTTTTCAATCATATGATGACTCACCTGGCGCCTTATTTGAAAGGCACGGTAATCATGGAAGGGGATACCAATACACCTTTCGATCTGTCTTTGGACAAATCCAACATTTCATGCCCAATACAGAGAAGACCCTCCAGACAAAGCCTCCACATAGCGCAAAAGTTGAACTCTCTGTGCCTGATAGATATATGGAGGGAACTTAACCCGCACACCAAAGACTCCACACATTACTCCATATCTCACCAAACTTATTCCAGAATCGACCATATTTTTATACAAGCTAAGTCAGCCAGCAAAGCAATTTCCTCGACCATAACAGCTTCACCCTTTTCTGACCACTCTATCGTTACGTTAAAAATTTGATCCTCTCATACCCTGACAGGGCCCTTCAGGTGGCGGCTAAACCAGGCACTCCTCAATAACCCAGCACACTGTGAGCATTTTTCCAAGCTCATGACAGAATATTTCAAGCTGAATGATGTTGGGTCAATTTCCCCCACCACCCTCTGGGCCGCCTTCAAAGCTGTTATGAGGGGACACTTTATTCAATTTGCCTCCAAGCTAAAAAGAGAGCACGACGCGGGCGCCCACGTGTTAACCCAAAATTTCCACCAGGCCAGTAGGACCCATAAACGCTTGCAAACACCAGAAACTTTAGCCCGTCTAGATGCTGCCAAAACTGCCCTCAATCTCGCGCTCACGACCAGTGCGGAAAAATATCTGCGCTGGTCGGGGGCCATATTTTACATGCAGAAGGACAGAATAGGCTCGAGAATAGCCCGAACTCTCTCACCTAAACATCGCCCAAAGTATTTCCCGAAAATACGCAATAAGGCAGGGGACCTCACTCAAAACCCTGATAAAATCATGAAAGAATTCCATTCTTTTTATGACTCCCTCTACAAGGGGACAATAAACACTACTTCTTCAGATAGGTTGGATGAATTCCTATGAGACCTTCCCCTCCCAAAACTTACCCAAGAACATAGGAACATATTAGACGCCCCTTTCAACTCACCCAAAATTCTTGAAGCAATCAAAATCTCGAAATCGGGTTCAGCGCCAGGCCCAGACGGCTTTTCGGCCATTTTTTATAAAAAGTTTGGCCCAACTGTCGCTCCCTACTTAGCTCGCTTCTTTAACAACACCCGAGAGGGCACTCCTCTGGACAGGGAACTAAATGCAGCATTCATCTCGGTAATCCCCAAGCCGGGGGAAGGACCATAGCGATAGCGCAAATTACCGCCCGATTTCACTAATAAATAATGACATCCAATTAATGACAAAAATCCTAGCAGTTAGATTATCAAGGTTCATCTCACAATATATTCATAAAGACAAGGTGGGATTCATTCCGGGGAGACAGGGCCTGGACCAGGTAAGAAGAGCCATTGATATCATCTCTCTGTCTGCGGGCCCTCCCAGGGTTCTTACTTTCCATAGACCTTCATAAGGCCTTTGATAAGGTCTCTTGGCCATATCTCTTTGATATGGCAGCACAGTTAGCGCAGGTCTCGGTGGTATACTCTAGAGGCCCCAAGCCGGACTGGGTAGCAATGGAACGTCAGGCAATCCCTAATTACACAATAGATTTTCTATTGTGGAGTCATCCCAACGCACGCCCACCCATCTTGGCCCCAACCCTCTCTCACTCCGTAGCCTTGGCAGACAAACTATACAAGACAGGTTCCTTAACCTCACTGATCAAACCACTTTCCCACATCTTTAACAACCCGGCATTCCCACCGGGGCTCAATGCACAAGCTTTCAAGTGGTGGCTCAACAAGGGCCTATTTAGAATAGGCCACTTCTTCACACGACAAGGCCCGATTTCCAAATCCTATTGCGTCTCTAAACTTGAAATGCCACCAGGGGAATTCTTTAGGTTTTCGCAAATTTCCCATTTTTTACAGGGAATATGGAAGGACAGGGACAATACCCCAAGGCCGACCGACTATGAGACATGGTGCACGGAAGCTTCTGCCCAGAGGGGAGGTATCTCCATAATATACACCCTATTGATCCAGAGAACCGATAAACCAGCTTATGCTGAGGCTTGGGAAAAGGAATTAAATATACAACTACAACCAGGGTCCTGGTTTCTCGCGACTCAAAGAGCACAGAAGGGCCTTATGAACATTACATTAATAGAAGCCAATATCAAGGTACTAATGAGATGGTATTACACACCAGCACGGCTAGCCCAAATGTACTCAGCCTCTTCCCCCTTGGGGTTGCAAGCTATGGGGCACCATGTCTCATATCTGGTGGATTTGCCCTCGCATCAGGTCCTTCTGGAAAAGATTCTTCCCCATGGCAAAGACAGTGTTGGGACATTTCATCCCGCCCTCCCCTGAGGTTTAGGGGGTGGTGGGACTCCCCAAATATAAACAACTTCTTCTTAACTTCTTGCTAGTAGGAGCTAAGATTACCATTGCTAGGGCCTGGAAGAACCCCAAAGTCTCTCTTCCCGCCACACGGAGAAAGATTTCCTGGATCATGGCCCAAGAACTTCTAGTAGCTAAAATTATTAGATAAAGAAGATAGGTTCGAAACAATTTGGGACCCGTGGGCTCTGTATATGAAAATCCCACTCTTCCTGGGCCATATCCCGGGCCCCTCTTGACATCCGGAGATTCGCTGGACTTGGTCTTCACTCTTTCCTTTTCTTGTTGTTTCTTTTCTTGTTGTTTCTCCCCCCCTTCCTTTTCTCTCTTCCCTTTATCCTCTCCTTTCTCCTTTGATCCCTTTTATGTACAGAATATTATCGTCCGATAGTTCTGTTGGATTATGGTAATTTCCTCTTTGCTAGGGGACTCTAGGGAGAGGGGAGCCACAGGCCTTGACTCAGGCGACTGGGGCTTTCCTTCCCCTGTGCCTCCCTGAGATCTGACCCGGGGGATGCTAGGTAGTAGACCAAACTTAACGCTGCGCTCCCAGTCGGGAAAGACCCCCTATCCCACAGTTTTGATCCCATAGGGGTGGGCGGGGGGCTTCCTGAGGGGGAAAGCAGGGATCTCTGAATAATTACTCTCTGGAGCACTCCGGATCGGTCTCTTTAGAACGGCGTTTATTCGCCCCTATCATTACTTGACTCCCCACTCTAGTGAGTCCTGGTTATTTAAAAAAAGAGCAACAATTTTGAAAAAAACAAAACAAAACAATATATTTTACTTTTTGCTATAATACATATCCCAAAAAAATATAAAAAAACAAATGTATTCATCAGTTTTGGCAGATATATATTCTTCTACATGTTTGTGGTAAAAAAGATTGCAATTGGCGTATATTTATTGGTTTCGCAAAAGTTGCCGCGTTTACAAACCCTGAGAATTAATTTATGGCGTTTTTACTTTTTTTTTTTACTGATAATGGCAGTGATCTGTGATTTTTATCAGAACTGCTATATTGCGGCAGAATAATTGGACATTTTTTACAATTTTTTGGGACCAATGACATTTAAACAGCGATCAGATCTAAAAATAGCCACTGATTACTGTATAAATGTCACTGGCAGGGAAGGGGTTAACCTGCAGGGGGAAATCAAGGGGTTAACTGTATTCTCTAGGCATGTTCTAACTGTATAGGAGCTGGGCTGGCAGGGGCATGACAGATCTAACTGATCCTGATGACAGGGATCAGTAGATCACTGTCATGCCCACTAGCAGAATGGGGAACCGCCGTGTTTATACCGTCGATTGTGGGTCGCCGGCAGACATCGAGTCCGCCCAACTCACGGCCACACTTAGGCAGTGTGGCGGGTACGAGAGTGCATCACCGGCGGCGTGCGCCCGCCCACAACTGCGGCTACATGTATCTCCGTTTACAGACGGCGAACTGCGCAGCAGTGCCAACTACTTATGTACACGAGGCAGTCAGCAAGTGATTAAACTTGCAGTAACGCAATGGAATATATGGCGTTAAACTTAAGGTAATGCACAGAACTATATGGTGTTAAACCTGCAGTAGCACAATGAAATTAATGGTGTTAACCTTGCAGTAACACACAGAACTATATGACGTTAAATTTGCAGTAACACAATGAAATATATTGCGTTAAACTTGCAGTAACGCAATGAAATATATGGCGTTAAACTTGGAGTAACACGCAGAACTATATGCCGTTAAACTTGCAGTAACGCAATTAAATATATGGCGTCAAATTTTCAGTAATGCAATGAAACTATATGGCATTAAACTTGCAGTAACACAATGAAATATACGGCGTTAAACTTGCAGTAACGCAACAAAATATATGGCTTCAAACTTGCAGTAATGCACAGAACGATATGGCGTTAAACTTGCAGTAATGCACAGAACCATATGGCGTTAAACTTGCAGTAATGCACAGAACTATATGGCGTTAAACTTGTGGTAATGTACAGAACTATATGGCAATAAAATTGCAGTACCACAATGAAATATACGGTGTTAAATGGTTACTACACTGACACTATCTTAACTGTCGCTAGATACACACTAATGTAAAGATGAATTGTGGGTGTCCCTACACTAAAATGACACTAACTGAACTGTCCCTAGATACACACTGATTTAAAGATGAATGGTGGTCACACATTACACTGACTGCACTATCCCTAGATTCACACTAATGTAAATATGAATGGTCATCACTACACTCACACTGGCTATCCCTAAATTTACACTAAACGAATAGTCTACACTGACTATAGAATCACAATAGCACACTATAGCAAAATAACAGTCTAGTAGCACTGAACAGAGCCCTGTTCTATCTCTCTCCAAGCCGATATTCCACTGAAAATGGCCGTTAATGAAAGAATACTTTTATAGTGAGGGGTGGGACTAAGAGCAATGAGATTGGATAGCCATGATTGGATAGAGTCATCATGACAGTGTCAAATCAAGGCTCTGACAGTGTTCTGTGCCCTGTTTGGGCAAAGCTTTTATTGTTTCAGGCAATCAGGGCTTTCAATGCACTGGGTGGCGGCACAGCACATTGTGGTCATTCGGCGAGCCAAACAAGCATTCAAATACCTTGATAATGCAGTTGTTTGGTTAACAGAATACCAGCCAATGTTTGGACCAAACGTATGCTCGGGCCGAACCGTTTGCCCATTCCTAGTCCCTGACCATGCTTACTGGACAACATGTCAGCAGTAATGGGGACTTTGCATTTGCATCTGACTGCCTTGCTCAACGATGCCACAACATTGCCTTTTACGTGATGGTACAGAGCTGGAATGGCCTTAAATTAAAAGAAATAGTGACTGAAAACCTGCCATTGTGGTACAGCACATTCTGCAAATTCATGGAAAGGGGCAGAATCCACCAGACAAAAGAAGTTGTAGAGCTAGCAGCTTTGACAAGCTTGCATTTCGACGCTGGGCATGTGGGTGGCAGTGACTGTATTTCTTTTTTTCGTTGCAGCAAATGGGGCAGAGAAATTTGCCTGCTATAGTCTACAGCTGGTGGTGTGCTGCTTGCAGATATGCTGCAAGGACCTGGGACACCCTGTGCTATACCATCATCCCTGTCAGTGGAGGCTGCTGAGAGGTCCTGAGGTATAGTGGGGGCAGACTGAGGTGAGTAAGGAGGAACAGATTTGCACCACTTAGGTGTGCTTGCCAATGGGCTGAGTGGTGGGAGGTTAAATGCCTTGTCAAGCATGTGGTACCCAAATGGCTGGTGTTTTTGCCACATTTGATATGCTTGAGAGAAAGTTTGAAAATTGCAACTGTGCGATCGGTTGCATATGTGCTAAAAAAAGGCCCAGACAGCTGAGCTGTGGGAAGTGGGCCGGGAGGTAACAGCTCCACAATGTGATGGAATAGGGTGGCTGCTTTCTACTCTTCCATGATGGCTGCCTCATTGGGGTTGTGCCTCACCCTCACTTTTCTCCTCTGTTCTATTTCCTCCATCCTCATTATCACTGGAGACAACTTGGCAATACGCTGTGGCTGGGGGAACATGACTGCCACTGTACCAGTGTTCTCCCTTCTCTGTAGGCTCATGTCCTTGCCTTCCTCAACCTCAGAACCAACTGACATACTTCAATATACTGCGTCAAATGGGCAGTAATGCACAGAAACATACTGCTTTAAACATGCACAAACGCACTGAAATATACGGCATTAAACTTTCAGTAACGCACTGAAATATACAGCATTAAACGTGCACTAATGCACTGCAATGAACTGCATTAAATGGCACGTAACGCACTGAAATACATGACGTTAAACTTGCAGTAGCACACTGAAATACACTGTGTTAATGGCAAGTAATGCACTAAAATATATGATGTTAAACATGCAGTAACACAATGAAAAATACTATGTTAAATGCGCACTAATGCACTGAAATATATGGCGTTAAACTTGCACTAACGCACAGAAATATGCTGCATTAAACGGCATGTAACACACTGAAATATACAGCTATACTACAGAAGGTAATAAACTGAAATATACAGCGTTAAACTTGCAGAAATGCACTGAAATATATGGTGTTAAACTTGCAGTAACACACTGAAATATACTGCGTTAATGTGCACTAATGCACAGAAATATATTGTGTTAAACGGCAGGTAATGCACTGAAATATACTGCGTTATACTTGCAGTAACACACTGAAATATACCGCATTAAACAGAAGGTAACACATTGAAATATATGGCAACTTAATAATTAAACTTATAGCAATGCACTGAAATACACTGTGTTAAACGGTCATTACACTCACACTGGCTGAACTGTCCCCTAGATTCACACTAATGTAAAGATGAATGGTGGTCACTACACTCACACTGACTGAACTATCCCTAGATCCACACTAATGTAAAGATGAATGGTGGTCACTCTGCACTCACACTGACTGAATGATCCCTAGATTCACACTAATGTAAAGATGAATGGTGGTCAGTACACTCTCACTGACTGAACTATCCCTAGATTCACACTAAAATGATATTCTACACTGACAATAGAACCACAATAGCACACTATAGCACATTAACTGTCTAGTAGCACTGAACAGAGCCCTGTTCTATCTCTCTCCACACCGATATCACACTAAAAATGGCCGCTATTGAAAGAATACTTTTATAGTGTGGGATGGGACTAAGAGCAATTAGCCATGATTGGATAGAGTCACCATTACAGCATCCAATCATGGCTCTAACAGTGCTCTGTGCCCTGATTGGGTGAAGCTTTCATTGCCTCAGCCAATCAGGGTTTTCACTGCATTGTGTGGTGGCGCAGTGCATTGTGTTCATTCGGTGGGCCGAAAAACGGGCAATTCCCCCGATATTTTGGTTGTTCGGCAAATGCCCATCCCTAGCTAGGACATAACAAAGTCCACATTGTTGACCTTTCTAAGCCAGCTGACCAAACTTCAAAAGACTTTGCAGTACATTACCATTACAATGTGGGTCTGCAAACCTTGAACAGGCTCAGTTCTCCTTAAAACTGAGTGTTGTTTGAATTATAATTCCACCCCTAATTCTGCATCCCAGTCACTGTCTGCAGCCTTACAATGATCTAGTGGCCATCTTCTACAATATTTACATATTTTTAGTATTTTCACTGTACTTGTTTGTAAAAGGCCACTGTTTCTTAGACTCAGCAAAAAAGCAAGGAATCCAGAAGTTTTTTTCTTGTATTTTTTTTTTTTTAGGAAGATGATGGCTTTATTAGATAATAAAGCAAAGCAAATTAAAAACTGCAGCCATCCATTAATAATTCTCGAAGTCTGAAGTAAAACTGCGTTGTGTATATAAATCAGAAACCAATCAACTAACATCCAGTCTGTTTCCCTGTGCTCTGACTAATTAATTACACCATCTAAGGATGCTATTTTATTAAATGTCCTCATCCAGCAGTCCTGCATGAACATTTTCTCCATCAGAGTATTGGTTTGAAACAGGTTGAAACATTTAAAATCATTTTCATGCAGTGCTTCCTCCAGATTAAAAAAGTATTATTCATGTTTGGAAACAGCCATAATTCTTATTTAATTTATATTGATAACATTACAACAGTTCTTGTTTTAAATTAGCCTTTTACAAGGTCTAAAAATGTCCTACAATTTACCTTGTGTAGATTTGTAGCACTAGTATTAAAATGCTTTTGGAATTTCCAAGAAATGTAGATGTTTCCATGTAACAGCTGCATTGTTGCCAAGTAGTTCCCCAAAAAAGTGTAAAAATTAAACCACACATCCGGTTCCGACACCCTATGGATTAGCTACTTGCTACCTCGGCTCCCGCATCAAGATCCGTAAACCAGCATTTAAAATCTGCCCGGACCAGCACGCTCGCCTGCTCTCCCTCAGATAACACCCGCTGACAACATGGAATGTTATCTGGACAAACCGGGCAAGAAATCTGCCCAAGGACATCGTCCCATGGATCCCAGAGACCAGGCTGTGCCTCATGTCATGGCAGCCACAACGGGGATGGAGGTGTGTGAACACCCCGCCCCAGCTCTGTCCTCCCCAGACTCCTGCAGCACGGAACTAATAGCCCAAGCGGTGGCAGCGCTCCTGGCCCCTACCATAGCTGCCTCTGTGGAGAAAGCCGTGCAGGCAGGAAAGCAGCTTATACACAAAAAGCTAAAAGAACACACAGCTAGACTCAATAAGTCACAGCAGTGCATATTCCATACTGAATATGAGCTGTATCAAACCCAGGACTCTGATCAGGCACAAGGCAAACAACTAAAATTAATAGTAAAAAAGCTGGAAGACCTTGAGAATAGGTCCAGAAGTAGTAATCTCTGCTTTGTGGGAGTCCCGGAATCCCTACAATCCCACACATTAAATGGCTTCTGATCAATTAAAATTATGGAGGCCTTCCAGGGCCCTGTCAGGTGGAGCGCGCTCTTCGACTGGGCTCCCCAAACACCGACAAACCTAATCCTTGGCCAATCATAGATAAATATTTAAACCATGGGTAGGCAACCTGTGGCCCTCCAGCTGTTGCAGAACTACAAGTCCCATCAAGCCTCTGGGAGTAATTTTAACTACCAGCCTTGCAATGCCACATGGGAAATGTAGTTCCACAACAGCTGGAGGGCTGAAGGTTGCCTACCCCTGATCTAAACTATGCTGAAAAACACACCATCCTTCAGAAATACAGACAACAGAGATCCCTCCATATCAACGGTGTAAAAATTCTCATCTTTGATGATTATTCAGCGGAAAACAGAAAGGCTTTTCAAAGTGTGTGCTCAGAACTATTCCAACACAATCTAAAATTCACTCTAGCCTTCCCAGCCATTCTACGTGTAAAAGCACCTAATGGGGAACAGCTCACTTTCCACAGCCCGCAAGAAGCAGAAAGATTACTGCACACTCTTCACCCGAGCTCTTAACTGTCTTAACCTCTTTAAAGTGTTCATTATGGGGCTCAGTTACTGCTTATTGTTATGTATACAGCTCCTGTTGTCATTGTGTTCCTTCCACCCTGCCCCATACACAGCAGGATGGTAAATCTCATTGACCTCTAGGTCTCCAGTTCACTATATAACCTAAACTTTATTACATGGTTGCTTTACAGCTCTTATCCCTTTCAGGGAAATATGGGCTCTTTCCCAAGACACAATATGCTTTTTAAGGGCATGGCAATCTCCACTGTCATTTCAGGGTCTCCATTTTTCTCTGGGAGCTGACCCTCTCGCAATGACACCATGTGGAAAAAAGAGAAGTCTATACTTGCACTGTTTGTAAACTTATTGTTTCAACTATCCTTCCCTCCCTTGCCCTCCCCTCCTCATGCTGCATATATATCACCAACAGGGTCACAGTGCGACCCCCCCCCCCTTACCTAAGGGAAACCAGTCAGCTTCACAAACACCAACCTCCCCTTATCTTTATCAGCAAAGTCTTATTCTCCATCTAAAACCTGCCCATACCTCATGACAAATTTTTTTTTTGGGGAATAATAACTTGCAATGTTAAAGGACTAGGCTCCCCAATAAAAGAACCAAAATCCTGCGATACCTCAAACGCCTAAAAACAGATATCGCCCTGCTACAGGAATCCCACGTGACCTCCCAGGATTTTTTCTGCATGAAAAAACTCTGGGTAGGAACATTTTTAGGTTTTGGAGGCACAGGTCGAAAGTCAGGTGTCCTCATACTGATTCATAAAAACTTCCCAGGGAAAGTACTATCTATTGAAACTGACACTCAGGGCCGTATGGCCACTGTCCACTTACAATACAGCTCCAGAGACCTCAAGATTACAGTTGAGCGAGCCCAGACTGTAAAGTTCAGGTCCGTACCGAACTTTGGGGTGTCTGGGACCCGGACCCAAACCCGGACATTTCAAAAAAAGTCTGGGTTCGAGTTCAGGGTTCTGGTATTTGATTCCATGTGTTGAATAGCTGCCAAGGGCAGCCAATCAACAAGTGTTTCACTGGTTTGCCCTTAGAAGCCATCACAACCATGCCTACTAATGGCATGGCTGTGATTAGCCAGTGCATCATGTGACACAGCCTCTATATGGGGCTGTAGTCACCGTGCTGCATGTCATATGCTCTCAGGATAGTTTAGGGAGAGGATTTTGCTGGCTCTGTGAGGGACAGATTGCAGATATTATAGAACATCTCATCCTGCATTACTGAACGATTTGATTGTGGACTAGGTAGAGGTACTAGTACTGCTGCTTTGAGGGACAGATTGCAAACCTCATCCTGCTGCACAGAACCATCTGACTGGACTAGGTAGAGTCTGTTGCTTTAAGGTTAAGATTATTGTTCTAAAATCATCTCCAAGTTCTATAGGGAAAGTTTCATCCAGCCGCAGAGCCATATTATTGTTCTAAAATCATCTCCAAGTTCTATGGGGAAAGTTTCATCCAGCCGCATAGAGACCGAGAGCCATATTATTGTTCTAAAATCAATGATTTTAGAACAATAATATGGCTCTCTATGCGGCAGGAAGAAACTTTCCTTATAGAAGTTGGAGATGATTTTAGAACAATAATATGGCTCTCTATGCGGCTGAATGAAACTTTCCCTATAGAACTTGGAGATGATTTTAAATCATCATTTCTTGCACAAAAATAAAAAAAACAGTGTTGGCTACCTTCTCCTCCTCCACCGCCACTTTCACCGCCTCCTCAACCTCCAACTCCACATCCACCTCCATTTTTTATTTTTTTTATGTGATTTTAGCTTAAATATTATTTTAAGTTATTTTCCTATCCCCATTTCTTTGTAGGGCACTTGCCCTACTCTTACCCCCATTTTCCTTCCTTTTGCAGACCTCTAGGACTTGCCAGGACTTTGTTACAGCCATTTTTGTGCCTAAAAGTTCGGATCCCCATTGATTTCAATTGGGTTCGGGGTCCGGGACAAAGTTCGGGTCAAGTCCGGTCCCGAACCCGGACTTTGTGCGGAAGTTCAGCCGAACCTGCAGGACCCGAACTTCCAGAGGTTCGATCAACTCTACTCAAGATCTCAAGTGTATATGCACCCAACAACACTGGCAAGCAGTTCTTTACTGTTCTCTCCAACCACCTACTTAGTCACTCTCTCACCCCACACATATAAGGTGGAGACTTCAAAAGCACTATGCACCCTATCGATGATAAACTATCTCCCAAGACTCTCCCAGCCAGATTCCAAACCCCCCAAAACACCACATTATTATCCACAACAATGGAATCCCTCCAACCCACTAATCTATGAAGACCTTACCATCTCATAGACAGAGAGTTCACGTTCTATTCACCCCCTCAAAAAGTACTCACAAGGATCGACTATTTTTTTGGGACAGAAGACATGATTCCCCTGATCAAAAACACAGACATACACAAAATAGTCATATCGAATCAACCATCAGTCTCCCTGACTCTCTCCGATTCTTTCCCTCATACCTAACCAAAAATAAAGATTTCTACACATACATGACAAAAGCTTGGGAAGATTATGAAATTACCAATGGGGCTCACCAAAACAATCGTAATGTTTATTGGGAAGCAGGTAAGGCCTACCTCAGAGGTAGGATAATCTAATATGCCACGTCCTTTAAAAAAAATGCACATTAACGAAATATAGGGAAGCGATCATTAGACTCACTTCGGCCCAACATACGCTAGCATCCTCCAACACTCACACTGATAGGGAAGAAGGGCAAGCAGCCAAGAGAAACTTTGACCACTGGGCAGACAGACTGAAACTCTTCAAGCGGGCACAAGCTGACGCCACACATTACAAGTTTGGCAACAAAGCTGGCAAACTCCTCTCCAGACTCTGCAGAGGACCACTTAAACCCACACACATTACCACTCTTCAGGACAAAATGGGGAACATACACTCATAGCCTCAGGAACTAGCCCAAGCTAGACTTTTACTCCTCCCTTTACGCCCCGAACCCTTTTGAAACCACTCAAGCCAAAAGATTTCTAGATGCCCTAGATTTACCAAAGGTCTCCCCTGACCAGTTACAACTACTAAATGCACCCATTTCTAATATAGAAACAGAAAGCACTATCCACAAACTATCTTCTGTCAAAGCCCCTGGTCCCGATGGATTAATGGGTGACTTCTACAAATCCCTGAAAGACACTTTAAGCCCAACTCTACTTGAAGTCTATAATGGTATATGGTCGGGTGGCCTTTACCCCCAAATCAGCAATCAGGCTATCATAAAATTATTAGAGAAGAAAGGTAAAGATCCCTTGGAACCGGGCTCTTACTGTCCCATCTCCCTCCTGAACTTCAATGCAAAAATATTTTCAAAAATAGTGGCTAACAGACTAGCAGAAATTATCCCCACCTTAATCCACCCCACCCAATCAGGTTTTGTCAAGGGCAGGACTGCCTCCTTGAACATATGTAAAGTGATGATGGTACTAGAAGAGGCTATTAAGTTTCCGGAGTTTGGTAGGGCCATCATCACTTTGGATGCAGAAAAGGCCTTTGACAATGTCAATTTTGATTGGTTGTTCATGGCCCTTAAACTAGAATTTAGTGTCCCATTCATCCATTTCATAAGCCAAATGTATGCCCTCCCATCTGCTAAATTAGTCATTGCTGGACTCCTAAGTAAGGAATTCAGGCTATTCAAAGGCACCAGGCAAGGATGCCCCTTGTCACCCTTGCTATTCAACATAGCTATTGAACCCCTCTCTAGACATATACTACAAAGGGCTCCCCTACATAGTATACAGATCGGAGACGAGGAACTTTGCTCCGCTTTTTTGCGGATGATGTACTCATTTTCTCTGCATGCCCAGCAACTGACATGTCCACCATTAAGGAGGTCATTGACACATTCAAAAAGTGCTCTGGACTCCACATCAATTATGGCAAAAGTGAGGTGCTATTATTGGGCCCCAGAGGAACTCCCCCTGGTTGGACAGATCACTTTTCATGATTGCAAAATCCCATATTACATATCTAGGAATTAAAATAGGTAAAACCCCTGCTTCTCTTTATTCCCTGAATTATCCTACTCTATTTGAAAAAAATCTCTAGGGAATTAAACAGTTGGATGGACCTTCCACTTTCACTCTTGGGGAGATGTAATTTAGTTCAGATGGTCAGTTTTGCCAGACTACTCTACCCATTACAAAAGGTCCCTTTGCTGCTTAAGCATAGGGACACTCAAGCTCTAAACAGCAGTATCTCCCAATTTATCTGGCGAAAAGGAAAAGCTTGAATGGCATTTAAAAAAACGTTATCCCCCTAGGAGCAAAGGAGGCCATATCTCCCTAACTTAAGGCTGTACAACCTTGCGTGTTTTCTATGGATTGGTCTGGACTGGATAACAAAAGCCTCCAAATATTCCAACTATGAGCTAGAAGCAAAGATGGTGCACCCCTATTCACTACCGGCATTATTACACACACAGTGGAAATCCCTGGCTCCCATTCTACAACACAGCCTCCTCCTCAGAGACACTGTCATCACCTGGAGAGAAACCCGCTTTTGAAACTTTTGAAACTACCATTCTACATTTTAAGATACCTCCCTATTAAAGGACACCCAGGCTTTCCAGCAGGTCTGGAGCACAAATCTTTCCATCTATGGGAGAAACAGGGCTTAGTCACTTTTGCCTTATTGTGTGACCCAACCACAGGCACCCCTCTACCCTTTCAAAATATAGCCAAAAGCTTCGGGAAACAAACTGGTACAAAGACTTCCAAATTGAGGGACTTGCAGACAAAATATACAAAGGATACAACTCAGCCATGCGCCTCACTACCAGTGAACACTGGAGAGAGACCCAGCTGAAAATTCTCCACAGAACTTTCATTCCTTTCATCAAGGTCAAGGATGACCCCCAAGCTTCCGCATGTCCATTATGCTCCCAACAACACCCTACACTAGCTCATCGCTTCTGATTCTGTCCTCAAATCTCAGATTTCTAGGACCAAGTCCTATCATACATCTCAGACATTACCCTTCTACATCTACCTAACGATCCACTACTACTAGTGTTTGACCACTGGGACCTCCCAACTCTAACCAAATATATGCAGGGATCTGCATACAAGGAGGTGAGTCAGGATTCACTAGTAACTCCCATACACCAATCTATACACATCCCAAGGATAATGGAGAAAACGAAAGTGGCCCCTAAGAGGACTTTTAAGGATAGATGGAGGAGATTGAAGTATAAAGGTATAACAAATTTTATTGAATACAATTAAAAATTCATAGTATACAAAACCATAAAATAGTCAAGAGTTAAAATTGACCACAGTGTACATATAGGGAAAAAAAAGCACTGATACATTAAAGGAAAAGCAGGAATGACAAACCAGGCCCCCATGTGAGAGGCCACGACACAGGAATGGTTCACAGCTGTCCAATTCCCAACGCGTTTCAGATTTTGAAAGTAAATTCCTTCATCAGGGGAGGGAGTCACGGTGCAACATGTCTATAATTGTTAAGATACCAATATAGTACTACATAATCAAAGAAATATTATAAATGGGACAAGGTCTATAACTTACACTGCATCACAGTAGCTGACACAAAAGAGCAAATCAATCAGTAAATGGCGTGTCTATTGTTAGAGGATCAGAATACTCAAAATATTCTAGCCCCAGCCGCAGAGCCACATAGCCCATCTGGAGGTTGTCATCAAGAGTGCAACTGCTGGGACCGTATATAGTATGGTTGAAGGAGACTAAGCCCTGCCTATGGGACACACAGGAAAAAGAAAAAGAATGGGACGGAGAAAAAGGTAAGTGTAAGAACAGGTAAAAAAAATAAAAAAAAGGAGGAATGAAAATAAAAATAAAAATGATATGTTACTAAATAATAATTCAATGAAAGAAAGGTATAAAAAAGTAAAAAAAAAAAAGTAATAAATAATAAACAAGTGTGTATAGTAATAAACATAGGTAGGAGGTATAACAAAGAGCAGCAAAGGTCTCAGAGGTATAGTCAGTACTTACTGGTATATATAAAGCAGGTAGCTTGTGCAGAGCCATCAGAACACGCCTGACTAAGCTAGCAGTGAGAGAAGTATTTATATGGTCAGTCTGAGGGACTGAACCAAAGCGAGAGAGAAGGAGAGGGCAAAAAAATAAGATAGGGAACTAACAGACATGGAGAAGATAGAGTAAGAAAAATAACAGAAAAAGAAAAAGGTGAAAAGAGGAACAGAAGAGGCATAATAGGGCAGGGGAGAGTACATGTTGATTAGCCACCAAGTATCATGGGGGGGTAAGTCCCTCCATAATGGCATTCAGAGGTTCACCCCGGCTCTCTCCCTCAGTTGGTACATCCCAACCTGTGTTAGGTGTAATGACCAGGTGTATGAAGGATGAGAGCCGCTGACACGGAGAGTGGCCACATCAGCTGATACTGATAACAGGGGGGAAAAAAACAACGGCTGGGTGAAGCCATGACAACGGCAATGCTCACTGGGCTGGAAAGGCACCACCCATTGGTCACAAGGAACATAGGCTCCCCAGAGTGTACCAGGGAGCCTATGCATGCTGGGCAGTTAACTCCTGAATGGCAGCTCCAGGGCAGGTGATTGTTCCGGACTGGGAATAGATACACAGGAAAAGCTTTGGATATAATCAAACAATGTGATAACATGTATATAGTAATATACAGAATAAACAGGTACCTAACATTGCAGAATACTTGAACACCAATCAGGTAGACAGTCTACAAATGACATAGAGTAAGTTAACCATGTAATATATAGCAATGAGCATCAAAGTCGGGCAGAACACTATAAGAACCTATGATGAGATACCGTCATATTTAAAATATATGAAAGTGAAAAATAAATAAAAAATAATTAGAGTTGAGCGAACACCTGGATGTTCGGGTTCAGTGGGTTTGGCTGAACTTCGCAAAAAAGTTCGGGTTCGGTACCGAACTTGACCCGAACTTTACGCCGAACCCCATTGAAGTCAATGGGGACCCGAACTTTTTGGCACAGAAATTACTGTAAAAAAGTCCTGGAAAGTGCTAGAGGGCTGCAAAAGGAAGTAAAATGATTTTAGAACAATAATCTGTCCCTTACAGCAACAGCAGGAACCTGACCCTATAGGAGTAGGCGATGATTTTAGAACAATAATCTGTCCCTTACACCAACAGCAGGAACCTGACCCTATAGGAGTAGGCGATGATTTTAGAACAATAATTTGTCCCTTACAGCAACAGCAGGAACCTGACCCTATAGAACTAGAAGATGATTTTAGAACAATAATCTGTCCCTTACAGCAACAGCAGGAACCTGACCCTATAGGAGTAGGTGATGATTTTAGAACAATAATCTGTCCCTTACAGCAACAGCAGGACCCTGACCCTATAGAACTAGAAGATGATTTTAGAACAATAATCTGTCCCTCTAAGCAGTAGACTCTACCTAGTCCAGTCAGTT
>BLSH010508906.1:319178-337922 GCA_018402905.1 Glandirana rugosa
CCGGAATTATTAAACACCGTGGAGTAGGGTTAATATCTATCTTACCTTCTCGAAACAAGGGGATCCCCTAATACGCCACGACATCTTAACTAGTTATGGTTAACTCAAAAGTTATTTTGTAAGTCAGAAATAATATTGTATTATTTTCTGACTGTATGTATTTCATTGTTTCCAACTAGAGTTTGGAGGTCAGTATAATCCCCTGAAGAAGCCCATGGGGGCGAAACCGGTTGGGATAACAGCTGACTGAAGCCAAAAAAATTGTGTGGCTGAACTCCTTTCATGTAATATTTGGAATATACTAATTTTAATGTTTATGTATATAATTTAATGACTATTATGTTATAATAAAGACTGAATGTTTTATTGAAAACTCAATTGGTATTGATCAATTCTACAGCACCGCATAATCCCCTAGGGGAACAAAGCTCTTCCATTCTATCTATAATTGGGATGAGGTGCCACAAATTATTAAGGCCATATGCCGAAAACTGACCAAGGATACATTCAATTAATTCACTCTAAAAATAATAGTTGATGAAAAATAAGAGTAAATATGAGAGTAAAACGGGAAAGAAAATATAAAATATGAATAGATAGATGAATAAATATGCTGGATCAGATATGATAAAAACATATATATGTATATTCACCGATCTAAAAATAAGTATAAAAGTATAAGTAAAAACCCCGGCACTGAGAAAGGAAAAGAAGGAGGGGGATGGGTTTTATGGTTAGGGGTGGGGGGGGTGGGAGGAAGGAGGAAGAGGGGTGTAGTTGTATGAGCCCATCCGATCATCCCCAGTCCACACGCCCGACATCAGCCTGCACAGCCCAGCGAGTGACATCATCGCAGGCAGCGCCTCCACAGGGTTGTCCTCGGCACGGCAGACGGACACACACGGTTCCCAGGAGCCACCCAGTGAGCACTGGTGAGTGCTCCCCCACAACCCATCGGCAGCAAGGAGCTGACCAGATCCACTATCCCAGCCCTAGACATCTCCCCTCCAGTGTTCCACAGGAGAGACCCCTCCATCCTGGAACACCCTTGTCCCGGTCCTCAGGAGCAACTGGCAGCTCTGACATGTAAGTGCCACCTTTTATACTTATTACAATAAACTTTTTATGCCTTTCAAAACTTGGAAAGTCCCAGGAATTGTTTAATTATTCCACCAATCCTCTGGTCAATCATCTGTAATCCTCAGCAGTGCGATTTACAATCACACAGCCTCACTACCTGCAAGGAAGTACCTTAAGGAATTTCTCTTCCTTTTCCCTTGGTGTTGCTGTATTTGGCCATAGGTTGAGTTTTTTGACTTTTTGACCAATGTAAACATGGTGGTCACACAGAGGTCCAAGGAAGGTTACAAGTCCCTTTCCCATGCCCCCGATGCAAACCCCTCCAAAAAGGGTTTGAAGTTAAACTCCTCATTTAGTCCAGGTGGCCTGGTAGCATCTAGGCCTGTAACGTTTGTCACGTACCTTAATGGAGAGCCTGACTTCTGTAGGAGGAGACCTCTCATACAACTCTGGCTCACTGGCCACTGGAGTGGGGACAGCAGCCAGATGAGCACAGTGGGGTAGGAGTGCCTTGTGGAAGCTGCAGTGGCTGGTAGATTTCCAGGTGCAGGTAAGAGCAGGTTTCACCAGATAAGCTGCGGATGATGACAGCTGGATACCGATATAGGAAAGCAACCCTGGATACTGGATGCAAGTACACAGCAGACTGGAGCAGGTGAGACAAGCCAGGTTAATACAGGAGCATCAAGTACATCAGACAGCAGGCAGAGAATGGTCAGGTAACAAGCAGGAGGTTTAGCAACAGTAAAGCAGGAGGTAATGGTCTGTTTAAGCAGGGTCAGACAAGCCAGGATCAGGATGGGAGAAGGCAGAGTAGTCAGGATAAGCCAGGTCATTTCCAGATATCAGAATGCAGGTATACAGGAACACAGGGTAAGCTGCAGATCAGACAACGCTGCCTAAGTGCAGCTGCTGTCTTTTTAAAGGGCCATTGGCACCAACACACTAGCGAGCACGCGCCCGGCATGCACCACATCGCTTGTGCACACGCATGCGCTGGCATCCGGTTTGGAGAATTCCTGTGGGGACCCGCGTGTGCATGCACACATGCCTGTGTGATCGCGGTACTGGACTACCTCCCTGACAAGGCAAAAATCCAGTGTAATTCTTGCTGAAAAATGATTTTATTAGAGTCTCCCCCTCGTGGACTGGGGTGTATCCTGTCCAAAGCCAGAAATCTAAGACGGTGGAAATACGCCAGCATATACTGAAGAAACATGGCATCCCAGTGGTAATTCTGGGTCTTTTTTGCGCATGTTCTGCACATGCTGGCGAATGCATTGCCCAAATTGTTGAATGGTTTTCCCCATGTAGAAGCACCCGCAACTGCATAACAATAGGTATACCACATGTGTGGTTTTGCAGTTAACAAAGTGCTTAGAACATAGGGTGTTCCCATTGGGGAGTAAAGGTAGAGGGGTTGGATGTATAAATTGGCAGAAAGAGCGACCTCCACAACGGTAAGTACCCAATAATTTACAGGGATCCCTGCGTGCTTACCCCTTGAATTCACTATGGACCAGTTTGTCAGATAATGAGGGAGCCCTCCTTTAGTTAATGGAGGGTTTGGGTGGGACAAATTGGCCCACCGAGGGGTCCATAGTAAGAAAATGCCAATACTTATTAAGGATATTATTTAGTTCTTTGTGTTATAAAGAATATCTAGTGATCACTCTAGTGATGTTGCTAGTTATCGGTTTGTTCTTTGAGAACAATAGTTCACATCTGGTTTGGGCTGATGCACATTTATAAGCTCTTTTTAAGCAGTAATGACTGTACCCACGTTTGAGGAATCATTGGCGTAAACAATTTGCCTCAGTCTTAAAAAGTTTGTCAGTGGAGCAATTATTTGCGTCTAGCGTGCAAGTGCTGACTGTAGGGTATAGACGCAATTAGTGGTTGTGGGCAAAAGCCAGTAAGAGTACAGTATTCCCTGTAGTGGGTTTACGGTAAAGATCACAAATATGATTCCCTTCTGGTCCAGCTAGTATGTTGAGATCCAGAAAGCTTACATTGGTAGTACTGGTAGTCATAGTTTTTTTTAAGACCGAGGCGAATTGTTTACGCCAAGGTTCAAGTTATTGTCATTGAGAGTAGCCAGAAAGGTTGAAAGGATATCAGTGGGACCCTCCCAGAAAAGTAAAATATTGTCTATATAACGACACCACAGTAGTAGGTGTTTCTCATCAGAAATCAAAGACTGTTCCCACTCCCCCAGGTAGAGATTGGTGTAGGCCGGGGCACAACAAGTGCCCATGGCCATGCCCTGCACCTGGAGGTAGTGGGAACCTACAAAGGTGAAAATGTTATGCCTGAATATGAATTTCAAAGATTCAATGATAAATGTGTTGTACTTGTGCTGATGACTGGTTTGGCATAGAATGATTCTTACAGCTGCAATCCCCTGATCATGGGGGATTGAGCTGTAAAGAGCTTCAACATCAATGGTTACAAGTGTTGTATTGAGGGATATTTGTATCCCTTCCAATATTTTGAGGAGGTGTATGGTATCCCAAACATGGGAAGGCAAATTAGTAACATAAGGTCTTAGGTGTTTATCCACAAGGCGACTGAGGCTCTTTGTGATGGCTCCATTGCCCAAAACGATGGTTCGGCCTGGAGGTTGAGTCATACTTTTATGCACCTTAGGGAGTGCATAAAAGGTGGGTGTTCTGGGGAACAATGTTCTGATGAAATCCCAGGTGGATTTGTATTGTTTAAGCATGCTGTATCAACAAGGAGATAAAGCTCCTTGCTGAATTTGGCAACTTATGACTGATGAATAATGCAGTAAAAGTTGGTATTTGATAGCATTTTTTGACACATCTGAGTATAAGCAACGTTGTCCATCAGGTCAATATTGCCCCCTTTATCAGAGGGTTTGATGGTAATCCTCTGATTTTCTTCTAAGGATTTGAGGATGTGTCTTTCTCTCGAATTAAGATTGGTATGTTTTGGTGTATGTGTCTCAAGAGCTCAAATATCCCTGGTAACCAGCCATAAAAATGTTTTCATTTGAACTAGGAGCCGGATACTTATCTGATTTCTTTTTCAATGTAGATTTGTTGTTGGGTTTCTTAGGGTTCATCATTCCAGAGACACGTGCTAGTAAGATAGGTATGTCAATGAGATCTATAAGATCAGAGGATTCATTTTCTTCAAGCAATGAGGTCAGTTCATCGAGGGCCTGTAATTCGCTCTGGGTATATGTGGTGTCCTGGCCAATGGTCCGTTTATTGTAAAGGCATTTTAAAAGTAAGTTCAGTGAGAATACGTGTAGGTCTTTAATAGTTTCAAATTTATAAAGACCCCGTTCGGGGCAGAATGTTAAGCCTTTGGAGATGACACGCTCCTCATCTGAGGAAAGAATGTGGGAAGAAAGATTGATAATATTCATGGTGGTCGGTGGTGAATCGGGAGTGCTTGAGGTGTCGGTACTCATATGTCTATGGTGTATAGGGGCTCTCAGGTCATCAGAGGGAACCATTTCTGGCATGTGAGGTGTGTGACTGTGTCATGTAGGTATAGTGGTGGGTGCCGTGGCGCCCTCTGCTGGGAGTGAAAAAGATGGATTGGATACTTCCCCTCGTGTAGGGTTGCGATTTGTAGGAGGCACAGTGCTCATCATGGAAGAGTGTTCCGTGGTGGATTTTTTGTGAGAGTAGTCAGGTGTTCCGCCTTCCTGTCTCTGTCACTTGGTGCGCTGAGTCCTGCAGGACTGTTTCTGTGAAGGGACAGAGAAATAAGAGGACATGGAGAAATTATCAGTGGGGTCAGTTTGTTTATTCTTACTAGTTTGAGTATGTTTACCCTTGAGAGTCTGTCTATTGATCTGCCATTTATACGCTTGGCCATCTTTGAATGCCCTTTTATGTCTGAAGAACTTCTTCTCCTTTTTGGGCGAGTATCTCTTTGTTATATTTTTCCAGGTGAATTTTACGTTTGTCATTCTGTATGGAGTAGAATGAAAGTTTTTGAAAGGGAGAAAGAGAATTATATATCTCATCTATTTTCAAATCTAAATCCAACATATGTTTTTTATATTCATCAGTTAGCAAATCCATCATGGTTTTAGAGCATTTGTTAAGATTCTTCTCCCATAACTCCTTAAAGGAGGGCTAATCTCCTCGAAGGAGGGGAAAATTTGGACCCAAAGGGTTAATGCCCTCCTTTTTATAATCCTCAAAGGATCTGTTTTAACCCATAGCACCTGGGTTCAACATACCCTACTAGCAGCTCAGAGAAACATCCTCAAAAACTGGGTTAAGCCCTCCAAACCCTCAATTACCCGAATCAAAAAGGAACTACACCTACTCCTATTTAGGGAAAGGTTACTGGAAGATCTATATCATCCTGCCACTAGGAAGGAATTCTTCAGGAAATGGCAAATGTTTATATCTAAAACTCTATCCCAGGAAGAAGCTGATTCATGTGTCAGCTACCCATATTACTGTTATGGCACCCTCAAAAGACATCTATATCTAAGAGTCTAGTCGGCATATCCAACCCCAAACCAACTTACTCTAGATCTCCACCTCCACACACAGTTAATAGAGTTGAGCGGACACCTGGATGTTGGGGTTTGTCTGGTTTGGCCGAATTTCACGGAAAAGTTCGGGTTTGGTACCGAACTTGACCCGAATTTTACCCCGAACCCCATTGAAGTTAATGGTGACCCGAACTTTTGGGGAATAAAATGGTTGTAAAAAAGTCCTGGAAAGGGCTAGAGGGCTGCAAAAAGGAAGCAAAATGGGGGTAAGGAGTAGGATAAGTGTCCTACAAACAAATGTGGATAGGGAAATAACTTAAAATCACAAAAAAAAAATAAAAATGGGAGAAGGAGGGGGATGTGGAGTAGGAGCCTAGAGGTTGACTAGGCCGTGACTGTGGCAGTGTAGGTGGAAGTGGCGGTGGTGGAGGAGGAGGAGGAGGTAGCCAACACTGTTATTAGTTTGTTTGTTTTTTTTTCTAATTGGGGTAGTCCCCAAAATATTGAGACATATTCAAAAAATACAAGTATACCAATGGCTGTGTGAGGCCGGTCTAAATGTCTATTCTGCACAAGGTACAGACAAGTCTTGTGGGATCCATGCCTGGTTCATTTTAATAAATGTTAGCTTTTCCACGTTGGCTGTGGACAGGCGGCTGCACTTGTCTGTGATAACATCCCCTGCCGTGCTAAACACACGTTCAGACAATACACTGGCTGCAGGATAGGCCAGCACCTCCAAGGCATAAAGGGCAAGCTCAGGCCATGTGCCCAATTTGGAGACCCAGAAGTTGAATGGGGCAGACCCATCAGTCAGTACATGTAGGTGTGTGCACACGTACTGTTCCACCATGTTGCTGAAATGCTGCCTCTTGCTAAGACGTTTCCTATCAGCTGGTGGTGCTGTTTGTTGTGGCGGGCTGCTGACAAAGCTTTTCCACATTTCGGCCATGCTAACCCTGCCTTCTGAGGTGCTGACGGTGCCACAGCTGCGTTGGCGACCTCTTCCTTCTCCTCCGCCTTCGCTTTGTGCTTCCACAGAGCCCCTGTGTCATTTGGGAATGCCCTCAGCAGCGCATCTACCAGCGTACGCTGCTGAGGGCATTCCCAAATGACACAGGGGCTGTTGTAGTCGCCCATCTTCCGATCAGGCTCCAGTGAGGGAATTAAGGATGGCACATTGTCCTTGTAATGGGGATCCAGGAGGGTGGCCACCCAGTAATTGGCACAAGTTAAAATGTGGGCAACTCGGCTGTTGTTGAGCAGGCACTGCAGCATGTAGTCGCTCATGTGTGCCAGGCTGCCCAGAGGCAAAGACAAGCTGTCCTCTATGGGAGGTGTATCATCTGTGTCCTCTGTATCCCCCCAGCCATGCTCCAGTGATGCCCAGGAGCTGCGTTGGGTGCCACCCTGCTGTGAACACGGTTCCTCGTCCTCCTCCTCATCATCTTCCTCGTCCTCCTCATCCTCCAGAACTGTGCCCTGGCTTGAAAATGTTTTACCTGGCCTATGCTGGTGCAGGAACCCACCCCCTGAGCCACTTGTGAATTACTGGCCTGATAACCGTGGAAATGACCCCTCTTCCTCCTCCTCTTCCTCCTGTGCCAAATCCTCTTCCATCATCACCCAAAGTGTTTTTTCAAGGAGACATAGAAGTGGGATAGTAACGCTGAGAACAGCATCATCGGCACTGGCCATGTTGGTGAAGTACTAGAAATACCGCAATATGGTACACAGGTCTCGCATGAAGGCCCACTCATTGGTGGTGAAGTGGTGCTGTTCCGCAGAGCGATTGACCCGTGCGTGCTGCAGCTGAAACTCCACTATTGCCTGCTGCTGCTCGCACAGTCTCTCCAGCATGTGCAAGGGGGAGTTCCACCTTGTGGGCACATCGCATAGGAGGCGGTGAGCAGGAAGGCCGAAGTTCCGCTGCAGCGCAGACAGGCGAGCGGCAGCAGGGTGAGAACGCCGAAACCGCGCACAGACGACCCGCACTTTCTGCAGCAGCTCTGACATATCCGGGTAGTTTTTTAGAAAATTCTGTACCACCAAATTCAGCACATGCACCAGGCAAGGGATGTGCGTCAAACCGGCTCGGCCCAGAGCCGCTACGAGATTTGTCGCACACAACCAGGCCGAGCTTGAGACTCAGTGGCAACAACCACTTATTGGTCTGTTGTTCAATGCCCATCCACAGCTCCTGCGCAGTGTGGGGTTTATCCCCCAAACATATCAGTTTTGAAACAGCCTGCTGTCGTTTCCCCCTGGATGTGCTGAAGTTGGTGGTGAAGGTGTTACACTGAGCGGATTAGGAGGTGGTTGAGGAGGAGGAGGAGGAAGAAGCGCATTAGGAGGAGGAGGCAACAGGAGGCAAAGAGAAATACCCTGCAATCTTTGGTGGCGGAAGGACATGCGCCAAACGGCTAGCCGCCTCAGGCCCACCCGCCACTACATTTGCCCAGTGTGCAGTTAGTGAGATATAGCATCCCTGCCCGTGCTTACTGGTCCACGTATCAGTAGTTATGTGGACCTTGCCACAGATGGCGTTGCGCAGTGCAAACTTGATCTCGTCCCTGACTTGTTTGTGCAGGGAAGGAAAAGTAGTGGCGGCTGGGAACCACGTACTGTAGGACAGCCACCGCCATCAGGTTTTTAAAACTGTCCATGTCCACCAGACAGAATAACAGCATTTCAAAGGCCAGGAATTTTGAAATGCTGGCATTCAGGGCCAGGGATCGCAGGTGGGTAGGGGGGTACTTCCTCTTTCTCTCCAGTGTTTGGGAGATGGAGAGCTGTAAACTTCCATGGGACCATGTGGAAATGCTTAGGTACGGTGGCAGACATGGTGGCGTTGCTGTCACATCATCTGTTTGCTGGGTGGCTGGTGACAGTGGCACTGTAGAGGTGGAGGAAGAGGCCGAGGCAGCAGCAGAAGAGGAAGCAGGAGGAGGCTGAGACCTTTCTTGGATTTTGAGGTACTTATTCCACTGCAGCAAGTGCTTTGCATTTAGATGCCTGGTCATGGAGGTTGTGCTCAGGTTTAGAACATTTGTGCCTCGCTTCAGCCTCTCATTGCACAGTGTGCAAACCACTTGTGTCTTGTAGTCAGCACATTGTCTGAAGAACTGACATGCTGGGGAATGTCTTTGAGCTGCCTTTGTTGTGCTAGGTCCCTGGGTGCGGTGGGTAGTAGCAGGCTTACTGTCTAGGGGACGCTCGCTCTGCTTTTGCAACCTGCTTCCACTTTTGCTGTGCTGGTGCTTCTGTGCGACCACCACCTCTTCCTCCAAAATGCACACGTCACTCGCATGACCTTCATTCCATGTGGGGTCTAGGACCTCATCATCCTCCACATCATGTTCCACCCATCCTTCACCACTGCCCTCTTTGTCGGTTTGCACACTGAGGAAAGCCGCAGCAGTTGGCACCTGTGTTTCATCATCATCAGAGACGTGCTGCGGTGGTGTTTCCATGTCCTCATCCTGCAACAGAAGTGGTTGGGCATCGGTGCACTCAGTGTCTTCCACTTCTGGGGCAGGGCTATGTGGATGGCCCACAGAAAGCACACCAGCAGAGTCATCAAAAAGCATAAGAGACTGCTGCATGACTTGGGGCTCAGACTATTTGGCTTATTTACAAGGGGCTGAGGTGAAAGACAGATGACCATGGGGTTCAGTTGCCAACTCTGAGCATTCATCAAGGGACTGGGTGGGAGACAATGTGAAGGAACTGGAAGCATTGTCAGCCACCCAATCTACTATCGCCTGTACTTGATCTGGCCTCACCATTCGTTGAGCGCAGTTCGGGACTACCATATAACGTTGAAGGCTCTGTCGGCTACCCGAGGAAGGTGTTTCACTTGTGCGTGTAGCTGGCACAGATCGACCATGTCCTATCCTTGCAACAGGAGCTTCAGCAAGACCACCAACACCAGCAGCACCAGCAGCACCACAACCCCTCTCCTTTTTGATGCTCTCTTCATTCTGGACACAAATGTACTATGTAGCACTATTTATTAATACTAAAAAAAAGAATAATAAATTATTATTCTTTTTTTTTAAAAAAAGAAAATTGTAGATGCACTTTTTATTTTTGTGCAAGAAATGCACCGCTCACACCAGGAGCAGGAGCCTCTCCCTACACCAGTATGAGATGATTTTAGAACGATCAATAATCTGTCTTTCACAGCACCGACAGGAACCTGTCCCTAATGCAGTATGAGATAATTTTAGAACAATAATCTCCCCCCTGACAGCACCGACAGGAACCTCTCCCTAATGCAGTAGTAGATGGTTTAGAATGATAAACTCTCCCTCAGAGCACCAATAGGAACCTCTCCCTAATGCAGTAGGAGATGGTTTTAGAACGATAAACTCTCCCTCAGAGCACCAACAGGAACCTCTCCCTAATGCAGTAGGAGATGGTTTTAGAACGATAAACTCTCCCTCAGAGCACCAATAGGAACCTCTCCCTAATGCAGTAGTAGATGTTTTTAGAACGATAAACTCTCCCTCAGAGCACCAACAGGAACCTCTCCCTAATGCAGTAGTAGATGGTTTTAGAACGATAATCTCTCCCTCAGAGCACCAACAGGAACCTGTCCCTAATGCAGTAGTAGATGGTTTTAGAATGATAATCTCTCCCTCAGAGCACCAACAGGAACCTGTCCCTAAAGCAGTAGTAGATGGTTTTAGAACGATAAACTCTCCCTCAGAGCACCAACAGGAACATCTCCCTAATGCAGTAGTAGATGGTTTTATAACGATATATATTTTATAACCTTATATAGAGGCTGGGACACATGATGCACTGGCCAATCACAGCCATGCCATTAGTAGGCATGGCTGTGATGGCTACTAAGGGCAAACTAGTGAAAAGCTTGTTGATTGGCTGCCCAGCAGCTATAGAAAAAGCACCAAAAATACCCAAATACCGAAACCCATCCCAGACTTTTTTTTTAATGTCCGGGAACGGATTCAGGGCACGGACACCCCAAAGTCTGGTATAGACCAGAACTTTACAGTCCGGGTTCACTCAACTCTAACAGTTAATGTTCCAGGTCGATTCTATCTCCATTACCACAGAGATGATGTGAGGAGAGAGTCTTTCGACTCCCCTCAAGGTCCATCCAACAATACCTCACTATTAGCTACAATATCATTGCTAATCTTTTTAAAATAATGAGACTGAGGAGAGACCCCTCGGATCCCTGAGGTCCCGCATTCTCCCCCCCGACATCCCCCCACCGGGCACTGCCAACGAGGCCCTGAGGGAGTCAACAGTTCCAACTTGTTGTAGCTTCCAGCCTCAAGGGCTAGACCAGGCTAAACCTACACTGAGTAATCATAGATGAAAAAAGAAAGTAATACAAAAAAAAAAAAGGAGAAAATCCAAAAGGGAAAGGGGAGAGGGGTGCAGATGAAAGAGAACAGGGAGGAAGAGAAAGGGAGTGAAGAGGAAGCCCAAGAAGGGGAAGAAAGGAAAAAAGGAAGAAAAGTGTGACCTAGGTGGTTTGAGAATATAAGGAAGTTATGGTAGTTAGAGTTCAGAAGATCTCAAATATTGGCATGAGGCTAAGTGGAAATGCCCATATAGCGGGCCCAGGGCTCCCATATTTGCTCATATTCGCCCGTGGTGTCTAAAATAGAGTTAGCTATCTTTTCCTGGGTCATTATCCAAGAAACCTTGAGCTTAGCACAATGGAATGACACCGATGGGGTCTTCCATGACCTCGTATTCATCATTTTAGCACCTAACAAAATATAAAAGATAAGGGATTGGGTATCCTTATGAATCATGGGTATCCGCTGGTTCAGAAGAGCTATCATGGGATTCTGAGGAATAGCCGTACCAGTCAATTTGCGAAGAAACTGGAAGACGTGGTTCCAAAACCCTCTAATTCTTGTGCATTCCCACAGGGTGTGAAGGAGAGTGCCCATATGGCCGCAGTCCCTGTAACACAGGGGGAAAGTCTTAGGGTACATTTTAGCTAGCCTTGTCAGAAATAAATACCATCTCGACAGGATTTTAAGATTAGCCTCTTTCAAAGAAACATTGTTTGGTAAATATTTGGCGAGGAAAATTAAAATAAAGCAGGCTAAGACCAGAATATCCCACATTATACATCCAATAACAAAACACAAAATTACACACCCACAAGACATAGCGGATGAACTAGCATCCTTCTACAGCAACCTATACAACCTCAAGGATAACCCTGACACACCACAACCCAAACTGGCAGACATAGAATCCTTCCTGGAGAAACTAGATTTACCATCGCTCTCAGTAGAACAACTAAATAAGCTCAATCAACCTTTCACGCTTTCCGAAATAAATAAGATTATAGCCACCCTGCCCAATGGTAAATCCCCAGGCCCTGATGGGTTCCCCAACGAATTCTATAAATCCTTCAAAGACACACTAAATCCACACCTACTAAATGTACTCACTAAAGCGACGAAAGTGTCATCACTCCCCCCAGAAATGCTACAAGCATATATAATCACCATCCCCAAACCAGACAAAGACCCGACCACATCGCTAACTTTCGTCCCATATCACTATTAAATACTGACACTAAAATCTTTGCCAAACTACTAGCCCAACGCATCATGGAATTCCTCCCCACCCTCATTAAAAAAGACCAAATGGGATTTGTAAAAGGCCGACAAACTTCAGACGCCACGAGAAGAGTGGTGAACATAATAGATTATGCTTTGAAATCCAAAACGCCTTCTCTGCTCCTGGCCCCGGATGCAGAGAAGGCGTTTGACAGGGTACACTGGTCTTATATGGAACAGACACTATCTAAATTCGGCTTCCAAGGACCAATTAAAGCAGCTATGCTCTCACTATATTCCAATCCTTCGGCACAAATATACACATCCAATGCCCTCTCTAAACAATTTAAAATTACAAATGGTACCCGACAAGGATGCCCACTTTCCCCCACAATCTTTAATTTGATAATCGAGCCTCTCGCCGAATCAATAAGAGCCAACGAAGAGATCAGAGGATTCACTTTTCAAAATACCCCCCATAAAATAAACCTTTTTGCAGACGATATAATCCTTATGCTGAGCGACCCAATTAAATCCCTCCTGACAGTGTATAAACTTCTAGACCACATCAGCAATATCTCATATTACAAAATGAACACCTCCAAATCTGAAATCTTGGACCTGGGCATAAATCCAAAAGAAAAAGCACTACTACAAGCTATTACACCCTTTCCATGGAGCAACAAAGGGATAAAGTACCTAGGTATTATCCTCAAAGCAAATTTATCCGCAACCCTGAGTACTAATATAAACTCACTAACAGCAAAAATGTCGTCTGAACTAAATAGAATATCTAAAACAGAACTGTCCTGGGGCGGTAGAATGGCAGCCTTTAAAATGAACCTCCTCCCCCAAATCCTCTACGTTTTCCGCAACCTGCCACTTCACATTCCCAATACCCAACTGAAAAAAATTTCCACCATCATGCACAATTTTATTTGGCAAGGTAAAAAAGCTAGATGCTCAACCCTCACCCTGTACAAACCCTACAGTATAGGAGGAGCAGGCATTCCCAATATAGTGAATTATTACAGAGCCACTCACCTGGAACAAATGGGGAAATGGAATCGCATAGGAGACACACCTCTATGGGTCGACATAGAAAGGGCACTAGCCCCATCCCATAATCTCAACTACATAACCTTATTAGACTTGTGGCATAAATGGGACATTCAAACCCTCCCAGCAACTATTCAAGCCTCTATCCTAGCATGGAGAACTGCCAACCAAAACAATACACTAAATATCCTAGATGGCCCCCCTATTCCCATCAAATGTCTGCAGACAGTAATACCTATGTTACATACCAAATCACTAAGCCTGGAAGGCATATCCAATCTGCAACAGCTATTCACCAACAACAAATTAAAACCCATATCCCTCATCTTAAACGAACACAAACTATCACCAGCAGCATTATACATTTTGCGCATCCACCACTTCCTACAAAAAATTCCCCCCTCGGGGTTCAAATCCAACCCCCAGATTTGGCAATACCTTACTACAGAAAATCCCACAAGCAAGGGGGTCTCCCTTATATATAACTCCTTAAACTACACACAACCTCCATTCAAAACAAAACCCATGGAATAATGGGAAAGGGAACTGGGCACACACATTTCTCATGACCAATGGAAACATGCACTTAACTCCATTAAAAAAGCCCCCCATAGTAACGCACATTGGGAGATGACACTAAAAATAACCACAAGATGGTATTACACGCCCTTTAGGTTAGCAAAATTCTCCTCCTCCACCCCTCAGGAATGTTGGGGAGGCTGTGGCCAAGTAGGAAACCTCTCACACATTCTATGGGATTGCCCTTCCTTGACCAGTTTCTGGAGGCAAATCTTCTGTTTAATTTCAACTTGCACAGGTATCCTCCGCCCCCCATGTCCCAAAATAGCCATTCTAAACATTGGTATTGAAAACTACCCACCAAACTATAGACCTGTGACAACACACATCCTCCTCGCAGCAAGATTAGCCATACTAAGGAAGTGGAAAACACAGTTCACCCCCACTCTCTCAGAAGTCTCAGCTATGGTCACAGAAAATAAAACCTTAGAGAAGCTGATACCAATTAATGCAATGACATATAAAAAATGTAAGCTACTATGGGAAATTTGGCCATAAAAACACACCATCTGGTACTCAATTATTATTGATATATGTATAGCGCAATCTTCTTGCCTCGTGTTGTTACCTCCTATGAGCAATGCATTGCAATATATGATAACGTACTATAATGGTTATTATTTATTAACATTACCTAATGACAAATCTTTATGTATGACTATACTGGCACAGCTGTACTGTATTGTACTATATACTACTTCCCAATTGTTCTCTTTCTTTTTCTGTATTTGCAAAACTTCAATAAAAATTTATTGGAAGAAAGAAACATTATTTATACCTTTTGAGGATCTAAAGAAGGTCTTATGCCAAGTATCCAAGTCCCAGTTTGTCTCGAGATCGGCCTCACATGCGATCATGTAGGGTGTTTTCCCTTTAGGGTCAGTCAGGCTCACGTAGATAAGAGAAATTCCGCCCCTCACATCCATGGCTTCCGAACACCATTTCTCGTAAGGAGTAACTGATGGCGGATTCGATCTGTTGATCCATAATGAGTGTAGAAAATGTGAAATTTGGAAGAAACGGAACTCCTCGGAGGGGGGAATTTCCAGATCTTTGATGCAGTAATTAAGAGACAAGGAGCCCTTTGAATTAAAGAAATGCCTAATCCGGAATAAACCCTTATTAAGCCACCACTGAAAGGCCTTGATGTCTTCGTCAGGAGGGAATCTGGGGTTATGAAAGATGTGAGCTAGGGGAGTCCAATTGGACATTAGTGTGCATGATTTATGGATAGTGTCCCTTATAAGGAAGGAATGGGAAAGAATGGGGGAGAGAATCGGAGGTCTGAGTTTGGGTGGGCACCATAGAAGAAAGTCCGAGGTATGGCGTTGGGTGTCCTGCCACTCAATCGAAACCCTGTCTGGTTTAGGTCTTTTAGAGAAAATAGTAGAGAGTTGAGTCAGCTGTGATGCCAGGTAATATTTGCAGAGATCGGGAAGTCCCAAACCCTCTTTTGTCCTATGTCTAAATAAGGTGCTCTTGAACAAGCAATACCCTTTGTTTCCCCAAATGAACTTAACGATGGCAGCCTGTAATTTATTGAGGGCAGGTCTATTAACGGGAATAGGGAGAGAACGGAAAAAGTATAAGATTTTCGGTAGAAGCATCATTTTCACTGCGTTTATTCTCCCTAACCAGGATAAGCTCATAGAGGACCACCGTTTGACGTCTGCTAACAGTTTTTTAAATAGGGTGGGGTAATTCAAGTTATAAAGTTGATCCACCGATGTGGAGAGATTGATGCCTAAGTAAGGAATAATAAAGTCACTCCAAGCGAACTGGAATTGTTCTTTGAGCCTCTTAGCTAAATCCCCAGGGATTGTGATGTTGAGAATCGCGGATTTGGACATATTAACCATCAGCCCAGAAACCTGTCCAAAGTCATTCAGGGTTTTCAGAATGTTGGGGAGTGAAATGAGGGGGGATGTAACAAATAGGAGAACATCATCTGCGAATAATGTGCATTTGTGTGTGTCCCCGCCACATCTAACTCCCTTAATGTCTGGATTAAGTTTAAGGGCAATAGCTAAAGTTTCTATCGCTATAGCAAAAAGGAGAGGAGACAGGGGGCAACCCTGCCTTATTCCCCTTTCAATCAGAAAAGGATCGGCGTAGTGACCTTGGAATCTCACCTGGGCCCTAGGAAAAGAGTACAAGACTTCCAGAGTTTTTGTGAATTTAGGGCCAAACCCCCATTTCTGAAGAATGGAAAAAAGGTAAGGCCAGGAGACTGTATCGAAAGCCTTCTGCAAATCTAGTGACAAGAGTAAGCCCTCCTGGACAGGACCCCCATCCCACCCCGAGCGTAAGAGTGAGATTACATCTATTGCTTTTCTTATTTGGTCAGGACCTTGCCTTCCCGGGATAAACTCCACCTGGTCCTTATGTATGTATGATCTGATAAAGGAAGCCAGACGGTTGGATAGGACTTGATTTTTAAATCATTATTTATTAGCGAGATCGGTCTATAATTACCCACCTCAACATGATCTCTACAAGGTTTCGGAATTACTGTAATAAATGTGAGGTTTGCAGCCGAATCCAAAATCTGGCCGTCTCTTAAAGAATTAAAGGAAAGGGCCAGGTGGGGTGAGAGAATCTGGGCAAAAGTCTTATAGTAAAAATTAGAGAAGCCATCCGGTCCTGGGGCCGAATCAGTCCTGATGTCTTTGATGACCGAGAGGATTTCAGCTTCAGAAAAGGGTGATTCTAGGGCAGAGCGATGTTGTTCCTGTAGAGAAGGCAGGGGGATCCCCTCCAGGAAGGCCTCAAGTTTTTGTGAGGTATTCAGAATGTCCTTAGAGTATAGCTTAGCGTAGAATTTACCAAACGTCTCCAGAATAATCTTTGGGCAAGAGAGGAGTCTGTATTTGGGGTTCAGTTTGGAGGCGAGATTGGGTCCAATTTTATCTCCAGTGAGGTAGAAACATCCTCTGGTCCACCTTAGGTATTTTTCTGCAGCCGATGTCAGGGCTAAATTGAGCACCAGCTTGGCTGAATCTAGAGCAGCCAGAGAGTTTGCTGTAGGAGAGTGTGACTTAGGAGTCCTGCTAGCTAATCTGTAGTATTCCTCCAATTTAGTCAGGTCTAGCTGTCTCTCCATTTTTAGTTTGGAGCCTAATTGAATAAGTTTACCCCTAATGACCCCCCCATAAGGATCCGGGTGATACTTTGTCTGATGCGTTAAGGGCAAAATATTCCTGGATATTCTGCGCTATCATGGTCTCATGGACAGGGTTTTTAAGAAATGACTAATTTAAACGCCATTGTCGAGGTCCTGCCGGGTATGGGGAACCATCCATCTCCAGCAGGACTAGAGAATGATCGGACCAGGGTACATCATGAATCCTAGCCTTCTTTAGTCTACCAATGTCAGAAAAGGGTATAAAGATGTGATCGATTCTCGCGTAAGTGTTATGTTGGGCTGAGAAGTGAGTATAGTCTTTTGAGGTGGGGTTCAATTCCCTCCATGTGTCAACCAGACCATAAGAGTAAATTGTACGGGCTATATTTAAGCTCTGCCTAGAGGGTCTTTTAGGTCTGGGCAAACCTGAGGTTGTTCTATGCAGGAGATTATCAAATGCAACATTAGAATCTCCTCCTATAATAACTGTACCTTCTAAGTGGGGATCGAGGGATTGGAGAAAGGAAGTGAAGAAAGCTGCTTGGCCCTGGTTAGGGGAATAGTAGGACACAAAAGTGAAAAGGTTACCGTTAATTTCTCCCTTGACCAGGATGTACTGGCCTTCCCGATCTCTGAGAGTGAAAGAGTGGTGAAATGAGACCCTTTTAGAGAAAAGGATTACTACCCCTCTCGTCTTGGAATCAGCATTACGCAAATAAAATATCGGGTATTTTTGGTGTAGAAAGGAAGGGGCATAGCTCCTGGGAAAATGAGTTTCCTGGACTAGAACGACATCAATACCTTTTCGAGTGGAAATCTTGAAATGCTTTCCTCCTTTTCAGGGGTGAGTTAAGGCTCTGCGTATTGTGGGTGGCTGCCTTAAGGGAAGTCCGTGATGACGCTCATTTGACGAGTGAAACGCGTTGACGTCACCTCCGGTCCGTCACGGCTATCAACGTCACTTCCGGTTTGCGGTGGTTTGTTGTGGAACGCACGCCGCTATTGCTGTCGACTGGATTTTAAACATTACATGCTGAAGACCTAGTGCCATCTTGTAAGTAGGATTTATTTTGCGCAATAAACACCTGCTATATACAGTACACACTATGGTCTCTTTTATATCTATTCTTTGAGTGCCTCCGGATATTAAGTCAGTGGAAAGATCTACACACCTGGAATCTCAGTGACGTCCTGGATTTGGAGCCCCCACCAGAATGTAGCCTTTTTGACCCACTGACTGAAAAGCAGTGGGTCCACACTTTCTGGTGAGTGCGGGCAAAAAGGGGGTCACCGATCAGTGTGTGTCACCTCACTGCACCTTGGAGTTTTTTGAGCACGGATTTGCACTTTAATAGAAGCACCTATCACTTTATATATGGACTACTTTTTTAATTATTATCATTTGTAATTAGTGTTGAGCGAACCCGGACTGTAACGTTCGGGTCCGTACCGAACTTTAGGGTGTCCGTGGCACGGACCCGGACCCGGACATTTCAAAAATCGTTCGGGTTCGGTCCGGGGTTCTGCTATTTTACTCCACGTGTTGAGAAGCTGCAGGGCAGCCAATCAACAAGCGTTTCACTGGTTTGCCCTTAGAAGCCATCACAGCCATGCCTACTAATGGCATGGCTGTGATTGGCCGGTGCATCATGTGACCCAGCCTCTTTATAAGCTGGAGTCACAGTGCTGCAGTCACATGCTCCTTGGGTTAGTATAGGGAAAGGAAGCTGACGGCGTGAGGGACAGATTTTAGCCATTTTAAGACCTGATCCTGCATCCTGAGATAGATTACTTTACTACTGCTGTCTGTGCTGTTGCTCTGAGGACAGATAGCAGAAATTAGAGATTTC
>BLSH010508906.1:372286-384124 GCA_018402905.1 Glandirana rugosa
ACTCCGCCGATCGGTAAACCGCGTACAGGAAGGCGGTGGCTCCTAACGTCCCGTAAAGAGAAAGGGAGGACAACGGAGGAGGAGGATGACGCGAAGGAGGAGGAGGAGGAGATGGTGGAGGAGTAGGCGAGTCGCATTGAGGAAGAGGTGGTTGAAGTCGTGTAGGTCCCCTTTGCTGTCGTCCGACAAAATTTGGACTATTCAAACCCACTTTTTTGGGGTGTGACGCGTCGTTGACACCTGTCCGTAACTTGTTGTCTGGTTACTCACCAACAACGGTGATTTCTGCAGCAGCTCTGACATATCCGGGTTGTTTTTTAGAAATCTCTGCACCACCAAATTCAGCACATGCGACAGACAAGGGATGTGCGTCAAACCAGCTAGGCCCAGAGCTGCTAAGAGATTTCGCCCATTATCGCACACCACCAGGCCAGGCTTGAGGCTCAGTGGCAACAACCACTCATTGGTCTGTTGTTCAATGCCTGTCCACAGTTGCTGCGCAGTGTGGGGTTTTTTCACCCAAACTTATCAGGTTTAAAACAGCCTGCTGTCGTTTCCCCTGGATGTGCTGAAGTTGGTGGAGAAGGAGTTACGCTGAGCGGATGAGGAGGTGGTAGAGGAGGAGGAGGAGGAAGCGCAGTAGGAGGAGGAGGCAACAGGAGGGAAAGAGAAATGCCCTGCAATCCTCGGTGGCGGAAGGACATGCGCCAAATGGCTAGCCGCCTCAGGCCTACCCACCACTACATTTGCCCAGTGTGCAGTTAGCGGGATATAGCATCCCTGCCCGTGCTTACTGGTCCACATATCAGTGGTTATGTGGACCTTGCCACAGATGGCGTTGCTCAGTGCACACTTGATCTCGTCCCTGACTTGTTTGTGCAGGGAAGGGATGGCTCACCTGGAAAAGTAGTGGCAGCTGGGAACCACGTACTGTGGGACAGCCATTGCCATCAGGTTTTTAAAACTGCCCGTGTCCGCCAGACGGAATGACAGCATTTCAAAGGCCAGGAATTTTGAAATGCTGGCATTCAGGGCCAGGGATTTCGGGTGGGTAGGGGGGTACTTCCTCTTTCTCTCCAGTGTTTGGGAGATTGAGAGCTGTAAGCTTCCATGGGACCGTGTGGAAATGCTTGGAGACGTTGGAGGACATGGTGGCGTTGCTGTCACATGGTCTGTTTGCTGGGTGGCAGGTGACACTGGCACTGTAGAGGTGGAGGAAGAGGCCGAGGCAGCAGCAGAAGAGGAAGAAGGAGGAGGCCGAGACCTTTCTTGGATTTTGAGGTACTTATTCCACTGCAGCAAGTGCTTTGACTTTAGATGCCTGGTCATGCAGGTTGTGCTCAGGTTTAGAACATTTGTGACTCGCTTCAGGCTCTCATTGCACAGTGTGCAAACCACTTGTGTCTTGTAGTCGGCACATTGTCTGAAGAACTGCCACGCCGGGGAACGCCTTTGAGCTGCCTTTGGTGTGCTAGGTCCCTGGGTGCAGTGGGTAGTAGCAGGCATACTGTCTAGGGGATGCTCGCTCCGCTTTTGCAACCTGTTTCTTCTTTTGCCGTGCTGGTGCCTCTGTGTGACCACCACCTCTTCCTCCACAATGCACACGTCACTCGCATGACCTTCATTCCATGTGGGGTCTAGGACCTCATCATCCTCCACATCATCTTCCACCCACCCTTCACCACTGCCCTCCTTGTCAGTCTGCACACTGAGGAAAGCCGCAGCAGTTGGCACCTGTGTTTCGTCATCATCAGAGATGTGCTGTGGTGGTGTTTCCATGTCCTCATCCTGAAACAGAAGTGGTTGGGCATCGGTGCACTCAATGTCTTCCACTTCTAGGGCAGGCCTATGTGGATGGCCCACGGAAAGCACACTAGCAGAGTCATCAAAAAGCATAAGAGACTGTTGCATGACTTGGGGCTCAGACTGCTTGGCTGATTTACAAGGGGCTGAGGTGAAAGAAAGATGGCCATGGGGTTCAGGTGCCAACTCTGAGCTTTCATCAAGGGACCGGGTGGGAGACAATGTGAAGAAACTGGAGGCATTGTCAGCCACCCAATCTACTATCGCCTGTACTTGTTCTGGCCTCCCCATTCATTGAGCGGCATTCAGGCCTACCATATAACGTTGAAGGTTCTGTCGGCTACCTGAGGAAGGTGTTTCAGTTGTGCGTGTAGCTTGCACAGATCGACCAAGTCCTCTCCTTGCAACAGGAGCTTCAGCAACACCACCAACATCAGCAGCACCAGCAGCACCACGACCACGTCCCTTATTTGATGCTCTCCTCATTCTGGACACAAATGTACTATGTAGCACTATTTATTAATACTAAAAAAAAAAGAATAATAAATTATTATTCTTTTTTTAAAAAAAGAAAGAAAATTGTAGATGCACTTTTTTATTTGCAAATATAATTTTTATTAAACTTCCACAGTGCACACAAGACCATATCAATCATATCAGGACAGAGCAAACCACAGATAAAATAGTCAATACAGAGATAGTCAGTAGGGTACTTTACATACTGAAGGTACACCAAAGTATTTCCTGAGTAACGACTGAAATGCTATAAATTCCTTGTTATGTCGATTGTCCTCTAGGCCATGGTCAGACTCAATAGAAAGAGTACCTCTGGCCTGCATGCACCTAACGCCTTTACCGTTTACTTCAAACCGAATAATAAAAAAGTAGGAAAGAACAGAAAAAGAAGGAAGGGGAAACAAAGAAATATGGAAGCTAAGTAGAAGGCTTCAGGGAAGAACGGGTTAGATACAGAATCAAGAGAGTTAAGGAGAAAAGAAAGAAGGTAAGGGGGGTAGGAAGGGGAAAGGGGGGTGTGGGGCAGGAACAGGTTGGATCAGGACCGATTGGATCAGTCAGGATGCGGGAGTCTAATGGTTCATGTTATACCTAATAGGGATTTTCCCTTCTTCTGAAAGGGCGAATTGGTTCCACAGTTGCCATGTCTTGGCCTGCTTCTCTTGTTGCTGATTTGCCGTGTGTACCAAGTCTTCCAATGTATTAATGTCCTCAATTTTACGGTACCATTCAGCTGGCGTCGGGGGTGTCTGGGATTTCCAATTTTCGGGGGATGATTGACTTAGCCGTGTTCAAGAGGTGACGGACTACAGATTTGCGGTAGGTCCTTGCAGGGACCGTGACAACGTGTAAGAGGAAAAATGCCGGATCGTCTGGGATCTCATATTCGACTAACCGATGGACGACCTTCTTCACGGTTGCCTAATATAGGACAAGTTTGGGACATGACCAGAAAATGTGTAGAAGAGTTCCCCTGTCTTCCAGGCATCGCCAACAGAGATCGGATGTGGTCCGGAAGATTTTTTTGAGTCTGTCTGGAGTGAGATACCACCGTGTGAGTAATTTGTAATTGGTCTCTTGAATCTTTGTACAGATGGATGATTTCAGAGAAAAAGTAAGTATAAGTTGGAGCTGGGCAGGTGTAAAGTGGCGGTGTAAGTCCGACTCCCACTTTTGTATGAATGGGAGCACTGATTGCGTAGGTGGGTCATTCAAGAGTCTATACATTTTGGATAAGACCTGTGTGAGGTCTCCGTTTTCCGAGCAAAAGTTCTCAAATGGGGTGAATGACCTATTGAATCGTTGCGGGGCGGGTAGCAAATTAAGAAAATTTCGCAATTGTAGGGCCGACCAAAACGAGAGCCGGAAGGGGCCCTCTTCACTCCTCAGGGTCTCAATGGAGGGCCAGAACCCCTTGTCTAGGAATTGCGAGGCAGTGACTCGCACAGCTTGGGTCAGCTGCCTCTCCATCTGAGTATGTAGCCCCGGGGGGTTACCAATTATCGGATAGAGGGGGAGTCCAGGGTCGAAAGGGCACTTTTAGTGTTTCGCTGCGAGCTGATGCGGGTAGTCACCCCCAAGAGTGGGTGATTTTTCATTTTAGGGGGGAGGGAATCATAACACCACAGGGCCCCTTCCAAAAGGGTCTGCGCCTGTGCCTTTTCGAGGGTGACCCACAATTTCGAGTGGGCATGTCGGTGCCAATCCACCACACGACCCAAATGGGTAGCATGGTAGTAGTTCCTGATCTCAGGCAGTGCCAGTCCGCCGTATGTTTTGGAAAGTGACAGAAGATGTCTGGGAAGACGTGTTTTTTTGTCAGCCCAGACGAATTTAATAAAAAGGGCATGAACCTGTTTAAAGTAGGAGGTTGGTATTTTGATTAGGGGGGCCTGTAGCAGATACAAGAGTTTCGGTAGTATACTCATTTTAATTAGATTGCATCGCCCGAGCCATGAGTGCAATCCTTTGTGCCATAAGTCTAGCAAGAGGCGGATTTTGGTCAGCATGGGTGGGAAATTGAGGGCAAATGTTCGGTTCAAATTGGCAGGAATTACCGTACCCAGATAGTGCAATGTCTAATGCGCCCATTTGAAGTTGAAGGACGACTGTAGGGAGGACTGAAGGGCGGGTGATAGTGCGACTCCCATCGCTTCTGACTTGCCAAAATTAATCTTTAGGTTTGAGATTGCCCCATATTGCGCAAAATCATCAAGTTCGGGAGTAACATTGTAGGGTTGGTTAGGTAGAAGACTAAATCATCGGCATAGGCCAAGATCTTATACTGGGAGTTGCCGAGTGGGAGGCCTGTGATATCGGGATTACGTCTTATGGTGCAAAGGAAGGGTTCTAGCGTGAGGGCAAAGAGGAGCGGGGACAACGGGCAACCTGTCGAGTCCCATTCAGTATCGGGAATGGTTCCGACAGGATGCCATTGGTCTTGACCTGGGCTGAGGGTCCTGAGTAGATACTGGAGATCCAATTAAGGATCCAATTAAGGATCGTCCCCCCCAAACCTATATATATATCTGAGTACCGAAAACATAAATTGCCAGTTCACCCGATCGAATGCCTTTTCGGCATCCGTGCTTAGGAAGACACACGGCATGTGGGATTCATTGGCTACATGAACCAGGTTCAGGACTCTGATGGTGTTGTCCCTCACTTCCCTGTGGGGGATGAATCCAACCTGGTCCAGATGGACCAGGTCTGGGAGATGTTGTGATAAGCGTGTAGCTAGGATCTTTGAAAAAAGTTTTAGGTCGACGTTAAGAAGCGAGATGGGCCTATACCTTCCACATAGGGCCAGATCCTTACCCTCCTTAGGTATAACCGAGACGTGTGCCCGCAGGGAGTCTGTAGGAAGGACTACCCCGAAGCCCAGCTTGGTGAACAAAGTGAGCATGTGAGGCCCCAAGGTTGGTAGGAAAGCTTTGTGGTATGGAAGGGTAAACCCATCCGGGCCAGGAGCTTTGCCGGGTTTGGTCGATGTTATGGCCAGTCTCAGTTCCTCTAATGTAATAGGATTATTCAGTTCCTCTCTGATCTCGGTGGCAAGGACGGGAAGTTGAGAGGATGACAGGTAGTCATCAATACGTGTTTTGGAGAGTCGTGGGAGTGGGTAGGTTATATAAGTCAGAATAGTACTCTTTAAATGCCCGGGCTATCTGTAGCGGTAATGACAACTTTTGCCCATCTGGGGACGTGATATGGGGGATGTATGTTCTCTGCTTCCGTTCTTTGATGGAATTTGCGAGCAACTTCCCACATTTGTTCCCCGATTCATATACTATTTTGTGACCTCTTTGTAATGCTGCTTTGGCTCTGTATAAGAGTAGGTCGTTAATTTGATTGCGTACGGTGAGTAGGTCGGTATCTATGGATGTGGTTGGGTGAAGTTTGTGGCGAGACTCTAACTCATGTAATTTGGACAACAGGAGGTTCAACTGGTTTTGGCGTTCCTTCTTAATGCGAGATCCATGTTTTATGAAAATGCCACGGATCACCACTTTATGTGCTTCCCAAATCACCACCCAGTCGCATCCCGTGGAGAAGTTGGTGTCGAACTAGTGTTTGAGTTCTTTACCAACCTCAGCTAAAACCTCCTTGCGCTGTAGAAGGCTGTCGTTTAGTCTCCAAAAGTGGTGACATGGGGAGGCATCACTAGATAATGTGTAAGTTAGCGTGATGGGTGCGTGGTCGGACCACGTGCGTAATCCGATTGTGGAGTCGTGTATTGCGTGTAGTTGGTTATGTGGGACGAGGAAGTAGTCTATTCTTGTGTAGACTCTGTGCGGTATCGAATAGAACGTGTAGTCTCGATCTGTTGGATGGTGTATGCGCCATATGTCAATTAGTTGGGCTGCGTGCAAGTATTGGGTTATTCGGCCGCGTAATGCTCTGGAGACAGAGGAAGCCCCCGCGGAGGTGTCGACACTATGATAAATTGTCCGGAGAGGGACCAAGAACATCAGGCGTCGGGCAGCTGCTCGTATGTGACAAGGTGTGAGGGAAGTTCCGCTGCATGTCCCCTCCTCTCCCTACCTCATAGCCGCGAGGTAGTCAGGGTAGAAACCATGGTGTATGGGAGGGTATGGGAGTGTTCTGTTCCCGGTGAGGTTGCCTGAATGAGGTATAGCTAGTGGGGGCACCCTGGTGGTTCTCCTGATATTCGTGACTCTCCACCAAAGCAGCCGCTCGGTCCTCCCCACATCTGCAGAGTCAACCCCTATAAATCCCTTCATCCCACCCCCCCCGGTCTCGTGTAGGGGCTGACAAAGGGATCTCACCGATCAGGTTGGAGCCACCGTTTCCCCCTAGTTACCGCAGTGGCTGTTAGCATCATGCTAAATAGAGGGGGTGGAAGTTCAGTGCATCCATGTTTTGCGGCAAAAGTCTGGAGGGAATTCCCTCTTCCGGGAAGGGGAGGCCAGTCTAGGGACAGGAGGTCAGTCTTATGTGCAATTTGGTGTGCGAAGCGAAGGGGGTCTTTGCAGTTCACAAGGGGGGGTCAGCGCTCAGCAGGCGTGTACCGAGGGGTGGCAGATAGGAGGATGGAGGAGGATTAAAGGAGTGCTGGGATCGTTATGACTCATGTGTTCTGACGGTGATGGTGCCCGGGATCTCCATCTGGATCTCTGAGGTCTAGGTGGCGGCCCCCTTCTGGAGGGCCCGGTCCTGGGCGGGCCAGTGTGGAGCGGCAGATAAAGTAGCCAATTCGGGACCAGGATCGGATCAGCCGCCAGATACTGGAACAGCGCCGGCAGGTCTCCCAGTGTGCGGAGGTTAAAAGATTTACGTTCTTTGGTGAAAATCACTGACAAGTGATATCCCCATCGGTAGGTGGCTCCAGTAGATCGAGCGAGCTCCAGCAGCGGACACAGTATAGCTCTCCTCTGCAACGTTGCTCGTGACACATCTGGGAGAATTTTCACAAAAGCCCCATCGAACTCCACTTCAACTGTTTCCCAGGCCTTTTTTAAAATTCTTTCTTTGTAGGCATAGTGGTGCAGCCGGCATATAATATCCCAGGGCCTGTTGGCATCCTCCAATTTGGGAGAGGGAGGGAGAGGTCCCTGTTGGTTTTATAACGATAAACTCTCCCTCAGAGCACCAACAGGAACCTCTCCCTAATGCAGTAGTAGATGGTTTTAGAATGATAATCTCTCCCTCAGAGCACAAACAGGAACCTCTCCCTCAGAGCACAAACAGGAACCTCTCCCTAATGCAGTAGTAGATGGTTTTAGAAGGATAATCTCTCCCTCAGAGCACCAACAGGAACCTCTCCCTAATGCAGTAGTAGATGGTTTTAGAATGATAATATCTCCCTCAGAGCACCAACAGGAACATCTCCCTAATGCACTATAAGATGGTTCTGAACGCTAATATCTCCCTCACAGCACAGACAGGAACGTCTCCCCAATGCACTATAAGATGGTTCTGAATGCTAATGTCTCCCTCACAGGACCGCAATGAAGTTCTCTCTAATGCATTCTGAGATGGTTGTGAACGCTAATCTTTCCCTCACAGCACCACCACAAAGCTCTCCCTACTCTAGTCTGAGATGATCTGACACGCAGCGCTACGTGACTCCAGCCTCATATAGAGGCTGGGTCACATGATGCACTGGCCAATCACAGCCATGCCATTAGTAGGCATGGCTGTAATGGCTTCTAAGGGCAAACTAGTGAAAAGCCCGTTGATTGGCTGCCCAACAGCTATAGAAAAGGCGCCAAAAATACCCGAATACCAATCCCGAACCCGGACTTTTTTTCAAATGTCTGGGTTCGGGGCACGGACACCCTAAAGTCCGGTACGGACCCGAACTTTACAGTCCGGGTTCGCTCAACTCTAATGCACAGCCATTACTTGATTCAGATGTTGGTTCTGAGTTTGAGGAAGGTAGGAACATGAGCCTACAGAGAGGGGAGAACACTATTACACAAATTGTCAGTCATGTTCCCCCAGCCGCAGTATGTTGCCAAGTTGACTCCAGCAATAATGAGGATGGAGGAGATGATGATGATGATGAGGTCACTGACATGACTTGGGTGCCGGATAGAGCAGAGGAGCACCAGCCATTTGGGTACCACAAGGTTGACAAGGCATTTAACCCCCCACCACTCAGCTCAGTGGCAAAAGCACCTAAAAGCCACACAAAAGGGATGCAATTTTGTTCCTCCTCCTTACTCACCTCAGTGTACCCCCTCTATACCTCATGGCTGCTCAGCAGCCTCCACTGACAGGGATAATGGTATAGCGCAGGGTGTCCCATGTCCTTGCAGCACATCTGCCAGTAGCACACCAACAACTGCAGACTATAGCCGTCACATTTCTCTGCCCCTTCTGTTGCAGTGAATTGTCCTATAAACCACAAGTACCCCCTAAATGTTCAAGGGGCTATTCAATAAATCAGGCTAAAAGGTGCCATGCAGTGCTTCTGCTGGTGTGTCTAGGGGACAGGAACCACACCGGAGCGGAGATTCTTGCAGCTCTGCAGGGGAAGGCCCAGAGGTGGTTTATACCATGCCAGCTGGAGCCAGGAATGGTGGTGTGGGATAATGGCACAAACCTCCTGTCTGCCCTTAGACAGGGAAAGTTGACACATGTGCCATGTCTGGCACATGTCCTCAATTTGGTGGTGGAGTTTATTATGTAAGGGCATGTTTACTGCAGTATAATTCAGTACGTTACTGCACATTTAACGCAGAATATTTTTGTGCGGTACTGCGCGTTTAACACAGTATATTTCAGTGCTTTACATGCCGTTTAAAGCAGTAAATTTCAGTGCATTAGTGCACATTTAAGGCAATACATTTCAGTGTGTTACTGCACGTTTAACGCAGCATATTTCTGTGCGTTACTGCAAGTTTAACCACTTCAATAAAGGACACTTATACCCCCTTCCTTCCCAGACCAGCTTTCAATGCTCTCACACTTGAATAACAATTTCTCAGTCATGCAACACTGTACCCAAACAAAATTTTTATAATTTTTTCACACAAATAGACCTTTCTTTTGGTGGTATTTAACCAGTTGCAGACCACCTGCCGTGGCTTGAAGGCGGCAACCTGGTTTTATACTGCAAATCGCCATCAGGTGACAGCGGCTGCGCGATTGTGCACTTACTGTGTTCCGGGGGGGCAGGTAGTGGGTAGGGCGGACTCGATGTCCACCAGCTATTTGCGATTGTCCCCCTGGAGTGACAGAACGGGGATCCGTGTATGTAAACCCGGATCTCCGTTCTGACAGAGGGGGAAGGGATGTGATCGCAGACTCCCTGTATATGGAAGCCGCAATCTCCTCCCCCAGCCAGCCCAGCCCCATACAGTTAAAACACACACAGGGAACACAGTTAACCCCTTAGAGTGCCCCCTGCAGGTTAACCCCTTCACTGCCAATGGCATTTACACAGTAATTAGTGCATTTTCATAGCAATAATCGCTGTATAAATGCCATTGGTCCCAAAAAAGTGTCAAAATGGTCCGACATGTCCGCTGCAATATCACAGTCCCAAAAAAAATCGCAGATCACCGCCATGACTAGTAAAAAATAAAACAAAATAAAAACCCCATAAATGAATTCTCATCATTCGTAAATGCGGCAACTTTTGCCCAAACCGATTGCAAATTTGTTTACCAAAAATATGAGGAAGAATATAAATCGGCCAAAACCGATGAAAAAAATGTTTTTTTTTTTTTGGATAAGTATTATAGCAAAAAGTAAGAAATCTTGTATATATGAAAAGGGCACCAACCCTGCAAGAGTTAATGAATTCCCAATCAGCGTTCTTGGTATGCCACTCAAAGATATCTGCTCTGCTAATGGTTGTGGTAATCCCAACCCGCCTACAAACGGACTCAGGTGCTACTGTAAAATTAAGTATCACAATACAAATAAATACTACAGTATAAACATGTTACACTCCACTATATAAAGCTTTATATGCTTTATATATTGGAGTGTAACATGTTTATACTGTAGTATTTATTTGTTTTGTAAAAAGTAAGAAATATAGTTTTTTTTGCAAAATTGTCACTCTTCTTTTGTTTATAGCGACGATCAGAAATGACACAGAGTTGATCAAATACCACCAAAAGAGAGCTCTATTTGTGGGAAAAAAAGGACGCGTTTGGGTACAACATCGCATGAACGTGCAATTGTCAGTAAAGGTGTTGCAGTGCCGAATCGCAAAAAGTGCTCTGGTTCTAAAGTGGGAAATCCCTCCAGGGCTCAAGTGGTTAAATGGCATGTATTGAGTATGCTCGTGACAACATCGTGCTGTCACACTGCATACTCACATTGCATGCATGATGCCATCACACAGCGTGTAGTGTCACATGGCATTGGTTTTGTTTGGAGGCCGCTGTATGCTGCCTTCTGCATAGTGCTGGATGGGGTAGAGTGCCCTATGCCCTGGTGGTGGTATAAATAAGGAGCACAGGTATATGGAAGCTGCACCATCTACCCTTCTGAGCAAAGGCATTTTCCAGGCACTACTTTTTTTCTATTGTAAGTACTATTATTTGATTCTTTCTTGGGCTTGATTCTTTCGAACATCGAACCAGAACTTTCGACATTGCAAAAGTTCAGAACTGAATAAAGAACCCCATTGAAGTCTACGGGACCCGAACATGAAAAATTAAAAGTGCCCAGCTTGAAGGTTTATATGCAAGTAATTGAGCATATAGTGGTTATGGGGGTCTGAGTACTGCCCTGGGGGCATGTATCAATGAAAAAAAAGTTTGTAAAAAACATCAGTTTTAAATGAGCAGCAATTTCTTGATGCTTAACCTCTTCCGGACCACCCACAGTCATTATACAGCAGTCCTTTGAAGTGGAATATCATTGTTATGGTAGCAGATAGCTACCATAACTCTGGTATTTTTTTTTTCAACAGCCATTTCGGTCTGAGATAAAAGTGGTCTCTGCAGCGGATTCGTCGCAAGATCATTTTTATCGGGGGCGGGAGAGGGCTGCTTACCGGACCCGCCAGTAGCAGTGGAGACGATCCGGCTGCCGCAATGCCTGTGAGCCGAGTGAGTGGAAGAGCCCACTCGGCTCCATAGCATTGCAGGGCGGAAGTGACGTCAAATGTCACTTACGCCCATATCTCTTAACCACTTGCCGACCGTGTAACGTAGTTACACGGCCGCAAGTGGCACTCATTGTTCTGGGAGGACGTGTTATAACGTCCTCCCAGAATCGCGCTCCCGTGCGCCCCCTGGGGGCGCGCACCTGGAAGCATCCGTGACCGGCGGGTCTGTGAGACCCGGCGCATCACGGTTCACGGTAAATGGCCGCTTGGAGCGGCCGTTTACCACATGATCGCTCCATCAAATGACGAAGCATCACATGTAAACAAGCCGGCGGAAGTGCCGGCTTGTCTTTCCCCTCTCCGCACCGATGGGTGCAGTGTGACAGGAGAGGGGGGAGAGAGGAGATGCAGTGGTGCTGTGGGCAGGATCTGAAGTGCCCACAGCACCGCTATGTGCCAGGCAGGGACCCCTCATCACCCAT
>BLSH010508916.1:344-12722 GCA_018402905.1 Glandirana rugosa
ATCTTCTAATTGGCGAACGGCTGGCGACCAGCCGTTAACTGCCGCTGTTTCACCGAGGCGCGCGCTCACAGTGGCTCTGTATCGCGCCCGCCATCGTATGACGGCGATTTGCGTTACAGAGCCACTTTGTCGCCGTCAATTGCCGACCAGCGGTCGGCAAGCGGTTAATCTTCTAGCACAAATTTTGAAGCAGTTTGTGAACCAATTAATATACAAAAGCAACACATCCTAATTGAACAGTATATTATTTTTGGGGGTGTACTTTCAAGGTGCCCAGGAACCACACAGCATAAATTAAAATACTACAAAGTTTATTAATACGAAATATAAAAATGTTAAAAAGATATCAGAAATCAAAGATTAAAAACAGCGTCCTATCTAAAGTTGTCATGGCAGGGGAGTAAAATTCTTTCCTACTATGAAACCCCCCTTTTAATCCCATGTTTACAGCAGAATATTCCACACCTGTAGTCCTCTTTTGGGGGAAGTTATGAGAGTCTTTCAAAAACATTATGGGAGAACTAGTTGTTGTCTCCCAGGGTAGGCATGATATAATATCACATGATAGAGCAGTCTTTTGTCAGTCTTAAAATTCTCCCAATAGCATCCTGTTTTCTGAGTTTTCTGACTTATGTACATACTACTGTACAACCTGCGGGGTTCAGCCTTTCGACTCCTGATCATCCATAAAAGCACTGTTGTATTGAGTACCTCAAAATAATTCAGGTCAATTATAGAAACATTTGGAAAAGGGATTTGCTGAACCCAAAGGGTTTGGGGACTTTAAAGGTGCCAGAGTGAACGAACCAAAATATTTTGTTAAAAAAAATCCATATAAGTGCATGCACGCTGCCACGAGGACGGACGTTCTCTGAGTGAGCTCCGCACACCCAGGGCCGAATTCAGCAATAATCAGCGGAGGGATCGAGTGTAATAGCCCAAATCCAGCCCGATTGTCCTCTTCGAGTGGGGATGCAACGTCAGGCGGCTGGTCAGCCCAAGAAGAGACCGTATAAGAGGGGTAATCAGGGGAAGAATTTGCACGCTTCTCCGGGGCAGCAGCAGGAAACTAAGATGGTGTCCAAGCGTGGGGCCAAGGCTCCGCCAAAGCACAGAAGGTGGCAGCAGCTTCAAAACCACCAGCCGAACAGATCAGGGATCCTTTATCATTCCAGTCATCGGAGGAACAGGAGGCCGACCAGCAGGGTGAGTGCTTTTCCCTACCTAGATCTCCTGGGTCGGCGGGAATACAGGACCCCTTGGCCTCTCCAGTGTCCTCCATGGACCGGAACATGGCTGAGATGGCGGACATGCTCTTTAGTCAGCGCAGCCCGACTGGGACCCCAGAGGCTTCCCAGGCGTTGCAGACCCCACAGGTCCCCATGCTGGTACACACAGTCCCTTACCAGGGGGACCCAGTGCTTTTGGCACGCTTCTCCACCATGCTCCAACAGGAGCTCTGCAAGGCCCGCTCCATTATAACAACAGACCTGAAAAGGGATATACAGGGGATAGATGAGAGATTTGATGCTATTGAGGCTAAAGTGGACAGTACGGTCTCACGAATCAACCAAAATTCAACCATGATATCAGATCTACATAATAGGTTGGAGGAGGCCTATGCAAAAATTGAAAATTTGGAGAACCGGTCTCGCCGGTATAACCTACGGATTAGAGGCCTTCCGGAGTCTCATACGGATCTAGAGGGGGCTGTTCGGGACTTAATGACTGAGTTGATTCTGAGTATCACACCGCAAGAAATGAAAATTGATAGAGTCCACCGGGCTCTCACTGCCCCCAGATCTGACGGTTTGCCAAGAGATGTGTTGGTTAAACCGCACTATTACCGTATAAAGGAGAGGCTGATGATGGAAGCTTGAAATCAACAGGATTTGGTCTTATCTGGAGCCCCCATTCAGCTCTACACAGACCTGGCGCCTTCTACCATACAAAAACGGAGAACCATGAAACCTCTCCTACAACATCTGATCATCAGACAAATAAAATATAAGTGGGCATTCCCATTCAGACTGTCCTTTACTTTCTAGGGGAAGTCCCACTCCTTTGCGACATTTCAGGATGGAGAGAAGCTGCTATTGGAACTTGGGCTTATTGCCCGAAATCCGAATCCGAACTCCCAGCCCTCCACCTCAGATGTTCTGACCAATCCGACGACCCACCCCCTGTCGCCCCTGTGGCGGGAGCAGCGATCACAGAAGGCCAGGAGATCATCCCCCTTTACTTGATACAATAAACCAGAATTCCCTATTAACGGGGGACAGAAGGAAAATTTTGTGTGTCACCAGTCACCTGATGTTCTTTGCTGCCCTTTTTGGATTTTATAGTTGTTTTCATTTTTTTCTTTTGTGTTTTTCCAGTGGCTATGCCACCTTTGTGCCCATCCGGGTGCCATCGAGAATAGTTCCAATGTCTCTATTGATGTCCCCAGCGACTATGGACAACATATTTATGTTGTCTCAGGGTCTCATGGGGCCCTATGTCGCGATTTGTAGGCAGGGTTACGGGACTTTCTTAATAATGTTGTTATGTAACCTCCTTGTTATCAACCTGTCCTTGGGACCAGGGTGCCCACGCATGCCTCTCAGTGCGAGTGCCTTCTGAATGTTTATGGGGACACTCCCATTACTGAGGTCCCGGGGGTTCCCTCGGGGGTGGGCCCTGACCCACGTTCAAAGTTTATAATTTCAGTGTACTGGATTTTGCATAATTGGCCCTTGGCCAATGTTTTTTCCTTTCACTTTTCTTTTCTCATTACTGATCTGCTCTGTTTTCTCTCCTCTTCCTCCAGTGTTTCCCTGGTGCCGTTGATCAAGCTTAGATGGCCCACGTCTCTGCAGGATCCTGTCGGGGATCACGGATCTGGAACTGGGTAGAGTTGTTGACCCAGTCGTCAAGTTGAAAGGTGAGTGCACTCTGCCGCGCCAGGATGGCTAAACAATACCCCAGGAAATATACAGCTGTCACGCATAATGTGCATGGTTTTAATTCCCCTATAAAACGCACCAAAGCTTTTCAACACTATCACAGGGTGGGCGCTGATATCTTAATGTTACAGGAGACACATTTTTCAAAGTCCTCCACCCCTAGATACCTCTCTGCTAAATACCCACAATATTATTTAGCTTCGGGCTCTGAAAAGAAGGGTGGTGTAGTCATCTGTTTCTCAAAAAAGACCCCATTTACCCCAACCATGGTTGTGAAAGACAAGAATGGCAGGTACCTTATGGTGGCAGGGAGGATACACGATAGATTGGTATCTTTAATTTCTTACTATGCCCCCAATGTAGGTCAGGTGGAATTTTTTAAGGATATGCTGGCAGTTTTGATGCCTAAAGCCCAGGGCTCGGTGATTTTTGGGGGAGACAGCAATCTCCCTTTGGACCGGGTATTGGATAAAACCGACCCTTCACAAGTAATCTATAAAAACATATCTAAAAATAGTACTAAGCTGGCACATATATTGCGTCTCCATGATCTGGTGGGTGCTTGGAGGGATACCAATCCCGTGATGCGGGACTACACGTTCTATTCATCGGCGCACTGCGCGTACTCGCGCATAGATCACTTTTTTGTATATACCTCGTTGCTTCCCCACATACAAAAGGTAAAAATGTTTCGGCTCCCTGGTCCGATCATTCGCTAATTAAATTGTCCTTGACAGATCTATGGATCAAATCAGGTCCCTCCCCATGGAGGCTCAACGCCTCGCTTTTGAATGACCCTACTATATATACCGAAATAGAAAAAGACTTAATAGCATTTTTTCGAGATAATACACCTGCTGATACTTCACCTACGATGAATTGGGCAGCACATAAATCCGTAATTCGGGGAAAGCTTCTTCAGTTAGCGGCACGGTCCAAACGGGTTTGAGAGACGGTAATTAGGGAGCAGGAAACGGAACTAGAAGCTCTATTAGTTGAACAGCGACGAGCCCCGCGGGTCGACATTAGACACAAAATAGATGCGGCACACTTAGCCCTCAACCTAAGCCTAACTACTCAGGCGGAGAAAAGCATTTGATGGTCTAAACATCAATATTATACCATGGGGGATAAACCCACTACCTTATTGGCTAAGAAGCTAGTGCCCAGGACGTTCACTCCCGCTTTACCAAAATTATGTGGCCCGAATGGCCATCTGACGCAAAACCCTGAGCTGATCCTACAGGAATTCTATAACATTTACGCAAAACTGTATGCAAAGTCGACACAATTGTCGCATAACTGAAGTGTCTGATTTTCTGCAGGATATCCCATTGCCTCGGCTAGCTCCGGAGCATATAGAATGTATGGACGGGAAATTTACTGAGGCGGAAGTCAGGAAGGCCATCAAGTCCCTGCATACATTTAAAGCACCGGGCCCTGATGGATTTATTGGCCATTATTATAGAAAGTTCCAAGATGTCCTGACCCCTCATTTATGTCTGTACTTCAACGATTTGCGACAGGGTAACCAGATCCCAAACTATGAAAATACAGCATACATACATGTCATACCAAAACTGGGGAAGGATCATGGGGACTGTGCAAATTACCGTCCTATTTCTTTGATTAATGTGGACTTGAAAATCATGACAAAAATATTGGCTACTAGGTTAAACATATTTATCTCCCGTTACATTCATCCAGACCAGGCGGGGTTCGTCCCAAATCGTCAAGCCTCAGACAAAACCAGGAGAGTGATCGACTTGATTTCAGCAGTACACTCAGATTGGGATGGGGGGGTCCCAGGCAGGGAATGTTACTTTCATTAGATATACAGAAGGCGTTCGATTCCCTGTGCTGGGACTACCTGTTCTATATTCTAGAACAATATGGGTTTGGCGAAAAATTTCTAACTTTACTTCGGGCTCTGTACAGCGATCCTAGGGCCTCCCTGAGGCTTAAGGGTTGCTCTTCCAAATTTATCTCGATTCAAAGGGGGACTCGTCAGGGATGCCCCCTGTCCCCCCTTCTTTTTATTTTAGCATTTGAACCACTTGCTATAAAGATTAGGAGGGGTCAGGACATCAAGGGAAATTATTGTGGAGACAGGGAACATAGGTGCCTACTTTTTGTGGATGATTTATTGCTGACCATCTCCCAACCTATCACCACCTTGCCGAACTTATACGCTATCTTGCAGCCCTTCTCATCTATCTCAGGACTCACGATCAACCATGACAAATCTAAGGCACTTAATATAAATTTGCCGGAGGGGGTTCAGATTATCTTGGAACAATCTCATAAATTTCATTGGAATACGGTTGCCCTCCCTTATTTGGGGATTCATTTGACGCCGACTATTCAAACTTTATATGCTTGTAATTATGCAGCACTATATAGAAGCTTAATGGCAGACCTAACCAGGTGGCAGCTACATCCCCCGTCGTGGTTCGGCATATTGTACTCTATTAAAATGAATGTACTTCCCAGAATTTTATATTTCTTTAGCACATTGCCTATACGGACAGTTAGGGCTGATTTACAGGCTTTTCAATCACGATTGTTGACGTTTGTGTGGGAGGACAAAAGACCAAGGGTGAATAAACGCACCTTATTTACACCCAAACAGCGGGGAGGTTTGGGATTCCCGTATTTACAACAATATTTTAACGCGGCACAATTGGCGCAGCTTATTAAATTTCACTCTCAACAATCCCAGGAGGTATGGATGCAAGTGGAATCCTGTGCTAGTCCTGGGAGGCCAATTTCCCAGTTATTGTGGTTGCCAGCGAAGGATAGGCCACCAGTCTTATGTCCCTCACTGTCTTTAGCATTCACTATCTGGGACAGATTATCTAACACACACAAATTCATTTCTCCCCACACTCCAATGGCTCTCATACTAGGAAACAAAGAATTCACCCCGGGTCTGAATCCCCTTGCATTCACTTGGTGGACTAATAAGGGATTGTTACGCATTGCAGGCTTCTGTGATCAGAGGGGGCCGATATCTAAACAGATGATGGTGGAGCGATTACAAATGCCTAACTCTGAACTGTATAGTATTGCACAAATACGTCACTTTTTGTACGCACTGTCTTGCAGGAGTGATCTCACTACCATGTCTCCAATGGAATATCTATGTCATCGTTATGATAAATTAAGTGGACACATATCAGAAACATATAATTTGCTAACTAGCACCTCAGCCAAGTTAAGCTATATGTCCAATTGGGAGCATGACTTGCAGACGGTAATGGAGGTTGATGAGTGGCACTCGATGGCCTCTGCGGCCTCAAGATCCCTCATCAACACTTCTATAGTAGAAGTCAACTATAAGGTGCTGATGAGGTGGTATATGGTGCCGACCAGACTGGCTACTTTTGTCCCTGGCGCCTCATTGCTGTGTTTTCGAGGTTGTGGGCAGGAGGGATCAGTCTATCACATATGGTGGCGCTGCCCCAAGGTCCAGAGATTCTGGATATGGGTATATAATTTTATCTATTCTTTGACTCAGATCAACCTGCCCAAGTCTCCAGAACAGGCGTTGTTGGGAAGTAAGGTTGAACAGGCCACTAAGTCACAAAGACGTCTCCTAACGTTCATATTTATTTCAGCCAAAATCACCATAGCCAGAAACTGGAAAATGGCGACTATACCATTTGATCAACTCAAGAGGAAATTCTCGTGGCTTATGATTAATGAACGCCTGACGGCGGTCCTGCAGGATAAAATGAAGGTATTTGAAAAGGTGTACAGCCCATGGATCAGTTATCTGGATTCGGATGCACGCACTATCCCAGATTGACAATGGGTAGATTGGTGGTGCCAGGGAAATGGAGTGTTCCTATGCCCTTTTCTTTCTTTTCTCTTCTTCCTTACCTTTCCTCTGTTTCTTTTCTTTTTCTTCTTCTTCTCATCTACACCGCTTGTAATGACGGCTTGTTTGTTCTTGTACAGTGGAATGGAACCGAGATGCTGACAGTTGCTAGTGTTATGCATACTGTTAATTATAGCCAGAAGCTCTAATATCCTGGCCAGAATTAGTAGTTAGCTATTGGATATGCCTTCTTAGCTGATCTAAGGACATCCGGATCCCATACTTCTAATCAATCGGCGGAAAGAAGCGCTGTCTAGCACAGACTAAGAGGGCTCCAGGAATGGACTCTGGGTTGGGGGGTGAGTTAGAGTGATAATGTTAGACCATATGATGTTCATGTTCTACGATCAATGGTGATGTATTATTAATATGTCTTACCTAAACTAAATAAAAACAATTGAAACATAGAAAAATTCCATATATTTTAATTGGTACAATATTAAAAACATGGATAAAACAAATACATTATTTGATTTGAAAGGGGTGTATCATACAAAATCAAGTCTGTGTCGCTCTATAAAGAGAGTTCTGTTGCTCAAAAGCTAAAAAACTGATGGACACCTATCAGTCTTTTCAAAAAAAGGCTATCGTACGAGAGATATGAGAAAACACCGCCTGAAGTGTATTCTATACTGTACACCACCAAATGCAATGTATATATAGTCTGCACTGAATGCATTTTTGTAAATATTTTATTCTATCTTTTCATGTGACAACACTGAAGAAATGACACGTTGTTACAATGTAAAGTAGTGAGTGTACAGCTTGTATAACAATGTAAATTTACTGCCCCCTCAAAATAACTCAACACACAGCCATTAATGTCTAAACCACTGGCAAAAAAGGGAGTACACCCCTAAGTGAAAATGTCCAAATTGGCCCCAATTGGCCATTTTCCCTGCCCAGTGTCATGTGACTCATTAGTGTTACAAGGTCTCAGGTGGGAATGGAGAGCAGCTGTGTTAAATTTGGTGTTATCGCTCTCACTCTCTCATACTGGTCACTGGAGCTTCAACATGGCCCCTCATGGCAAAAAACTCTGAAGATATGAAAAAAAGAATAGTTGCTCTACATAAAGATGGCCTAGGCTATAAGAAGATTGCCAAGACCCTGAAACTGAGCTGCAGCATGGTAACCAAGACCATGCAGTGGTTTAAGAGGACAGGTTCCACTCAGAACAGGCCTTGCCATGTTTGACCAAAGAAGTTGAGTGCACATGCTTAGCGTCATATCCAGAGGTTGTCTTTGGGAAATCGACAATCGAGTGCTGCCAGCATTGCTGCAGACATTGAAGGGGTGGGGGAGTAAGCCTGTCAGTGCCCAGACCATACTCCACACACTGCATCAAATTGGTCTTCATGGCTGTCATCCCAGAAGGAAGCCTCCTCTAAAGATGATGCACAAAAAAGACCACAAACAGTTTGCTGAACACAAGCAGACTAAGGACATAGATTACCGGACCCATGTCCTGTGGTCTGATGAGACCAAGATAAACGTATTTGGTTCAGATGGTGTCAAGTGTGCGTGGTGGAAACCAGGTGAGGAGTACAAAGACAAGTGTGCCTTGCCTACAGTCAAGCATGGTGGTGGGAGTGTCATGGTCCGGGGCTGCATGAGTGCTGCTGGCACTGGGGAACTACAGTTCATTGAGGGAATGCCAACATGTACTGTGACATACTGAAGCAGAGCATGATCCCCCTCCCTTCAAAGATTGGGCCACAGGGCAGTATTCCAACATGATAATGACCCCAAACACACCTCCAAGATGACCACTGCCTTTCTAAACAAGCTGAGGGCAAAGGTGATGGACTGGCCAAGCATGTCTCCAGACCTAAACCCTATTGAGCATCTGTGGGGCATCCTCAAATGGAAGGTGGAGGAGTGCAAGGTCTCTAACATCTACCAGCTCTGTGATGTCATCATGGAGGAGTGGAAGAAGACTCCAGTGACAACCTGTAAAGCTCTGGTGAACTCCATGGCCAAGAGGGTTAGGGCAGTGCTGTAAAATAATGGTGGCCACACAAAATATTGACACTTTGGGCCCAGTTTGGACATGTTCACTTAAGGGTGTACTCATTTGTTGCCAGCATTTTAGGCATTAATGGCTGTGTGTTGAGTAATTTTGAGGGGACAGCAAATTTACACTGTTATACAAGCTGTACACTCACTACTTTACATTGTAGCAAATTGTCATTTCTTCAGTGTTGTCACATGAAAAGATTTAATAAAATATTTACAAAAATGCAAGGGGTGTACTCACTTTTGTGAGATACTGTATATATATTGATTCAGCTGATTCTTGACCCCATCGTGATGTAGCCTGTTGCACAAATATGGGCAGGTAATTGTCTTTTCTTATGTCCATATTACTGTTTACCAAAAAATTACAAACTTTACTTCAGCTTTTTGTTGTACAATAATTTGTATCTCCGTATATTAGGCTCAGTTTTCATGACATCCCAGCTCTGTCATGCATATTCAATGTTTCCCATCCACCTGTGCATTTTTAACCACAATCACTGTGGATGATGCAGGGTTAAGCCCTGCAGAGTAAGCAAATATGTGTATAAGTCATCACAAGGATGCTGCCACCCCCCTTCCCACCCCTGAGCACCAACTATATAAAGTGACTGAGGGCAGAGGGGTGAAATCAACAAAGGCATCCCTCAGACTCTCACATCTCTACATAGCACGCAGCACAGACATGACTGCCATCAGAACCTTGTCCGTTGGCTTCCTGGCTGTTCTTCTGCTCTTCTCCGTCATCTCCCCCTCTGTTTGTGAGGAGCGCCCAAAGGCACCTGCCAAACAAGACAAAAAACCTAATGCGCCCTCTATGAAAGGAACCCTGTGGGCAACTGGTGAGTAAAATCTTAATAATAGACACATGCAGACCTATTGACCTGCAAGCTGTTATCATGTTAATTGTTAGACATGGAAAAGGATTGCAAAAAAGACTGCTTAAAATCCATGCACACTGGGCTTAAGAAAACCACCAGTTCTTTGACAGCAAAAAAAATGTTTGTTTTAGGTGCATTAGGTGTGTTTAGTGTTTTTTTTTTCACGCTGTTATAATGTTAATAGTTAGAGCCGGGTCACACTGCCACAACTTGTCAGACGACTTGCGTTGCCTGACAAGTCGCCTCCATGCAGTGCAATGGAACTGTTCTAATGGGAGCGACTCCGACTTAGAAAAAGGTTCCTGTACTACTTTTGGGGCGACTTCATGCAACTTGCATTGACTTCTAACACACAAGTCGTTTGCAAGCCACACTGAAGTCGCGCTGTGCGGGGTCGCAATGAGTCACCTTGCAAGTCGGATCGCTGTAGTGTGAACCGGCTCTGAGACATGGAAAGGGATTGCAAAGTAAAGACTGCTTAGACTCCATGCACACTGGGCTTAAGAAAAACACCAGTTCCTTTGGCAGAAAAAAAAGTTTATTTTAGGTGCATTAGGTGTGTTTAGTGTTTTTTTTTTCTGCCAGAAAGCTCCAATTAAAAACTCAATCCAGAAGGGTTTCTTCCTTCCTCTAAACACTGGGTTTAAAATATGCCTCTAAACATCATATGTGCATGGACACTCTAGGATAACATTGAGCTGCTTCTATGGGCAAAAATCAAAACTCTTGTAATAGCAGCGTTTTTTAATCCAGTGCGCATGGACCCTTAAGTGGGGTACACACTATAAGAAAATCTGGCGACAGTTCATCTGATTTTTCTTGTTGTTTCACAGCACATTAAAACCGATGAAAGAAAATCTGTACGAAAATTCTCGTACGACTAAGGCTTTTTTTTTTGTTGTTTATTATTTCTGATCATACGCAGTCTTTCTTTTCTGATTTTTCTTGCACAAAAATCATATGATAACGGTACACATTACACAAAAATCGGTCGTTCTTTTCCCATCAGTGAAAAATTTTGGAGTTTGTCCATCTGAGAATTTTCATATGAATGTTGTGAACACACTATACGAAAATCGCACGAAAATTCTCTGGATGAAAATGTTTGCCCGATTTTCATATAGTGTGTATGAGCCGCTGCCCATTCAAACCATGAATTGGCAGGCTGAATGTACCAAGTTGATTGATCAATCGATTATCTTGGGTACAACCGGAGGGAATGGCTTCCCCCGCTAACCCCTGCTGGGAGAAAACAATTGCTCAGCAGTAGGGATTCCCATGTCAACCCTGTCTGTGTTGCTGGGGGAATCATGCAAATATATTTCCTGCAATACATGATTGCAAGAAAGAAATTTGCACCGTCTATGGCCAGCCTTGGGCAGGCCATACATGGTCAAATATCAAAAGAATTTTCTTTCGAAAATCATTTATAAGAATTTTCGTTTGTATTTCGTACCATTAGGGCTGGTTCACACTGAGGCGATCCGACTTTGGGGCGACTTTGCTAGGCGATTTGAAAAGGCGAAGCGGTGCGATTGCGAAGCGATATCAGGCGATTTTAGGCGATTTCAGGCGATTTCAACACGAGTACCTGGGACGTGAGAGGTGTGTCTTCTGGCAAAATTATGTTTTTCTTCCTGGAAAGTCGCTTCTTCATAGACTGGGATCCGACTTGAAAGCGAACTTCCATTGACTTCTATGGGCTCAATTACCTTTTTTGGAATCGCTTTGGACTTGAGTAGCGCATATTAAGACGGGTCCATTCATTCCAATGGGATTTCTGATGTCAGGCGATTTGAGGCGAATTGGGGCGACACAAGTTGGATCGCAAATCACCTAGGATCGCCTCAGTGTGAACAGGCCCTTAGCGGGCTGCATAAACAGCTGATTTTCATGCAGCAATCAAATTTGAGTAATCGGGCATGTTGGAAATTTTTAGAAAAACAAACGATTTTCTATTCAATGATGAGAGAATTGTGCAAGAAATGTAATAGAAAAATAATGCAAGAAAAGAAAATTCCCGGAAAGAAAAGAAGATTCCAGGTCACAAAATTTATTTTCTATAGCAGCATGAGGTGAAATTGAAGGCTTGGTTGGCCAAATTTTGAAAATCAATGGTGGCACAATCAAATCAAAAAACCAATTGTGGCATGTCTGGGGGCCACCTACATTTAAAGCGGAAGTTCCACTTTTGAGTGGAACTCCAATTTAATGTACACGGGATGTCTGGCAACCTCTCCTGAACAAATTAACTTGACAGCTAGAAACCAACGTTTAAAAACATACGTTTAGCCGCGCTTGCATATATTGTTTAGCTGCGAAAACACCTGTAAACGCTCCTAAACGTGAGTTACTACATTTAGCAGTGTTCACAAGCTGTTACAGGCATTTGGCGCTACAAATGCCTCTGAACATCCGTCTGGAACGCATTTTTTTGCTTTCCAAAAAATGACTCTAAATGCAACTGCCTGGAAACGACTATAAACATCCCTGTGTACATGTACTGATAAGTAGAGTTGAGCGAACCTCTGGAAGTTCGGGTTCTGCTGGTCTGGCCGAACTTCGGGACAAAGTCCGGGTCCGGACGGAACCCGAACGATCGCACGGACACCAAACCCCATTGAAATCAATGGGGACCCGAACTTTGAGG